>OW618037.2:21277877-21708877 GCA_939531255.2 Thera britannica
CATTATTCAGACAGAAATGTCTCAAATATCAAACCCCCGACACCAAACACCAAAACACAGATGTCGCCACCATGCTTTGAAAATTCGCAAAGCACACAAAAACACGTGTCAACGCGATAATCGACTTTCTCAGAATGAAACATCTGGAGAATTAACCGTAACTTGTGCTAAGGATGAGACTTGCATAAGAAAATGCAAAAAAAGACGTAAAAAAGACGTAAGACATAAAAAATAAAAAAGCCTTTTTATTCTCAAACAACATGGCTATTTAAATACTTAAAATATTGAGGACCCTTCTCGGGTCCTCCTCCAGATTTTTCCAGCTGTGCCGGTTCAGTGCTAGATCTAGCCAATTTATCTGCCCATCTAGTATTTGGTCTACCCGGTCTTTTGTTCCTATGGTACCTTTCTACAATGAGACATAACAAAATCTTAATACCAACATCATATTATAAACAATTGTAATATCAACTCAGGTACAAGAAGTCAAAATTTATAAAAATGTTATCACAAGTATCATAACTAAAAAATGGGTGTTGGCTTTCTCTCTTAAAATAATGTACAATTTTATGCGAATTAAATTGAATAAATACAAACCTATGTTCTTGAGGTTTTGTCTTTATCCCAATGTTTTATAAAAGTAAAAGTTATGACTATTTGATAGAAATGTAAAGGCCGAACTACAGACATAAATATCTAGTAAAAACGTTATAAAACGAAGACTTTATTCTCTGTCTCAAAAGTTCTTCAATTAAGATGCTCACATTGACTCATTTACATTATCCACTTTCCACGCACATCCCTGTTTGGAGACAGTGGGACGCGAAGTGATTTATGCCTTCCGCGGCACACATTACTGTTGACGTGCCGATGTAGGATTAAAACTATTAATTTTAATTAGTACCAACACGTGCTTTTAAAGTCACTCAATTATGACTAGATGAATTTTTGAGCAGAACCATTGGGCATTTTTTCATTGAATATTTTTTTAAGCGTCAACCACGCCGTGAGCTTTACCAATTTAAATGATAATTAGATTGAGAAAATCATAGAAATACCGTATCAAATCTGAATAGAATACTCACAAAAAACAATAAAATAGACAAAGACCATAGAAGTTGATTAACAAATGCATTCTACGGTATTACTACGGCATTTTATCATATTACTACGCCCATTGCCGTACGGCCACGCCAATCATAACATAAAACACTACGAAAACACGTAAGTACGTAATTTACTGTTATCGATGCGATTAAAAAGCATCAGAGTTTTCTGGGAACAAATAATGTGTGGCGTGGGTGATGTTGGCTGGTGCGGGACAAAGGCGAAAGCGATTTGATTAAATTCTGTATTTTTTTTGGTTTATTACCTAAATGTTTGAGATAAACAATTTAAACTGTTTTCTCCTGCGTGACCTCTTGAAAAATAAATCCCATGGTCACCTTCCGTGAGTGAAGACTGAGCCACTGATATCTTTTTACACGCCACGGATATCATTTTAGGTATATTTTTACTGTAAGTTAGTTAGTTAAATTTATTTTATTCTGACTGTGCTTTTGTGATAAATTCGTAGACCGATAAGCGCGTTGATGTTTTTTGTATCATATATTTGAAAAATTTAAAATTCACATTCTATAATGATTATATTGATATACCTATTTATTAGATCAACAAACACCGTCAGTCATAGCAAACATAATTTATACACAAACTAGAATTAAGTACTTCAGGGTAAGTGCATTTTCTTTCTTTTGAATTCAGTTTTATATAATAAAAAAAAAATATTTTCGTAGCGCACTAATTTTGAACCATGGATCTTGTGGCTTGAATCGTTGTTTAATAAAAAAACCAATGCACTTGAGTTAAGGTGAGTGCGCTATCGCTCATCACTTGTCCAGCACAGCCCCACAGAACTGGTTACGAGATGTCTCAATTCAGATACCGGATCAATCGTTACCGACCCGCCAGTTCTCAAATCGATCATGATTGAACTGGTTTCGAAAAAAAACATCTTCGATACGCCCTCGGGTTTTCTAATGGAAATTTGTTGATGAAGACAGAGCTTTGATTGTGATCATAGAAAAAGTAGACATCGGTCAATAGGTAATAAAAATATATCGATTTAATTAAATAGCTTATGGAATGGCGCTTATGACTTACAAATGCAATTGGTTTTGATTAATGAAAAAAAATGTCGGAAACTTTTACAAACGAACAAACAGATAAACGGCTTATTTTGAAATGTGGAAACGGGATCACAAAATGTCATTGAACTCGTTAAGGGATTAATCAATCTACCAGAAGATTGATTATGTTTTTTACTCTTCCATAAATTGCCGCAAATTCCAATTTACAAAATGTCAAGAGTGAGGTTGACATGTTCAATTTTGTTTTTTTCGTTGCATTGTCAAATGTTGTGTCCAAAGCCTTAATCTTTGTCAACAGGAAAGAGAGGGGTGAACCGGAACAGGTTTTAGAAAGAGATGAAATGAATGCGCCCGCGCATGACAAGTGGCCGGCTAAATGTATTTTAAACGAAGAGGGCTTAATTTTGATCTTGGGTTTCTTAATTGAATGTGCTTTGGATTTGAGAGGAAAGTGACTTTTTGACGCGAAGTAATTATGGCTGTTGAGTGAATAATGGTCTTCAAACTTTACAATAATTATTTGCTAACTATGGCATTATCGGGAAGAGATCAAAACAAATCATTCATCCATTATTGAAGAAGACATAATAGAGCACATTAGTTTTCAAGATCTTTCATGATGTATCTAAGTTCAGTTACACATTTCCATCTAACTTAAACTATACTAATCTAAGCAAAGCTTATATGGGAACCAGGAACAATAAATAAATACATGAACATTATTTTTTGTCGAGTCACTCTTGTAATGTATAATTTCAACTCTTGTAAATATATTATGAATGAATGAACTCTTGTAATGTTTTATTCGATTTCTATTTCTATATATTCTACCAAATTTGTTTTATTTTTCTAAGTTTGACCGGCAGCAAAACTGGAAGCCAATTTTCAACCATTTTAGGTATATGATTCGCATTTTTTTTGTGCATTTACAAAAGATACATACGCAGGTCGTTTTCTCAATAGATTCTTATGTCATTGCGTGCTTGTAAGAGAAACAGTGATTGATGCTGTACATCTAATAGATGACCCACCTGCTGAGCTCCGCTCGTAAGATCATTCGTTTGAGTGATGACTTTGGTTAGCAGTGATAATTTCTTCACTTCATTGCTTCGTGTCAGTGGAGCTTGTGCCTTGATTTACTTAGTTTTTATAACGTTTCATTGAGTTGAGTAAAAATCATTTGATTTTGGTGTTAAAACTATTTAATTGGGTATGAACATCATTTTACAATCATTGATTATTGTGAAGGAGTCTTTAGAGCTGTCTCTAGTTGGAAACAAGTACTTTTAAACCAACCTTGATTGTGTCCTTCTTTCCATCTGCTTTCTCTTTCACACCTGACAGGCCAGTTTTGTTTTATTTCGGGAGTAACATGACCTTCCTCAGGCTCTCAGTTTTACGCCCAGTTAAACCCGGACTGGACTCAGTTTACGATTATCGGGATGAAGACATACACAAATATCGATTTTCATTGCCCAGCGAACCTCATTATTTTTCATGTTTCCATTTTATGATTATCACGATTTTAGAAGGATAAAAGTTTTTATTGCGCAAAAATCTTTCCAGGAATACAAGTGTCCGTTTTAGTATAGTCATTATTTTATATTTTATTAACAAGTGCGGTCTTGATGAGAACTGGCAATGCAAGGCCCGCAGCTGTATCATTAGCAACTATATTAAAATGTTTCATAAAATTCTTTACAGCAAAAACCACCGGGCAAGTAAATGTGGTGATTAACATTTCGGCCACAAAAAACGGTGAATAATGAAGGGTATCGGTGCGAACAACTTTATTAAAAAGGCGAACACGAGTAGGCAACAATTTTGTCTTGTTTTCCTTGAGTTATATCTTTTATAGGCAAAAATCTTGTGCTATAAGGACAATTATAAAAGGTAAGAAACTCTGCGCTTAAGCGAAAACTTCACCTCTGTTCAATTCAATTCTGTTCAATTTCCAGAATCCACTGAAAGTAATGACTTTGGTTTCTTTATCTACCTCCACACCCTGCTGTGTATAGAAAGAAGTACAATTAAGTGAACAAGCTTCCTAAATAACCTCTAAATTGTATTCTTTATGCGTTTCAGAAATAGCTTCGTGTTCTACATCATCATCCTTCGTCTTATCTGATGCATTCTGATCATTCGAATCTGATTCTTTTGCTGCTTTAATCAGATGACAATTCACCTTGTTTACATAATGCGTGTAGTTTCTTCAGCATTGTCGCAGTCAGGGTTAAGCATCTCTACATGGCTTTCTTCTTCTTAAAGTACAACTCTGTTACTGCATCTGTAAAGTTCGATATCCCGTGCGTCTTTATCAACTTTTAAACCCAGGTCAATGTGGATCCTATGCTCTTGGGTTAGAGTAGGTTATTGCGTGTCATTTTCGAGTTGAATGAGTGGTTATTTGTTTTAAAAGGCTTTATCGCAGCACGTAGGCTCGATTTGAATAAAAATACAATTTATATGTGTCGGAGAGTTCGGTAAAGCGGTGTAGGGTTGCGGAGCCGGTTTTGGGACGGCTCCCAATTTGCTGGTGCATTTCTGAGTAAGTTATTAAGTTTCGGCTTGTCACTTAAGTTGCGAAATTTTGCAGTTGGCTGACGATCTCATGTTGATGACCGCCCGGTTTCATCTAGGTTTTTTAGGTGTTTTATGCCAGTATGATTGATGTCTTGCTATTTCGCATTGCTATTATTAATATTTCGAAAGATTCGAAATAATGATTAAGTAACGTTTTAAATTGATTTTAAGTCAAACTTTTTTTGTAGAATTGCCTTCGTTTCTGTAGGTATTTTTCATAACAATTACAATGGGTTTTTAGATAGATGATCTAAATAATAATGCAAGTATCTAATAAAGTTTATAACAAAGTTAGAGATATACTAACCCACGTTAAAATAATTAATTTTATATTGCAAAAATGTAAAAGAACGCAATTTACTTAGTCAAACAATATTGTTCTAAGAAATTTGTATATGGTACCGTTTAATTGGCTTATCAAAATATCACCACACTCTTCTAGTATCTAGGTAGCATCATAATATTGTCTCGTCTGAAGGTCAGCCATAGCCAAGTAGGTCTATGTGCCATAAAACTGGGTCCGGTGGAAGTAATCTGAGTATGTTCATTCGTGGCGAGTCCGTTAGGATGGCGATATGCAAGATGGAGATCGCAGGTAATGTAGATAAGTATGCAATACTCTGGAGGTAAGAATGTTGGCTAACCAGCGATTATTATTATGATATTTAACATTTTAATTTTGTGTTTATGTGCTAATTTATATTTGTAAGCTTGGTGAAGAAATGCTACCCTCTAACTTCACAATCTACTTTCTGGAAGCATGCAACAAAAAACTCATGTACAATTGTACATTTTACATCATCAAAACTACAGGTTTGCACAGTGTGGGCATTTTTAGAGATGACTAGCCGCCTCAGTAAGTTAAAATAAAATATTTGAATGTTACACTCTCTAATATCATAATTTTATTGTTCTCCTGAACGGATTTGGATAAAACTTGCAGTAAAATGTACAATCTATTTTTTTTTTTACTTGAAGTTGTAGTGTTTTTTATTTATTACTTTATTTAATATTAGGCCTACAATAAAATGATTTTCTATATATCCAATGGTATACTTATAACTTGGCAATACGTTGTGAGATATACAGGTAACAAATATGATATATTTACACTAAGGAAGTAGATAATGCAATTATGCAACGCTATACGAACGCGATACATATTATACCGAATTTTTTATGATCCTTTATAAAAATCAAGATTGAAACAGTCTTGACAACTGACATCGCATTGATTGAACCGGTTCACGGTTATAAAAACCCGAGCAGCTACTCAGTATCTAGATCACGCTCGTAAGAGCACTAAAATGCCTGGAACTTTCAAAAAACTTCGATCATCCCACAATGAAGTCATTACGGATACCTGATCACAATTGATGATATGAAACGAAGTGAATTGAATTTACTACATTTCACTCTGTTCTCGTTGACATTACTTCGTTAAGTTTCAACATAATATCTTCGACTCACTTTGAAACAGTTATAAGTGGATAAAGTTATAAAAACCATCGACATTAATTAAGATCTCTGTGAACAGTTTTCTGACAGTAATTATGAACATAATTATTTCTGACATACTGTACAGTTTTAATTAATATAATGACATAATTATATAAACTCGACAATGCATTCTTTATTTAATAAATAAGTTTTATATCTTTAGGGTCTATTCACACGTACCACAGCCACACCACATCGCAGCGACAAAAAGTGGTAAACATTGGTCGATGGTCAAGCAGTGGTTACGTGTGAATAATGTCGCTGCAGCTTCTTGCAGTTGCCACACAGATGACGGCAAAACTATTCATTTTCATACAAACTAGCACCTGCCCACGTGTTGTGGTTGTGGTGTGGTTGTGGTGTGGTTGTAGCTGTGGTGTGCTTGTGGTACGTGTGAATAGACCCTTAGCATTCACTTCAAAAAGTAACATGCATTGAGTGCATGAAAGAAATCTCTTTGAGTGACACTTTAAATCCTTACACTGGTTTAAAAAACTACCGACGCGAAGAAAAATGTTACCAAATGAATTTATCATTATTATACTGACAGCATAATGCATGAACCTATCCTAAAGTCGCATGGTGAAAAAATTGCACCTAATCGAGCGTTACATAAAGATGCGACAAACTGTAACTTGAGATCGACTGCCGATGTAAATCAACACCACTGACCATTTTTTTATATATAAAAAAAGTATAAATAAACATTTTCGTTTCGGGAATAACAAGGACGTGAAGGGGTTAAGTTTCTTGCGTGTGCCAAAGTTTTTTTTGTGTGTTTTACGGAGAAAAAGTTTTGCAAGGGCAAACTTCAACGAAGTTTAATTTAGATTTATCGTATTTGGTTTTACGAACAAGCATATGGCACTTGATGTTAAGTGGTACAATTTGCTTAGTTTATAGTACATATTTACAGATATATTAAAATAACAGCTTCTGTCCTTCACAGTAGATTCCCTCAAATTGTTTAAATACTTAATGTCCTTGATGACGTCTAATGAGACAAGTCAGAAGCAAGCTAAATTATATGTGGCACTTGCTTTCTTTTTGTATGCCTCTAAACCACAGCTTTAATACCCAGGACCGATATCATGGATTACTAAATCGGACCAAATATTTGGCGTCTCTTTATCTCAAATTTTGCAAGTAGATGTTTGAGATACACAACTGTTAAATAATTGATCGGTAGATTAATAATCCGTGAAATCGGTTATAAATCCTAAGTAACAGATACAATTTGACTTCTTTTATATTTCAAGTATTCAAGATACTGTAATAATAACAAACCCGGCTTGAAAGTAATTTTGCATTGAATGTAACTCCTAACCCGTTCCTCAGAGTCGTTCATAAGCTGAGGAATTCGTAGAAAGGTACTATCAAGTTCCTGTAAGCACCCGATCACACGGGCGCGATTATTTGACGCGACACCGCGTGAGAGTCGCGTAAGCACTGATTGCTCGTAAAAAACGCAAGGAGCAGAGGCGACTCGTGTGCGTTTCTATTCGGGAGCTAAGCGTGCGCTCGTACATTAATATCAATATATTATAATTATTATGTGCTTTAAATAAAATTTAAAAGCTTTTTATTTCAGACCTTATTCCATTGAGTCAGTAACACGATAAAATAACTTAGGACTATGTTAGTAAGAAACTGTGTAGTAGGTCTACACGCACACATAATCATTTGTTTAGACACTAGGCGAGGGATCGGCCCAAGCACAGCCAAACAGTGTCTCATGAAACATGTCCTCAGCAACGACTGTTGGTGCCCCTTTGTAAGCGTCAGGGATGTAGTTCTCTGGCGTTTATGTGAATGACTTAGACTGTAAGATTTCGTTTTCTGAGGAGCAAGCGGAGCTTACGCGACTCGCCCGCGCTGTCGCAGCGACTAAAATCACGTTCGAATCGCGCTCGTGTGAACGTCCCTAGCTGTGTCAAATCGGTAATATGCACTTGAAGGTTTATCCTCAATGGTACAGTCGGCTACACTAGAAAGTTTGCAAATCTTTAGCAAAAAATAAATTTGGTCCTAACACGTTTTTCTCCAAGTAAACTTTTAAAAAGGAATTGGTTAAAGCAAAAAGCTAGCTTTCTAGAATCCGGAGTGCAGTGATGGATTTTTGCTCGCTCAAGGCGAAAACAGCTTTATTTCCTTGGTAGATGAAGCTGTTTTCTTCTTATGTTCATCAAAAGTACCACAGTAATAATACTAACCTCTCAGATCTGGTTATTATGTACACCACTTTGCAAGCCGACATCAACAATGGGCCAAATTAGTGTAGCCATGTTAAACGGAATAATGTACATAGATTTGGTACTCAAAGATTGACTAGAATCAAGTGTTAATTAAATGGTTAGTTTCTTTGAACTTTCACACCAAGTTGTATGTTAAATTAGCAAGTATTCACTCTAACAAGAATTTTATTATATTGAGTATCACAGAATATAAATAAGTACAATGAACTTTTTGTGGTAGATTTCGTAACAAGTTTTTTATTGTGAAAGACTTTAGCTAGGCTTGGTAACTAAAAAATATTATCGTAGTTTTTTGACAAAATGCATTTATTGAATTGAATCACAACACAGGGATCACTTTGAAATGTTTTAAAGCTAGGTAACGTGACCTACGAGGCAATGCTTTGTTAGAAGCGATGGTTACCACTTAACATCAGGTGGGCTATATGCTTGTTCCATCAGATAATTGTCTGTTCCTGTGTGCCTGGTCAATGCTATCAAGCTTAGAAAAACAGGCAGCAAAATCCTCCTTACAAAATCTCTCATAACTTGCAATTATTTTTTTTAATCATCAGCTTGTATTAACCCAATGATGCATGTAATTTCTAAGCACAATGGAGTGGAACTTGAGTCTTTTGTACCAAAACTTCCCTCTATGAATCAGCAAAATACTTTATGACATTGGCTGGGATTAAATGTATGACAATTTTGATTTCCCATAATTTATATGGACGTGGCATTCGTTTTTGAGTGAGTTGTATCAATAACACAACTTTGACATCATTCTTTGTCCTACACTAGGTAGGTACTTAGGCCCAGATTCATAGACCGCACTTTGACTTTACTTTGATGGAAAGTTCAACTTTCAACCAAAAATATATTTCATGGTTCTGTCAAACTCTTCTTTATTCAAAATGTTGAAGGTAAATTTCGATAAACAAAGCTTACTTTGCGAAGACTCCTTTGCTGTAAAGCAAAGTCACGTCTATGAATCTCGGCCTTAGAGCTTTGTCAAACGAAGCACAATGGTCTAGCAACTTTGAACTTGCTCTAAGACAACCAATCTCGCACCACTCGTTACTGCATGCCAATTCAACCCGTGACATACACCGTCCTTTAATAGCCACTTTCACGTATCTGTCATCTTTTCTCCCTTACCGTAAATTGCCTTT
This sequence comes from Thera britannica, assembly GCA_939531255.2. Taxonomy (NCBI): domain Eukaryota; kingdom Metazoa; phylum Arthropoda; class Insecta; order Lepidoptera; family Geometridae; genus Thera; species Thera britannica. The sequence continues at coordinate 21,287,517 of OW618037.2, forward strand.
TACCCTCGTCACCATAAAGTTGCTTTTCGGCTGGGTAGGTTTTCTGGAAAGGAATCGTACCAGTCGTGAGTTCAATTCCTAATTAACACCTTTGTTTATAGATAAATTGAGGCGATAGTGTAGTCGTGGAGCGCGGGTGAGATATGTTAGTGTGGTCATTGTGAACCGGGGAATTTATTCTATTGAGTTTGAAATGGTATCTGGTTTCAATGGGCTTATGGGACCGTTTAGATTGGACTGAAGATGGTTGCACTTAAAATGTGAAATTTCTACACGCACTCTTCTAAGCGGGGAAATTGGAAAGGTATAATCGTTAGCATAGCTCAAATAGTGATGAGCTACGAAGTGATCGTCTGCTGGAGATCTTTTATGAACCCTTATCACTACCAATGGGAGGCGGAGGAATTCATCGCCACGCAAGCGGATTGGTAACTGCAAAGTTCCTATTCGCTATTATCAATATTTCAGTCATGTTGCAATTTTATTGTCTTTGTAGATAAGTTTTGTTCCATTTCTTTTTTCATTGCAATCACAGCTCAAAATAATACTAACAGATGCGAGTAGGTTTTGACTGTTACAAATGATACGCAATCAACCCATTGATTTATCCTTAGCTTCAATGATAATGAATAAAGTTCAAATCTAAAATCTATATCATTAAAACAACAACTCTATACCCGCAATCGCAATAAAGCCTATAAAAATACCTCTGTCTGGCCAGCCCCTATAAACTTACAAAACAATGAAAACAATCCGATAAGCACAGCGATTGAACTTGAGAGTTATAGACTGCACTCTCTGTAGGGTTGCCACACGAAGAGTATCTTACCACCTGTTGCTTAAGCGCTCTGGGCTTTATTTTTCAGACAACATGCTGTGAAAATATTAATAAAGGACAAGTGCGAGTTTGATTCTAATGTTATTTTTCAAGTCCTGGTGTTTGTTTTATGGCATGTACGAAACATTTAAATGATACCAAGATTTTGTAAGCTTTGAGAAATTGGATGCATTAAAAGTAAACTTCGATTTTTTTAAGCGGTCACCGTCGCTTTATTATTTATTTATTTTAATGATAGTTGCAATAAATGCATGTTAATAGACTTCAAACTAATCAAAACCGTTGAAACGTCAAAACCATTTGTAACAGTGCCATTTTCTAATCGCACTGTTGCAAATGGTTTTGACGTTTCAACGGTTACTAAAACCCTAGTACTACTAAAACCCGTGCCAGCCCTAGTGTGTGCGAACGAGGTAATTCTACACTGGAGCGCTTATGATATACAGACAGTTCAGAACTGTTATTGCAAGTAATGTGCATACCTGACAGCGAACAATAAAATTATTACTCCGTCTCGAAGCTTCTAGGCGCTCGTTAAATGACATTATTATTTGTTTTAATCGCGCTTATGACAGGTTAAAAGGTGCAATAAAGTAAGTTTGCTATGAAAATTATCGTTTGGACGCTTATCAATATTTTCCACATAGAGCCTAGATAAAACCTTCTGTAAATCTGTAAATTTGATAACGTGTTATTATTAGATAGGTAATTAACGACTAATATTATTCTTGTTGTTTATTTTATTTATATCTGTTCACCCTTATCGGTCTTACTTTCTTTATTATGTGAGAAATACACGCACTTACTTGGAAAGTTTACAAATCTAAAAAAGACAGTAAAATGCTAAAGTGAAATTGTTGTTTTCAGCATTTTGGCATATTAACAAAAAAAAAATAGGTATCTGTAGCAACGACAGACGTTATCGCAAGTATGTTTTTTTGAGTTTTTCCGTTTTATAAAACACTTCAGGCTCTTCGTTGGAAAAGGTCACTCCAATTTTGCTGATCTTATGCTATAAAGCATTACTTGTGTAATATTAAAAATCTTACCTCGCAAAGTGTTGGCGTTGTATAGCGGATGGTCGTAGGGCACAGGTCGGTACGCGGGATGCAATGCAGCCAGGTAGCTTAGCTCGCTGGTTGCGCCTGCAGCAGCCGCCGCTGCTGCTGCTAGCCTGTCGAAGAAAAAAAAAGATTTTATTAGATGCAAAAAGTTGAGCTTGGTGGGAATTGAACTCGCGGCTCTGGACTGGTTTTAATATTTTATAGGAACAAAATGTTTCGCAAAGAGTTTTTTGAGGTGCAAAAACAATTGAGCTATCTCTAGATCATTTGTAACGGTCTGCAGATAGCTTAACTGTTTCTGGTGTATTTGTACATTTTGTAAATAATAGTTTATTTGTAAGTGTCTTTGTGTAAATAAATGTATTTAAAAACAGTTAAATGAAATAATTAAAAGTTTGATTAATATGTATCGCGAACCAAGTCATTCACAAGAAAGATTCAATCTAACTTCGATATGGTTGAGACAATCGCTTGTTAAGAGATGTTATTTTTGCTCAAAATTCCTTCAAAAACATTCGAAAATATCGCAGTAATTAGCTAATTACTAAGCTCATCTCAGGTCTAAAAAGGCTGGCTGCTGAACACAATAACACATTACTTTTTTGACCTCAGCGGACGGTATTCGAGCATCGGCAATTCGAAGCATTCGGTGCGAAACCCCAAGGTCCCCAGTGGGGTTCGGTAGACTAAAAAGAGGACGATGCCACTGGTTATCGAGGCATCCGTGACGTAATATGTCTGGACGCTTTTGGGCAAGAAACAGCTTACAAACAGCTGGAGATTTGGAAATGCGCTTATGTATAAATTGTTTGAGGATACAACGTATCTTCATGAATAATTGATTAATGAAATAACTGAGCGTGGAGGAAAAGAATTTGTGAATTTACTTTTTCACTTAAATACCTTTTTAAAGATCAAGATAGTACTCAGGTCAGAATATCTATTTATTTAGCCCGTAATGCACCCACTGCTGGGTATAACGGTACGCCACTCTCTTCGGTCCTGTGCTTGTCTCCGCCATTGCTGCCCAACTACTCCGACAATATAATCCCGAAATGATTAGTCAAAATATGCAATAAATAAGCTAAACTCTCACAGTGCAAAAAGGAGGCGACCGCTAAACGCGCAAACCCAAAACAAAAGAATAACCGCACGCGCAATGCCGTAATAAAATTATTAAACAAATCAAGCTCATAATAACGTAGCTCCACAAAATTGTACGTTGGGCCGTAGAATAAAGAAATTATCCAACTTACCGGGCACCGGCCGATTGCGCCCTCCGAACAAAGACGTAGCTTTTGAAAAACGAACAAAAATATGGCGGTTTACAAATAAAACAAGTGCAAAAACACGCGCCTTCGCCCCGCGTGACGTCTTCATGTTTCCTGTCTTTCTCGCGCACGCGAGTTACCGTTGCATCAGCGTACGCGTGACAAGGACGGACGTATAAACAGTTTACAGCCGTCGAATAGGAAGAAAGTTTGATGTGAAACAAGTTTCAGAGATTTCGCGCAAGCTCGTTCTTCGGATTTAAGTGTTTGTTTACATTACTTTTCCGATTTATTGAGTAAACTGCAATCTGAATGCTGTCTAGTTCATAATTAAGGTTTAATTATCTTGTATAATTCTATTGCTACTGTCCAGCATAAAACTTACGAGTATAATCATGGCAAATGACTACTAATTGCGACAACATGCCAGAAACTGTGATCATCACTATAAATTCTTTGCCTAATGACTTTTGTAAATCACAGCAATTGGCAGGAACAGATAGTCGCCATTTTGAAAATCCAATACGATTGCCAGACTTGATTCACTCCAAGTCAACTTTCAATGCATTTATAAAATGTCAGTTTAAAATACTTGAGAAATTGACTTCATGGCCAAACTGCTGAACTGATTTTGATAATATTTCCAGATAAAACATTTTTTTTTATAAATGACGCAGTTATGCGATAACACACATCCTCTTTTATTTGAATTTAGTTAAAAAAGACTAAACCGAGATCTTAGGGTTTTTATCGCATCTAGGGGTTACAACCGTGATTTTTTTTATACGTATTTAGTTTCTTAGCGTCAAAGATTTGATATAATTTTATTAAGTTACGTGATACAAATTATAAAAACTGCTTAAAATCTTAGCTTAAGTTTATATCGTCACATAGTTAGTGGTATCTTGTAAGTGAAACTTCTTGCATGTCAATGCTATTCCTTCTGTATGTTGCGACTCAATCGTTGCACCATGAATGTTTCATGAAAACCCGTTCTCATTACTTCACTTCTTGCACGGTTCACTATTACAGTTTCTGGGCTTTTTACGGAATACCCAATTAGTCGACAATGTCAGCGGCATACCATTAACTACATTTTAATTTAGTGCACCAGCTTCCATAGTTGTGGCAGCTTCCACCTGGTTCGTGGTTAAAACGGTATGCTATTTTGGATAATGCTAAGGCTGGTCGCAAACGTGCCACCGACCACCTGTGGCTGTGGACAGTTTTTCTTACAACGAATGTGCTAGCTTCCACTTAGTTTGGGGGTGAAAGATCATGTAAAAACTGCTATTCTGGATCATGATAGACGTATCTGCCAAAGCTGGTCACAAAGTTGTCACCAGCCACAATCACCGGTGGTCAGTTTTTTTCATACTGGTTAAAATTATTTTAAAATACATTTATTAAAATGATTGGTTCTACTGCTGCGGTGTGATGAAATGAAAGCCATATAATCTAGTAGTGAGTCAAAGAAGATTATTACTATTTTTATGAAACAACGGGTTATTTACCATGATTAAATTTTGTTGAGTTGGTAAATATCCCGTTGTTTCATAAAAATAGTGTTAAAAACCATGATAGTTTCAAAAGTTAAGATTATTACTCTATGTCAAATGCGTGTATCAGAAGTTAATTGGCACCTTTTTTAATATATTCAGCCACGCGCATGTCCGACCTTCTCACCAAGGGTTCCTTTATATAAATTACCAAAAATAATTATGTGTCTCAATGTGATTTTTACGAGTTTTTAAAAAGAATATCCTTAAAAACTTCGGTCTATAATTAAATCATTTGCGATTTTCTCATATAACCTTCGTCATTAATCACGTAATAAAACGGTCATTACTTTAAATGTTCGTCAATTTTTCATGTCGTTGCATTAAGGCGTTAATACCTGCACAAGCACCACCGCGCTTGAAGATAAGGCGGGGAGTACACGAGATGTATATCGACGTATATTGATGACTCGCCTTTACAATCTGATAAAGTAAGTATGTAGTAAGTCAGTAATTCCGTGCGCGTTTGTGTCTGATTCTGGAGACTGAGGCCTGTGACTAAGGAGAAACCAATGTTTACTAGTAATAAGTGCGAACGCTGAAAATACCAGAAAACATATCTAAAATTAAAACGCATTGGAGAATATTTTTATTTTATTATTAATAAATAGGTACTGTGGTAATACCGTGAAGGTGATAAAGTCATAACTTATTTTTTTTGTAAAAAACGCCAGTTTGCGGACAAATAACGCGAAAAGCCCTTGAAATGTGGAGCCAAGTGTCGAAACGACAGATTTATTAGGGTCCAAGAATCTTTACCAATGAATAAAAAACGTTTTAAGCTCCTTTTGGCGTCTACTGTGGGAATTAGCTTGACGAAACTCTGAATAGTAAGCTTACAGTATGATTTATTTTATGATATTTTAAACGCAATATGAATAAGGAGAATAAGGAGATTGTGCAAAAACACGCTGATGGAAAAATAAAAACAAAACTTAAAGGGCAAACTTAATGGTGAATTAATTACAAGAGAATTGAAATCAAGTAGGTAGATTAAAGTAGGTAAATGCTTTAAGCATCTGGTGTACCAAGGTATACTTACAAACACTAAAATTTTAAGATACACGTAAAAAATCCAGAGTTCCCCGCATGAATGTGAATCCTATTTTTGGTTTGGCTGCAAGACACAACAAAAAAAAAACCTAAATTGATTGATATATTAGCATAAATATTCTGATTTTATGATTCAATATAAATCTTAAAATAGGAGAAAAATCAAAAGTGTTTTTTCTTCACTTTATTACCTACTTCTACATACATTACAGTCTCCTTATATCATGGTTTTCATAGTTTTGGCTCCGATTTATAGTGTGTTCAGGACTTTGTTGTTTTAGATGTACCGTGGTTTTTATTAAATTTATATATATAAAAGAAAGTCGTGTTAGTTACACCACTTATAACTCAAGAACGGCGGAACCGATTTGGCAGAAAATTTGTGGGGAGGTAGCTTAGAACCAGGAAAAGGACATAGGATACTTTTTATCCCGAAAAAGCATTGGGAACGGGGTGTTACGGGAACGGGCGAGCGGAGCCACGGGCGGCCACTAGTAAAATTAAAAAATATCTTAGATTACTAAATAATAAATGAATACGGCTTAATCTAAGATGACGGCAGTTCTCAGTATTCTACAGAAGTGTCCGTTTAGCATCCTCATCATACAATCAATAAAAACAAACACCTAATTAATGTTTTAAAATTGCACACCAAAATGAAATCATTACAAATTTGACAGGCATGATTAAGCTCTTGTCAACGTCAAAACGATTTTCAAAACGTTTTAAATTATTTGGCGGTGTGAATCATCCTGTATAAAAAAGCTCATCGACTTTATTACAAGGCGATAGAGTCTAAATTCGTCTGTGTATACTGAATGATCGTGAATTGAGACCATCCTTCCGAGAAGGGTACAAGTCGCCACAGGAGTTCGGGTTTGACACCCATATTTTATGGTCACACTAGCAAGGCCCGAAATGTACCAGAACATGGGCACCTTCTTTTATGATTTTGTTTTTTCTTTTACCAAGATTGGAATAAACTAAACTTTTGCTTAACATTTTATCCTCAGTTTCTAACGCTGCCTGCGAAATTGCTAACGAATTCACCCTTATCCACATAATTATCCTAATTTTGTTTTTATCCACAAAATTATTTTAGCAATCCTGTAGTTTTATTGAACACGTTTATTTTATATGAAAGATATAACTACATTTTTGTATAAAGTAAATATCGTCTACAAGCAGGCATATATTTTGCTTTGACTAGGTCCAAAGAACAAAAAAAATACTTGAATAATGTCATACAAACTATTCAAGAAGAAGCGATACAGTCGCAGTCCAATCGACCGCCATCTACACGATGACATGTCAATCCTCCTGAATAATGCATCGGAACAGGTTTGCCAGTCTTATACAAGGTGTCCTAAAAGGAATCATGATGTCTATAGTACAACACAGCTCGGTCCTTTCTCTTTTGCGCCAGCTTCTTGGTTTTACGTCTCTGAATTAACAAGTGATTTTCTCGACCCAACCATCTCAAAAATATCCTCAAATGTCATCTATAATATCAAAGTCGATAGCTATTGTCTAGCCTGGAGATAGCAATGAGCTTACTTTTTTTTACTTTCAAACCACACTAAATGACAATTCGTTTTTGACGTGACAATGACAACGTCTTATAATTCGATGGAGCCGGCTGCACGCACGAAAAAACATGACTCATGCGGCGTTACCTCGCTCTAAGGCGGAACGAGCGACAAAGAGGTACAATCGGCCTCCGCGTTCGGCAGTGTTCGACATCTGTATCTCTCCTACTTGAGTGAGCGATGCGTCCGCGTGGACAGCTGTATGACGTTATCACGTTCAACTATCGTTAGTAAACCGACTTAACAGACAACCGATTTTTTTACTTAAAGTAATAGTTCGCTTTGCTCCATTGAAATAAGTAAATACCTAAAGCTAGGTTTGAAAACGTTTGAATACGCTTTGATGCAAATGGAAATAAGAGCATAGATCCACTTTAGGAGGCACCCTGTATAAGCAAGTCCGGGTGTTGGAAGGTTTTGGTATCTGGCAGTGCTCCTAGTTTGGCGTCAAGACTATATTAGAGGGCTGTTGGTGTTACTTATCCAGTGCTAACTATGTTTACGATGTTTGTGGAGTAGCTATCTTTTGAGGCATCGGTTTGAAATAACCTATAGCTATGGCTTGTGTGATAATAATGCATGTCGCTTATAAATAAATCAATACCTCTTTAAAGTAAGCAAAAATTGAAAATGAAGTTTCATGCATATTATGTAATAAAAAATATTAACGTAAATACAATTTATTTCTACATAATAATAAATAACATGTTATTTAAATTGACTTGTAACAGCTACACTACAACATATACTTATTTTAGAAAATGAGTGTGAATAAGATTGTCCAAAAGCAGTGAGTGTGGCAGCAAAATATTATTTTATTAATAAACTTCTATGACAAAAGAAAGAAATATCTTCACGACTAATCCAAAGACACGATGATGAACTAATGCACAATGATGACTAAAGTATAGGTATGTTTGCATTAACGCATCATCCTTTCAAATCAAACATGGCGCGCATGCACGAGCTGAATCGTAACACACAATTAGCAAAGCTATGTGGCCTTCGAGATAACCACGCGATAATTGATATGTGTTTAATTGAGCATTATTTATCGTGAGGGCCATGTCCACTAAAACATCTGTACAAACAACTGAAAAGTGTTAATTATTATCAAACTCTACCTTCATGCAATAGCAACGTTCGTCAATGTTAAACAAAAACATGCCTTAAAGCTGCTCAAGTGCTCCGTTCTTTTTTAGGAAAATAGTTCAGGGTTAAATATATCTTCTCATATGTGTACGAACAATTTAAAATGACATAATATTTTCTAGCAAAGCGCAAAGTCAATATAACATTGTAATTTTACGAAGCTTCAGTGTATAACAGACCTTTATCATTCACTACTCACTTCTATTAATACAGCTTTTTATTACACTCAATTGTTTGAATGCAAACGATGTAATTGACTTTGAATTCAGATTACAATAATCTATTACCTACTAGTTTCAATAAGATGTACGTTGTAAAGAAGGGGGACTAGGATAAAGCCTTGCGACACTCAAAGATAAGGCGATATTTGATATTTGAATGACTGGACGATAAATAATACCAGTAAGTGATTTAGTATGAATTCCTTGGCAGTAAGCATTAATAATCTGTACAACAATGTACAAAACTGACACAAAGCAAATTAATTAATAAACATGACAGTTTGCTGTAGATCGACTTTATCAAAAGCTTCGGTCACATCCATTTTCCTACACTACGATATCAGTTATTTTATGTCAGTCATTCAAGTTTATTATCCGTTATCTGTGTAGGGCACAATGTAGCTACATTATTTGGTAATGTCACCGCTTCTTCGTCATAATGTATTCAAGATATCATATTAATTGTCCTATTTTAGGTGTTAAAGATCAAAAGTTAGAGATGAATATACTATCTCACTGTTTACAATATTAAGCAGTAGTTTCCTACTAATGGTCGTGTCACAGAATAACAATAGTTACTTTAATATTATGTTTGTTTATATAACATCCCTTCAGATCTTTAGGTACTCAACATTTCTAAAAATATAGGGCAGGTTCTCGATATTTATAAATTATACTACTACCCCCTCATTCATAATGTCTGACCCAGTTTAACGGCTCGCTATGTTTCTTGTCACTGTCACTTTTCAGTCAACAAATAGAGACAGCAACAGGCTTAGCTGTCTGTTCAGCTCAATTACTGCTATGGGACCTTTATGAATATGAACATAAATGTGTACTGGCGCCTAATATCATCCAGCTAGTTCATAGTAAATTTCTAAACCATCTTTGCTTTTACTCGTATGTGATACGTTGACTATGTAATAACGTAACATAAGAAATAGACCGCAGCCAATTAGAAACAGCATAAAAACAGTTTTTGTTGAAGCATCATTCAAATTTCAACGGTTTACGATGTCTGTTTTATGGGGTTAAGCTATGAGGGCTCAATTGAAAGGTCAGGGGTTTATGTTTCGGTCAATTGTTTGTTTATTAGTCAATCTGAGGGGGAATAAATTAGGGACATAATTCTTCATCACTTCATGTTTTACTTTACTGTGATCTTTGAGCTCATATCAAACCACCATGGTGACATGTTCAGTTCAATCTATCATGCTCGAACGTTGTTTCTTGATCGTCTAGATCTATTTGTTTTCGATATTAGACTAAATTTAGATATCGTTTCACTACTAACATACAGGTTTAAGGTTTTTATGCTTGATTATTATTAAATCCATTAACATGCATAAATCAATTCAAAAAAAGATACTCGTATTTGTGGGCATTTTAGTTTTTTGTATCTTTAGTTTACCAATGATTTATGCTTAAATATTGAGAGTTATTAAAAGACTTTGTTATCCAAACGCGACACTTCCGAACACCAACTGCGTGTTCTAGTTTTACATAATCTTGAGCTGTAGCAACGTGTTGCACAATTTTATTATTCTCTTTTATGACGTCTTCGAATTGAGATGTCATAAAAATGTAGTCTCGTTATAAGATAGTAAAAATAATAGCTTTATTACTTAAATTTTGGGTGTCGAAACATTGGTGGCATTCGTTTTAAGATTGATTTACAAGTTTGAACTTTTAGTGCGACAATTTACGATGGCTTGTTCAAATTTTCATAGATTTACGATTTGCAAAGCTATTGTAGTTCAAAACAAGATCATAAAATCCTAGAAAAGTTTTATTAATGGTGATAGATTCCTCAATATAAAAATATTTTTATTTAATATTTTTGACCTTGTGTTTAAAGTCGCCACTTTTGATGGACCAATGAAAGTCACAGTAGCATTTTTAAGGGGAGGCATGGTGCACGTTTACCGGTCGATGATGGTGATTAAATAATATTGCTCATAGGACGACGTTTTGTTATTGTCTGGTCGCAGCTTCCAACTAATAAAATGTCTAAACGTCTAAATAAAAAACGCTATAAACTCCCAAAACGGAGTTTGGGAGCTTTTTAATCCATATGCAGTGAAAATAAACAAATCGGCTATTGTAAACAAGCGCTGAAGCTGCGTTTGCGCACGTATACACGCAGGGAATACTATCTATCATATGCAGCAAGCTTTCGCCACAACTTTGTATAGTCACCCTTTTTTGTATTTTACAAATAATGCTATTGTGCTATTTTTGATTGCTAATCGCTTAAGTTCGTTTAAATAAGAGGTTTAATATTTCGGTTTCCCTCTAAGAGATTTTAGTTTAGTACTTATGCCAAAGTACTTTATGGCAAGCCAAAAGGCATATGTTTGACCGCAAGCTAGCTTTTTGGTGTGTAGTGGACAGTGAAGCACGCTAACTTTGATTTACAAGTACTCTGAAATACAAATACAATACAAATAATGTATTTCAGTAAACTTAATCTATGGTACATTTCATGGATTTGAGACTCTCTTTAGTATGGAAATACCTGTGTTAGAGAGTCTCGCTCTTCCGTAGTACATTCTATTATGACTAAGTATACTAAGTTTGAACAAAACCTTTCTTTCCCCAGTGTCGGTACCCACAATATTACGAGCAGTCGCTGACTGACACACACACAACGCGCCGTCTGTTTACAAATAAATCATCTAGCGTTATTTTATTGCCTCGCGTCAGTATTACCAGCGGTGGACGGTAGTGATGTGAAAAGTACGTTAATTTCCGGTAAAAATGTCGTTTTGTCATTATTTACTGGAACACACTTTTTGCAACTGTGGTATTCTAAGGTGGTATAATGCCATTAATTTTTTGCATTCAGAAAATATTTTATTGTAAGTGAATATTGAAGTTGTTTTCATAAACTTTTTTTTGTGTTTTTGTATTATAACCGACCAAGGAACATCAAAATTTATTACGCATTTTATTTATTGTTGTCCAAGATGTTCCCTTTTTTTGTTTTGCTAGTAAAATAGTGTACGTACAACATACCTATTTTATTTGATAATCAATTTAATTCTTTGCTTTTCTTTGGTTTTTATATAAATAACTGAAGTCCTCTGAAACCAGTGTAAAACAACAGCTGAAAATAACCAATAATTGATACTATTGTTTTATTTAGTTACCGAATATTCGCTAAAAAGTGAATTTCTTGAGTTCATTATTATAAAACCGGACTTAACCGTATTCAAATGTCACAGAACTACTACCCCATCTCTAGTGCGTAGAACGGTCACTTCCGCTGCAGGTCATCGGACTCCATGAATTATGATGTACGGCTATTCTGGTGTACGGATGTGGACGGAAGACTTCCTCCTGACGTAGACCTTGGGTACCTGTTGCTCTTTATAAGGGATGATACTGATATAATCATCGTGGCGTGAGAATCTTGCCTGATCCTTTTCCACCTCTCACAATCATGTGGTAATGTTTGGTAATTCTGAAAGCCAGACTAAATCAGTATAAGGATCTGTGACTGATGAAGTTTCCAGTTTCAGTTTTAGGAGACGTGAAGAAATGACTGAGGTTTAAAACAGACTAAAACTTTCTGCCAAAAAATCTGCCTCAGGTATTTAGATTAGACTTCTATTGCATTCAATTTATTTACACAAAGAAACTTCCAAACAAACAATCAAACAAATATTTACAAAAAGTCAAAAATACCCAAGAAATTGTCGAGCTTATTACACAGACTATTAATTAATTGATTAATTATGTATCAACTTATTATGTTCTCTTTCTGATAGGGTCTTAACAAAAACTTGACTAAAGTGTTTTTTTTTTCAAAGATCAAATAAATCTATCCGTTTGATAAAAATAATATTGCATCTATTTTTGAGCTTATCATAAACAAGAAGTGACATTTTCTCTACGAATAGAGTTATTCCACAAATCGAAAATCAGCCCTAAAAATTTTCAAAGTGACGTGTAATAAACCTACTATTCCAGTCCATTACTCTGAGAAGTAAAGGTGTTTACATGAACTTGTAATGTGTAGTTATTTTCTTCACCATATGAATAGGATGAAATAAATAGGCACTTTGAAGAAGTAATCGTCAATGTACTATCTCTTTAATATCAATTTAAGCGAACAAAGATGGTCTTGGACATTTACTGCCTCCTGCCCTTGTACTGTCAACGTGCCTATTGACCCCACAACGGACTACTGTTATTTAATTTTAGACCAACAAGCTCTCCTGTGACGTCATCGTTTATTGAACGGACTTTGCATGCAATTGGTTTTATTGGGGCAGGGTCAGTGACATGGAGACACTCATACATAATGCAATGACAAAAGTATTTATATAAATTCATCGATTCTCAGGTTCTTTCTTGGTGATCATTCAAACAATTTGCCAATACATTATCTTTGATTATTCGATCGTTTTTTTTATGCAACTAACTAATGGAACAAGCAAACTTACCTTATGTTGAGTGGGAACCATCGCTTAAAACAAAGCATAGCCTGTTTTGTGCCTGTTTTGTAAGGAAAATGAACACGCACCTTAGCTTATCACCCAATTGTTTGTTAAATAACTCTCTACTGGTATATAATCTGGTACTAAGCTCTGCTTAGTTTGAGGCTAGATAGTGTTTTGTGAATTGTCCACAATATTTATTTATTCTTTTTAATATTATTGGTGTGATAATAATGATAAAAAAACTGTCGCAAAAATATTGCAGCTTACGTAATAAAGAAGGCAAAGTGGTGAAAAGACGGTGATATTAAAAACTCATCATCATACCCCGATCTCGACAGTAAATGTATTTATAGAACCCACGTTTTCTGACCGCACCTAGGCGTCTACACTTTAATCACCTTCTATAATTATATACATAGAGGTGTTATAAAGTTGAAATGAGTCGTAAACGCCCTAAGGTTTTTATTGAGCCTTTACGAGCTACCATGGGGTGTTTGAACTTTATCTATAACACTATCCTGTGCAGGGATATGATTCGCTTGGTTTGAATTACAATAATAAGTAATTAGGCCTGATATTATTTTCAAACGGTGAAGGAAAACATCGTGAGGAAACCCGCAGCTTAGTCGACTCCGCACGTATTGACCATGTCTTTCCTGTAGATAAGGCCGACTGCTGTCAGGATGGTATAGGTGCTGGGCAAGCCTATTCCATCTAAAATCCAGAGCCAGACACTATATCGTCCCGAAAGTAGAGGCATGAGTAAACACCAGTTGCTCTAACGATATTTACATATATCATCTACAATAGATGCAAAGGACTTACTTTTTTCTTTTATTATAATTATTTATATTTGCCCTGCAGCAAGATGGATGGACGACATAGTCAAAGTCGCGGGGTGGAAATGGGTTAGACTGGCACATGGATCGAGGTAGATGTCACAAACTAAGGGAGGCCATACCCAGCAGTGGAAGAAGTCGGGCTGTGGATGATGATGATGAGGCCTGATCTTTCTTATAGAATAAAAAATAGTAGTGGTAGGTATATATAGAGCTCTTTGTGAAGGACTCGTCCGAGGAAGTACTACCACCGTCCATATTTCTGCCGTGAAGCAGAATCGCTGTCCGTAGCCAAGTTTCGTAGAAGGATTTTTTTTCTTAGCTCGTAACCGGGCTGAGAAAAAAATCCTTCTACATAGCTGGTTTCGAAACTTGGTTACGTAGCGTAGCGTAGCGCATTGTAGGGCACATTCCTAACCCGCGTGATCTACGAAGCAATGATTTGTTATAGGCGATGGTTGCCACTTAACATCAGGTGGGCCATATGCTTGTTCCATCAACTAGATGTATTAAGAAAAAAAATTTACAAGCCTTAAAACTGAAAACATATTATACTACATAATTATGTGATCTTTTTTTCGCCAAAAATGTATAAAGACTAACTCTCCCTTAACAAGGAAGTTACTGTCTTGAAGCTACTTATTAAATAAAAATATGTTATTTTTACTGTAAAACCCACGCCAACAATAACAGATAAACCCAAAAATACCGAGCAGATATTTGGTAATGAAACTGTAAAGTTTTTACGATTATTGTTTTTTCAAAATTTTACCAGTTTTGCAAAACAAGCGGTAGGTATGATAAAATATTTGTCAAATAAGATAATAAGATGTGTGTAGTACAAGTTACGAGTGGCCCAATTATCTGCTACAGAATTATTGGAATTTTCATGTTATAACCACTTGTAAAGAAAGGTATTTTTATTTTATAGACGCAAGGAATAAAGGTAAAAGTAGTGAAACCAAAAGTTTTTTTATTGACAAAGTAATAAGTACTTAGTTATATGAATAAGGGCTGATTTTTCCGTGTACTTAATTTTTTTTCGTCAAATTAAAAATGCCAGTACTAGTTTTTGACAAGTCAAAACATGAGATGCATTTTATCTGACAGATAAGTTTTTCTGGCAATGGCGATGAGTCCACCGTCAAATAGCGTTGTCATATTTGACAGCATTTCACAAATCGCCTTAGCGCGCTTAGATGTGCGCAAGGTTTATTAAATGTTAATTTAAGGATAATTTACTTATTTCAAATAACGCTACAGCTTACAATAAGAACCCTACAAAAAGACTATAACTTTTTTACGATTTTACGCAAATAATCAGCTGTTACTTTTATTTTTCGATAAAAAATATAGACATGACTGTCAACCGCGCAAAGTGCATCGTAACCTGCTCGCTTTATTGGGTAGCAGATATCCACTTTCAAGCCCTTTTATAACTAATCAAAAATTTTATTTATTCGTCATCAGCCTAAATAACTTTACCTACTACATGAAAGGAGGTCTCTTTCAGGCGCACTTCACTCACTGGATCTTTTGAAAGATCCAGTGACACAGAATTTAACGGCCGGTCATAGGCTTGCAGCAAATTGTATACCGACAATGTATACTTGAAAGTAAGTTTAACTACGATGGATCAGTTGATCTATCTCTAGATCGTTCGCAAGGGTCTGTAAGTAAATAGCTCGATTGTTTCGTGTGTAATAAGTACAATTTGTCAACACTTGTATTCGTTGTGCAGAATTGAACTCGCGACACTGTCACGTCACGTAACCCACACCTCTTCGGCAAAGATCGACAAACTTCGTTAGCATTCCCGAAGTGGCAATTTTTTTTTATATGACTTTTATGATATTTGCTGTCTAGTTATAGATAACATCGCAAGAAGCGTTGTGGTTTTTGTCATTGCAAGCTTTCTGTCACAAAGACTAGGAAAAGAGATAATCTACTGATTTTATATCAAGAAACTTGCAGCTACAAGAATTGAAGACATTTTAACCCTATACAAAAACCTATATTTACATCAACAATGTGAGTCGAGTTTAAGCTATGAAATGAAAGCGATTTAAAAAGAATAATAAATTACGGCCGATTTCACGGATTACTAATCAACCGATCAAATATTTAACAGCCGTTTATCTCAAACTTTACATATTAAATATTTTCAATACACCAGAAATTAGACCTTGATACAAAAAGTCTCATGCCAAGTAGGTAAGTATGTAATCAATCTTTTTTATAAATCTAAAAAAGAAGAAGTTTTCAACGCAGTTAGAGAATAAAGAAAGTTTATCGAAAGATTGTTTGAGGAATTGAACGTTATTATCGACAGCCTTCAAAAAAAGAGGAGTTTCTCAATTCGGCTGTATTTTTTTAAAGTTTGTTACCGCACAACTCCGTCGTTAGTAAACGAATTGAAGAACTATTTTTTTTATCTGAAAGGACATATTTGATGAAGATTTTTTTCCAAGTTTTAAACTTAGCTTACTCGTAATTATATGGAACAAATGGGTATTTATCGCGATTACTAGTACTTAGGTACTTACGCGATCTTTTTACGATCGCGTTAGTAAGTAAACCGATTTAAATATTTTTATTTATCTGAGAAGTGAAAAAACCTCTAACTTTTTTCATAAAATATAGCCTATTATAGAAGAAGAAAAAAAATCTTAAGCAGGTAGGTACTCGTATTTTTAACCTTTAGTTACATTAAAGCAAAGTAGCAGTAAATCTTGTAACTTGCACCCGCGCTCGTTGTTTTCTATGCAAACAAAAACAGGTGGTACATTTCCTACCCGTGCGCTTTGATACCGGATCGTGTTACCGTCTCTAAAGTCTATGATTTGTCTGACGCTGTTGGTATGGTAGACATGACAGTGTCATGTTCTTTATAGGAATGGTATGTCTATCGTTATTGTTTTTATTACATTTGTGACTTTTTTAATGTTTCTTAGAAAACAGGCGGAAAACACTCTTAGTTTCACTGCTATATCTATGGTAAGACAGCAAATTGAAATTTGGTATATTCATAATCTATGGCCTTACCTTATAAATAAAAATATGTCAAAAGATAAACAGTGCCTAAAGTATTGCCATCTCTTACCACCGGGTAATGACAAACAGTGACAGGGCTAACTTTAAGCAATGATTAAATTTAAATTGCGTTTATAAGTAGGGCTGTTAATCTTTAAGTCAAAGCTATCTAATAATTTATAAATAGAACCATTTATTATTATTCATAAATTTTAAGCTATAACCTTCTCACCTCATTCATAATTTTGGGCACTTTTTATAAAAATCTCTTGACACATAAGACTTTCATGACAACAACTAGAGATGGGAACAGACTTGCGAGATGTTCGTTCGCGTTTATTAAATACAAGCATTTCTCCTTTTTCAACCCATTGGGGTAAATTTCAAGACATTTTTAGACACTGCGCTGAATTTAATTGTTGTGAATGAAATGTGCGATGCGCATGTTTCAATTTGTGAACCTATTAATATCAATAAAAAAAAATATTCAGAAATAATATAGTGTTTCATAAATTTGACCTTGTGGAAACAACGAACTCACAGCTGTTAAATCCCCATTATTAACTACACAATAGCATTCATAAAATCCAAAAACCATATCACGACTCGTAATCCATTAAAACACTAATTCATTATTAACTATACACACGAGCGACATAAAATCGCGCAACCGTTTTACGCGCGATTGTCTGCAGCGCACCGTGTCGCGCTACCTCGATAAATGTTTGTTTTTTTTATTTTGTAAATCGAATGAATTACTGGTGGGTGTTTTCTTTTGTGGAAACAGGGAACATGGAGGCTGGGAACCATTGTTTGTATGAGTACAGTCAGTATCAAACATTTATGATTGATCGAAAATTCTAATTCACATTGTTAACACTTGTTTATACTATTGCTATGTGACGATAAATAAATAACTTTTGATTCGATTTTTTGTTTAATTGTGTGTGAAAAATATATTGGTCTGAGTCAAATTCAAAATCCTGAATAAGTCATCAACTTGTCATGCTGATTATACCTACTATGCATAGTTTAGTAAAACGTCGTTCGTTTTAATGAATCGTTAAATACGAGCTAAGCTTTTTCCTCTCGGAAAACAGGTTTTATTTAGCAGTTATCCTCTTGCTTGCCATAAATTTGTCTAAAATATTGTAAAAAAAAATATTGGCAAATGTACTAAGATGAAATAAATAATCCGAAGGAGCTTTAAATCTTTTCAAAAGCCCCAAAACATTTACCTGTATTATCCTACCATCAATCAACCCAATAAATCTAAGGGCTCGCACGCACAATGCGATTTTAATGAGGCCGACTTTACACGCAGATCGGGCGCGCATTTGCGATTGTTTCGGCTACTGTGCGCCTGCGCACGCGACGTTGCATGACCGCACGGGTTTTTAAATATTTTAAGGTTATTCTAAAGCGCTCTGAGATAAAAAATGATTCAATTTTGATTTAATTTATATTTTGAATTATGATCTTCAGAAAAAAAACCAGATTGGTCCCATATAAATTTCATCACTAATAATTTAGATGTTTGGCCATGTCAGTAACTCAACTTTTTCAAGCTTTTAGTTTTTTGTAAATATTAACAAAATATGTAGTTTCATAATTACCCATACCATCCTGTATTTTTAACGCACTTACATTTTTCATTTTTCATATTTATGGGAGCTCTTTAGAATAAGCCATATTTTATTCCTATTAATATTTTTTTATGGTCAGCTTAAGGAGAGTTAATAGGTAGGTGGTAATTTGATTATGGTAGGATTAGAGTATAATTTTAGATTTAATGGTAATCACGATATTTAGCGAGCTGTAAAGTTTAATGACTTAATCATGTCATGACTGTTGCAAATCATTTTATGGTGTGCGACATTATCAATATATATTATATACCTAGTATGTACCTCTATATAAAATTATGCATAACTAGATGCCGCCCATGGCTTTACTCGCGTGGCGGCGTGATTTGCTTATGATCAATGTTTAAAATGTTTTTCTAACCTAGGCCCTTATGTTTTTTCTAACTTTTGTTGTTACATAGCCTATTAAAGATCCGCCCCAGTTTGACACAGGTAGAAAAATGACAACCGTGTAAAGCCAGGGCGGGTTGCTAGTAAATACACTATGATACGCAAAAACAAAGGAGAATGTAGATTTTTTTTTTTAACTTGTCGCTTAGCTTCTTGTTCAAAACGTTAATTATTGTAAAACAAGTAATCTTTCATTATACGACTCGGGAAAAACTACTGAATTTGAAAGAAGAAAGGAGCACAATACATGCTCATGCATTTTGGCAACACTTTTCCGGCCACATGTTCATTCTACTATATTATGTTCTGTGGGGTAAATCAATGCTTGCGGTGACTGTATACTTCTTTATCTCTACTAGAGGAAAAGGAGTTTTATCACACAGCGAATATGTCACCCCCACCCAAGTAATGCACAAATAAACACCTTATTATAAGAAAAAAACTACCCGCAAATAAAGTTTTATCAACAGCATATTGACTTTTCCTTTATAGAGGAAATACCTGTTGCAAATACCTACACTGTATGGATACATAAAACCAATATCCTGACTTATTAAAGTTACAACTTTCATTGAATACCTACTTTGAATTACTACAATTTATAGGCTTGCCTTTGAAATATTGTTTTATTTACTCATCTGTGCAGTCTGACTCAGAGACCTGAATAACTGAATTGGCAATATTTCAGTCAGATCTGTCCTCTTAAATAAGCTTTGCGCTTACATAATTAATCTTCATGGTTAATAAAAATGTATTTTGTATATACAGTATCAATTCTAATTCTCTTTGTATGTAAATAAATATTAATTAAATATGATAGAGACTATTTTAAGCTTGAACATTGTCATAGAATAACAAATTATAAAAACTTAAAGGCGTAACCCCGTTAAAAAGCTAGTTATAAATATTAATTAGTACCTCGGTGATGGTCTAAATTAGCTTACAATAACTACTTACTTATAAAAACTTATTTTTAGATTCCAAGTGGGTGGTTACAGATGAGTGATTAACCTACTTCTCAATGAGCTTGGCTTTTTGAGAGGATTGTTGGATGAAAAAACATTACTATCTTTCTACTCGACCTCTTTACTAATAATTGGTAAAGGTCTCTTTACCACTATTTTTTGAAACAACGGGATATTTACCATGATTAAATTTTGAGTTTTGACTTCCGATATTTCGGCACAGTTGCATGCACCATGATCACGGTTGAACACTGATCAAGTTCAAAAATATCCCGTTGTTTCATAAAAATTGTGTTAAAAACCATGATAGTTTCAAAAGTTATATCTCTTTACCAATTTATGGTGCCACTGAAAACCAGCGCTACCTTGTCTTTGTAGCAAATTTTGAGTGGTTTACCTTTTTTGCCGTCATTTAATTTTAGTTGAACTGTACTAATTAATTTTAAGTTGACGCTAAATAAATTATTTCTATAAACATATTTCTATGTTTAAGATCGCGGGAAGCCAGTGAATGGAGGAACATTTTTTGTGGGATGATTTTACTGAGGCGGTTGGGTAAAAAGTCATATTTTTATAATGCACCTCTTTACTTCTCTCTATCCCTTCATTCCACAAGATTTTTTTGATCACACTGAATAATCAGTGTATTTATCAGATGTGTATTCGGTATTGACTGGCCTCTCAGCTCAGTTGGTAGTAGCTCTGCCTTCTGCGCAGTAGGCCGTGGGTTCGATCCCCACCGATAACAAATACTTGTGTGGTGTATGCAGATGTTTGTTCTCTGTCTGGGTGTTATATTGTATTCTAAGTAGGTATGTATTTACAAAAAAAATACTTATTATGAATCATCTGATTCCCATAGTACAAGCTCTGTTTAGTTTGGGGCTAGATAGTGTTGTGTGAATTGTCCACAATATTTATTTATAATTTATTATATGCAAAACCGTTACAGGCTGGTCCTAGGAGTATCCCATTTATTTATTAAAAAATACAAAGTTATAAGGAATCTTGGACTAATTCTTACTTGCAAGATGCAAAAGCATTACAGCCTGGTTCTAGGAAGTATTCCCACTTCCCAGGATAATTCAGCCGGTCTATTTGTGCCCGAGGCGTGGTCACGACAGTAATGACTGTCAAACAGGATGCCAGGAATGCTCGGATAGGCCAATTTATGACCGGAACACACTTTATGGTATTGACCGATGCGTTTCGGTGATATTCAAACGCATGGACTTATTGAATACAAAGAAATACTATAGAAAACAACGAAATAGTCTTCTGTGAACCTACCTCAAGCTATATGTCTGGCTCTGTCTCTGGCTCTGGTTTTGAGTCTCTGTGAGTCTTATGCCATTTTATTGGTAAAGTATGAAGAGTTATTGACTTGCACACATGTAAGCTTTCTGTGGTGGCGTTCAATATCACTATCATATTTGACAGCGTTTCATTCAGCCATCGCTGAACGCTTTGATATTATGCGCAAGGCTATACTTTAAAACCTATAACAAAACTTTAACTAAACCTCTGTTTTTCAAATGGCTCAGCCTAACTGAACAAAGGGTCCATAACCTGTCAGTTAAACATAAATCAAATGTTAGTTCTCTTGTTATTTAAAAGCCTAGTAATTATGTGCTGGATATATTTATTACTTCTTCTGGAACTTCGAAAGACGAGAGCGAATAAATCAATCAGAAGTAACTCGCTCTGCTAGTGTGCAGTTTTCAGTAATTTTAGTGCGAATTTACACCGAATTACTGGTTATATATTTTAATTTTCTTTGAAACTTTTGGTTTGGGTATACTGCTTTTAAGCAACTGTACATTTTAAGCGATCAAAGTTACAATTCAAAAACAAAAAGGTTTGTTATTTTTATGCCTTCCGGCGATCAGTGAAACGCTGTCAAATATTGCTGTCATACTTGATAGCGTTTCACTGATCGCCATCGTAGATCGCTTTGATGTGCGTAAGGCCTAACGCACATCTAGGTGATCAGCAAGGGTGATCAATTTCAAGATAGGATATTGTTTTCAGTTGTCCGTTTCTGTGTGTTTTGTTTGTTTTATTTGTCTTACTTATGTCAAATAAATGTATTTTCTTTCTTTCTTTTCTTTTTCATGAATTTGCACAAATTGCGCAAACTTTGACAATGCGATATTTGACAGCGATACACTGATCGCTACCGCAGGCGATCTAGATGTACGCAAACCTTAAATCCATTGTCGTTATAATATTAGTGGTAACACCATAACACTGCCACCACAAAAGCTATGGTGTAGTAATAAAGTACCATTGAAACACCCGCATCCCACTAGTCTCTTTGTGATCGCGTCCTGTCTTCACAAATCATCGGAGAAAAAATGATGAGCAAAGACAAAAGCTTTGATCATTGGTCTCCGTGTGTGGTGGTCCATTGTTCGTGTGTCCGTGGCAATTACAACCTTTATCATCGTTTACATCTAGTACTTCAAACGAGCGATTAGTTGAGCAACTACTCGATAATACGTCGCAATAGACAAACGGACAGACAGATATGATAAAGCTATGAGAGGAGTTTTAGTCCTCCTAAAACGACAGGATTAACTTAATTCACCTAGTGACTAAAGTGTACTGAAAATAAAAAGAGAGTTTTTATTTAAAAGTCAAGTATTATTAAGTCTACGAAATACACCTAGGTGAATTACCTCATGTGAAGTAAGTTTACTGCGCCGCAATGGTCACTTATGATATTGTGAGATTTAATTGCCACAATAAAACATCATGATGTTATAAAACCAATACTGATTTGAGGAAGAAATCAATTGTTAGTGGCAAACTAAAATACAATGTGGCCCTTTCCTTTTTCTGGTGTTTAAGTTATTAGAATTGATCTCTTGTAAATAAGCTGAATTTGTTATACATACCTACAAGCTATAACACTGGCTGGCAGATCTATTAACGCCATGAAACTAACCCCATAGCTGTAGCAGTAGCGAATTGCTGAAAATTAACCTGCATTGAAGATATAATAATAGTCGCGACAATTAGTTGCATTACAGTTGCCCGTTTATTCGATTTCAGGTACGTTCTTATTATAATACATCATGTCATCGGATACTACGGTATCATCCTCTAATTTCTTGGAGTAAAAGGCTTTATTTTAAGAAAACTTTATACCCTTGTAATTCAATTAGATCGTTGGCGTCGGGCGTTGATCGTAATTCGTGTTATTTATGTAAATCGATTTAGTTTTACCGTTACTTTCGTGTATTTGGTAATGGATTCATTATATCTTTGATTTCAGATATGTAATTTTATTACCAACAAGAACTTGTTTTGGGCAAAGATGGCTGAAAGCTGGTCAATCGTTCCACTGGGGTGCAACATAAAACCAATGTCATACTAAAAAAATTTAAATTGAAATATTGTTCATATACAACGTGTATCAAAATATGTGTACTATCCTGAAGGGGGGTGAATTTCCACCCCCCGGGGAACAACTTTTGTTCAACGACTTTTCGAACTTCGATTGGTATCTCTGAAAAAAACTGCAACGAAGTTTCAACATGAACAGCTGACTTTATACAAAGTGACAACCCTAAACTCAGCTACAGAGGTAGTAGGTAGTAGTAGTAGACCTACAGAGGTAGTAGGTCAAGGGGTCAAGAGGTTACAAGGATAGGGTTGTCAATTTATTTAGGCATTATGAAATTCAATATTTTTGTATGGGAAACTGAAAATAGGAATTTTTAATTTTCTCCCACCCACAACTGATCACCATTGTGGTCTGAAACCCCCCACCTTCGCATAGTACACATATTTAGATACACCTTGTATACTACTAATATTATAAAGAGGAAAAATATGTATTTTTGTGTGTGTGTTTGTAATGAATAAACTCAAAAACTGCTGTGCCGATTTCAATATTATTTTACTATTGGAAAGCTGCATTCACCCTGAGTAACATAGGCTATATTTATGTGTTTAAAGCCTGTCCCGGCTTCGCACGGGTGGAATTTTATCTATTTCCACCCGTGCGAAGCCGGGACAGGCCGCTTGTTTTTAATAAAAAGGAAAGTAAAGTAAACAGGCCCTTGCATCTATTGTATACGATTTATACTGTCAGGGGCAACTGCTAATTATTCAAGCCCTATACTTGTGGGACGCTATAGTGCCTGGGACTGGATTTTTGATGAAATAGGCCCTGCACCATCGTGACGGCTTAGTCGTCTTAATCCACAGGAACTTTTTGTACTGGACTAGTTATTCGAGGGTTTCATAGCGAACTTCATTCATATTATTGAATAAGATTTTCGACACATTTATTTTTTATAAGAATCTTATCCAGTTAACAAATGGATGTCCTCAATCTGATCAAAATGAAGACAGCAAAACACTGTCATGACAAATGTAACAATGAAATACATTCAGTGGGCAATAAATATACGCCGACAGCAAACGATGCAAAGCGAACCACTCTATTTGTAACTATAGCTGTACAGAACATCGCTTGCATCTCTGCATGACTTCCACTCACTCAATTGAAGACTAGATTTATTTTAGGCCTGGGAAACTATCGGTACCTGGAGAGACTAACAAGCTAACAGAAGCTCCAAACTCATTTGGTGGCCACGGTCACCGTATTCTTTTATTTATTCTGATCTTCTTTTATTTGTGGCTGTTCAGCGCTTGATAAAAGTTGCCACGAACCTTTAACATGATCTCGGATCAGGTAGGTTCAGAATTTGATTATTTGTACAAAGTGCTACATCGGACTGCGCACATCTAGGCGATGGCGATAGCGATCAGTTGAAAAGCTATCAAATATTGCTGTCATATTTGACAGCGTTTCAGCTGGTCGAAGTAAAAGGGTTATGGGACTACCCATTAGCTATTATATGACTGAATTTGTCAAAATATTGTTTTATCGCAACAACTACATAGGTACATTCCTTGACTACTAATGAAGTTAAATGTTTTATAACTGTTGAGGAAGTAAAGCCTTCTTCGACCTGGCTGCCATGACCATAGCTGATAATGTGTCCAAGCTTTAACTGATCATCAACCAGAGCTGCAGACGATAGAATGTTACCTATTCATCAGTTCAAAGAGGCTCTTAATGAATCAAACGACAAGCAACTCGCAACACCTCCTTTGGAGCGACGCACCAACTCTTTTGCGGCAGGACAAAATCGACTTTGACAAAGCTGCAAAAGGTGGAGTTCACATGGAAATATATAAACACCCAACAATAGTCATCAAATAATCGGTATACCTACATGTTTACAGGGCTTCCCACGGATATGCCACATGGAGCGAAAGTACCTTGAATATTATAGATGAAACATAATACTGAAAGACATTGTTTGAAAAAATGAGATTTTCAAACGAATGAAGACTTTTAATATTGTTGTAAAAAATTGTACGAACTACCCAGGAACCGTTCAGTCTATCCGAGACGATACAGGGCAAACTGTTCAAAGATTGTCACCGCATAACATCACAGTGTGCAGCCGGCATGGCCATATGAACGTCGCCGAAGCCGAAATACCGGACTCCAACCCATTGTGCTACACAAATAGCCCGGTTGGAAATAAACACGTGGCTGCAATTATCACTGGCGGGTTAAATGAGCCACTGAGAAACTGTCGTTGACGAATCCGGGCTGACTAAATCTGAGATCTACAAAGGGGTTTCTAAGAAAGGAGGCTAATGAAAAATGAAATGGGTTCTGGACTGTTATCACATGCATGCCAGACATGCCTTTAGATCGCTTAGTACTTAAAATTTTTAGGGTCGAAGGGTTGAAGTCAGAGGTACGTCCAAACATTAGAATCGCTTGTAAATAAAAGTACTAAAAACATCAGGGGCCTAATTCTCGGGCCGATCTCGATCATTTTGCAATTTTATTTTATTGCTTCTTTTCACAAACCCGCACTTTTTCTACGTTTTCCGTATATCGTAGCTGCCGAGGCTTCTACGATGAGGTCGTTGATGAATTACTCAAGGAAATCTGCCATTCTCTCTTCGAAAAGAGGCAATAAGATAAAATTGCAAAATGATCGAGATCGGCCCGAGAATTAGGCCCCTGTTGTAGTGTATATTTATGTCAAGATGGAAACTTCAGACATTTCAGGCATAATCTATGAAGGATTACTAAAAAAAACATGCGTGATGAATTACGAAGAAACAAATAAACCCTACCAATGTTCGTACTAATATTGACGAAGTTTTATAATTTAATTTGCCCAAGTTACACGTCGTTATAATCAGCTATGAAAGTTTATGTCTACTTGGCATGTTGGTGCACCTCAGGGGACTGCAGGCATTAATCATCTCCTTTGAAATCAACAGCGTTTGTTGAGGGTTTGAAACCCACATGTCACCCGGCATCATTATAAACGTCCTAAGTTGTAAACGTCTCAATCCTGACGACTTCCTGTCTGTCCATTCGATCGAACCTTTCCGATTTTTACGAGAGAGTTTTACTGTGTCCAGTTACCAAAGATTAATGCTATCGTCAAATCGGCTTTCGTGGCCAATGTTTCGCAATAAATTATCATTAACTAACACCTTGTCTCTGGGACGGTTTTACGGCGGACCGTAAAACTCGGACTAAAACGGGCCTCTAATCTTATCTAAAAATTTCTACCTGCTCCCGATATAAACTGAACTTATATACACTTGAAAGCTGTTGAAGCGAAAAAGCCGCACTAATGGATAGCAAGGTGTAACAAGAAACAAATATGAATTTTAAAATTGATAGAGAATGAATAGACTAGGTTGGCATTTTAAATACAGCAAGGAAGGAAACAGCAATTATGTAATAAAGAGGTTATGTGGTCCGTGTTCGATGCTAAACGGACCACTCTATTTTATAGACCAGGCCAATAAAAGCGCTGATGTTTAGGAGCAACATAAATGCGTAAGCGCATAATGTAAAAGGACACTTGCTTCGCCAGCGAATCATAATAAAATTACATATGTAGATGGAGTCAGAGAGTTTACAACCTTCGTCCCGATAAGCGCAGTAAAATAAGAGATACAGTTGAAAATATGGCAAGAATAAGGCAATTACAAGTTATTAGAGCAAATTGCTATGAGAGCGATCAGCGGCGAGTCTTTATAGTAATGAAATGTTATTAAGAGTAAGTAAAGTAGCACGCGAAGGTAAATAATAACAATTATTGAAATTAATAATTATATCTAGTAGCAAAATATACTTACATAAATTATTGTCAAATACTCCTACCATTTTACATTTCAGGTATGGGGAATGAGTGTCACTTTAATTTGACGAAGTAGTTGAAGCAAATAAATATTTTGTCATTTGTCATTGATATAATGTTATAAAAGAATTATAAAAAAAAATGTTGGAACTAAGCCGTAACATTCGGGGTATTTCTTCTAGACTTTACGAATCTTTAAAAAACACACACAAAACAAGTACGAAATTGAAATATTACATACACCGGACGTGTGCCCAGTTTATTAATAGTTGCAAGTTTTAATTTAAACAAGTTCATAGCAAAAATGTAGCTTCAAAACTTCAGAAATATTGATGATTCCGTACTTAAATTAACATCCGTCGTCACTGTCACATTTATGGCAACAAAACTAGAGAAGGTAACAGACTTAGTGACAGTATGTGTTGTGAGTAATAGACTACCAATACGAATAAGGTCCTAAATAGATAGCGTGTGATTGCGTGGAAGATCACCTATGCCCTGGATTGATCAGATCAAGTTGATTCTGAGCCCTTTCCATCCACCGACTTCCCGCGATCTTAACAATGTTGTCGGTCCATTTGGTGGGTGGGGGGGGACCCTACGTTTTGTCTTCCAGTTCGTGGTCGCTATTTGAGAACCTTTATTCCCCAACGGTTGTCGATTGGAGGATTATAATATTCGATTAGATCCTTCTTACCTACCTAGTGTGTCATTGTTATCAATAAAGAGTCATCTATCTATCTACTTACTGCGCGTGATGATGATAATGTGTCGCGTGATGCATCGCAGACTGCTGCCCTTGCGGAGTGGTGGCATGGAAAGCAGCAAAAGCAGAGGGAAACTGCAGCGGTAGGAAACCACTCCCTGGTCCCACCGTCTCCCGATCTGGCATCCTCAAAACCACATCGCCTACTCCACTTTAAGTTCTATCTATATCTATCACTTGCATGGCCCGGAACACTTTAAAAGTCTTAAATAGATGTCAAGTCAATTCTATTCTTATTAATTCCATGGTTAAGAATGTTGGGTCATGATTTTAGTGTTTTTGTGTTGAATGCAGATTGAGATGTCATTTTTGTAGTATCTGAAACAAAGAGAATGATAATGTTAGTTTTATTCTTATCCACATTATATGTAATATATTAATGTAATATTAAGAAATTCTTGTTAGTTTGAATGAACCAGTACACGATAAGAAGAATAAGTAGAAGTAATCTATGCGTGTGTGTTGCGTGACGTTAAAACAATGATTGGTACCATTATGTGTTAATTTTACGAGCAAGTGAGATCTGCCGGCACCTACCGGTTTACGCTATTGTGTTGCTGTACAGTTAGTAGTCAGTAGTATTAGAGCTCTTCGTGAAGGGTTCGTCCGGGAAAGTACTATCACCATGCCTATTTCTGCCGTGAAGCAGCATTGCTGTGTTTCGGCTTGAAGGATGAGGGAGTTGATGGACGCATGGCAGAGCATCGTAGGGCACGTTCCTGACGTGCATGACCTACATGATAATACTGTGTGAATTGACCACAGTATTTATTTATTGTTTATTAAAAAGAAATTGGTTCATGATATTACTTCCCAGATTTCCAGATCAAGACGCCTAAATTGTTTATTTTTATTCCAATAGAAAAAATTATAGATATTTAAAACAACAATACTAAAAGGCTTGTCATGAGCAATCAAAACATATATTTTTTTAAACTATACTGTCCCACTGCTGGGCAAAGGTCTCCGTCAAGATTCTCCACTCCCCTCGATCTTCAGTTCGACCCACTCGGTGTTGAAGAAGTCTAGGTCGTCTTGCCAGCGCTTTTTCGGGCAGCCGCGATATACCTCCCTCTCTACCTCTTCGACTACCTCTGTGGGTATTAACTTTGTATATTTTTTTTTTATCTTTGTACTAAATATATTGATTCTAAGTCGGTTGTAATTTGAATGATAGTGAGTCACGCCCTAACAAATTAATTTAATATTTAGAAAACCGACACAAACCTACGTATATAACTTGTATCTTCTTTTAGGGATGGGAAACGGTGATTGCCCAGAATGTCGATAAAATCACACAAGCAAAAACTGAATGGCCAAATTGCGCAATAGTACGGCTGCGCCAGTCTTCTTCTTCTTCTTCTTCTTATCGTGTCACTGATTCTTTCGAACCAAGTGTGGTGAAAGGATTTTAAGTGCGCCTCAAAGAGGCTCCTTTCGTGCACTTGACACATATTTTCGAACTTTTTAGGTTCTACGATATGCCGGTTTCCTCACGATGTTTTCCTTCACCGTTTGAGAGCACTGGCATAGTGTACATAAATTTTTGGGCAGAAAAACTCATTGGTACACGACTGGATTCGAACCCACGACCTTAGGATCGGAAGGCGGGGCCGCTACCACTAGGCCACCAGCGCCAGTCATTATGACGTATGAGGAAATAGGGCGGAGTCAGAGTGCTAGCGACAATAACGAGGTATTTCATTCTGAAGAGTTAAGTGAAGTTGCTGATCAAAATCTGTTTTAATGATGATGTTAATATAAAGAGACGACGTTTGTGACCTGGAATGACATCTGATTACAATATAAACAGTTTTCTTTTGATAGATTAAATGAAGTTTGTGGTGTCCTGCTGATACAATCTCCATTAAAATACGCAATTATTCAGTACGTACAACACAGGGATCAAATTCAGACAAAAGAATACAATAAATTCAACTCAATTTCGATTACAGAACAAAAGTCATCGACCACCAATTCCATACTAACATAAGAAACGTAATTTAATCGACACTACACGAAGTAATGCCAACAAACAAGAGACTGCATAATTAAAACATACGCAAACAACTTTTTGTACCCCCTTCAGCAGAACTCATTTAATAACAACAATTCTTACCTGATTATCACTTGCACCACACCCTATTCGGTGTAGCCATCGAGAAAATTCTTGCAGTAATTAATGAAGATGTGATTGTTTTGGACGTGAGACGACATTGTCCCGATGGCCGCATTGGTCACTAGTGATGTATTTTAGATTTTCCGATACATATCGATAAGCCTACCTCTCCGCTTCGATAGATGTTACGGTTGGTCCTTGTAATTGTTTGAAAAGGTTGTACTAGATTGTTTGTCTGGTTTTAAACAGTTTCTCATTGACCTGCATCTGAATTCAAACTTGGAACCTTACCATTAACCTACCATAACAATGAGTCGGAATAGGCTCTAATTAATAAAGATGTGATCGTTTTGGTATCGGTGCGACATTGTCCCAATGACCGACGTAGTGCCGTAATGAATCGATCGTAAAACGCGATATCGATTATCGATACTCATTTTCATTGAATGAGATTTACGATGTTTATGCATGCGAAATTGGCGGGCGTTTCGAGTGTCGAGTTTTATCGGCCATTCAAAAAACGAATCATGAATTTTGAATGCGCCGGATTAATGGCGGGTTTTGTTTTGTTAGTTTTTGTAGGCGTCAAGCGATTATGGGTAAGCTTTCTCACGAAACTTATGGGTTTTACGGTTTTTATCAACATTATAATAAATACTGATTACCTCCAACATCGACACTGTGATCACAGGAGAAAAACTTTACTAAGGCGCGTTCGGACACCGTTCCCCGTGCTGGTATTTTATAGAAAACGTAATTGAACTGTTACAAATGGTGATAGTGATGATGTAACATAAATGTTTATGTCATAAATAGTTATCGATAACTTTGTTGGTGACATCACTAGTCATAAATGAGAAAAGAAATATGCCCGCGCATACCACCTCTCTTAATACGGTCCATAATTACGATTTAATTGTTTTTAGTCGACGAATTGTATTTAGGTCTTCTCAGAAACAAGATCGACGAGATTGACCGTATTTTCGACTACGAAATTTTTAATAAGGATATGACAAAATTTCATACAATTAATTGTTAACAAAAAAAATGGGACACGGTTTTAAGGGTGATTTGTAAGGCAAGGCAAACTTAAAGTCTCTTGGTACCTAATGAATGTCTAATGAGGTGAGTCAAATTAGCATGTTTAAAGTATGCAACTGTATCGATGCTTCTTGAATTTCAACGGTTTCCTCACGGTGTTTCATTTAACTGTTTAATGGTACCAGTGCACTTTTTTGCATAGAAAATATTGATGCACGACTAGAACTGCTCTTCAGAATGCTAAATCTACAGCTTTGATTGACTTGAGATTTGAGATAAAATACAACAAATAAAAAATTATTTATTGGAGAATTCAGTTTTACGAAAAAACAAGATTTACAATGGACCCCGCACTAGGACTCCCCTGTATCACGGGAGACCCTATAAGAGTTTATAAAACGCGTTAAGACACTCAGTTGTTAAAAAGATTTAATATGTCACGTATCTAACGTACGTATATAATTTATAACGAACTAGATCTTTATGTAAACATAAGTATTTGAGGGGGCTCAGTGACACGTCCAAACAACATTTATTTTGGCACTTTTCCCGTTCAAACAATTACTACGCCGTTTTATCGTAAAACAGCTCATTTTTATGAGGCAATTTCGATGACAAACGCAGATAGTGTTTCATCGACATCTGTAAAACTTGATGCCCAACACTATCGCTCTCGTAAATTTTACAAAGTTGCAACTAAAATGCTAATTGTGAATATAAATAAGTTTTAATTAATTTAATTGCTTATTTTTGTAATGACGGAATTCAAAACCGGGTTTTCTAAGGTCCTTTGGCTGTAGTTTAACAACTGTAATAATGGCAGATGGATGTTATATAAATTTTACATAATAATGACAAGTTTTTATAAAAAAAATTGGATTCAGTAGTTTTGATGCTATGAATAAGTAGTTCATTATTCTATTAAACTAAAAAGTGCTTTATTTGAACCGTCCTTATTTTTTCAGTTTATAATAAAGAGACGGTAAGGGGTGAAAACGTTTGAAGTTTGGCGGCTGTAATGACGGTCGCCGTTTTTGAGGAAACCACCGCTTTAGTAACTGGTACATCAAATTATGTTGTATTGTAATAACTCTTGTTTGCTCGGACGCAGCCATTTTGTTTTTACAAGCATTCTCCAAAGCTCTTTTAAATGAACTAGCTGCGCATTCTAGACGTTTTTGTGCTTAAATTCTTAAATGAACAATATTTATGTCATAATTATAGCGACGGTTGTCAATTACAGCAAAGTAGGCGTAAAATGCACTGTGTGTTTGAAATTCACCGTAAAAACCGTATGCGCTGTAAAGGCCTGCGCACACCTAGGTCGCTGGCGTCCGCGATCAGTGAAACGTTGTCAAATTTGACAGCAACATTTGACAGCGTTTCACTGATTGCCATCGCCAGCGACCTAGGTGTGCGCAGGCCTTAATACGGTCACCGCTTGAAAAACATCAAGATTTTTGGTATATAAATTTTCAATATTATAAAATATGGTGACCTAAAATAGGTTTTGTGAATTGATATTTGCACCTCCTTCATTTACACCGTTTTAAAATCGTCTTTTCTGCCGTCTTTCAAACCATACTAAGCCCTAATGTTATTCGTACCTTTGGTTATTGTACCATGGTGATTCAATTTGCAATTCACAGTCATAGCCACACGTGCAAACCGTTAGCTATAAAGCCCCTCCTTGACCGAGTAGTCCTTGAGGCATGCCAGACTGACAGACCAATAAACCTCCTTTAAGTCCTTGACACCTCAATGTCATACTCACAAAACGGTGATTTCACCAACACACAAACGGTTGGTGGAATCTGGGCTTTAGTTATAATGTAAATGAAACCAGAAGTTATCTCGAAAAGTGAGAAAGAAAATTAAAAAGTTTTTAGGTTCATTTTCTTCTTTTATTTTAGATGGATGGATTGTATGAGAGATGAATGTCCAAGAAAGAAGTGAGTACTGAGATGGCGAGTGATAGGGAAGAATGGAAGAAAAAGACACGTTGTGCCGACCCCACCTAGCGGGATAAGGGCATCAGTAAAAAGATTAAGGTTAATTTTCTTTTTATATAAGGAAATGTATATTATCTTTATGATTCAAGGTATCTTTTTAGTATACTCAATAATCAAAAGAAACACAGACTTTGAACGTGTCATACCAAAATAAAAAAATATTGATGGATTTCACACATTATTACTTTTTAATTTAATTTTTTTTGTCTGCCCGCAACCACGTTTATTGCAAACATAGCCGAAACGTCGGTAAAATAAATAATATAAGGTAATATACGCGATTAATACCCGTGTAATAGTTGCAATATCACACGTATTCACACGCAAAAATGTAGATTTATATGTGATAAAATGTCCCTAGCTATTTATTTATTTATTTATTTATTATCATTAACCTAGATATAACTTTACAGATACTACTTATCTAATATGTTATAATCTAGTAAAAACATAAAAATATTTACACAGAACACATAACAAACACAATTGAATACCTACTTAAAAATATATGAATAAATGATATAAATTATCTAGCTAGATAAAGATAAAACCCAATTCTCTATAACCTTAACCTATGGTTAACTTAACCACTGCTTTGTTGATAAACAATTCCTAATAAATATTCACCTACAAATCAGCCGAGCCAAGTGAAGTCACCGCTCCAAACTTTGCTGATTTACACATTAAGATGTCTGATCACGGAACCATTGAAGTACATTATCCTATAAACAGCAGTAAAAGTAGATGCAGTAGAGAATGTATGGGAGAAAGAGAACTGCCGATTGCCGCTCATACGCTTTCGCTTTGATGTTCGGGTATGGTCGGATTGCGCGCTTTCGCCGGCCATAATGTGAGATTCAAAATGTTTCAGTAATTTGCTTGCTAATTAAACAACCATTTTGACATAAAATTGGACGTAGCAGACAGCAAAAAAATTGCTATGTATAAATTGGCTAGATTTTTTTAAGAGCGGGTCGTGCGAAAATTTGAGATGCGTTGTAAAAAAATTCATAACTAAGTGACATTTTAAAAATCGCAAAAGGACTAATTGTAGACTATACATTTAAGATTAATTCGAATTTAAGTGTGTTAAAAAAATATCCTATTTAACATGACATTCTATTTAAAAATTAGGGTAGGAAGTAAAATTAGGGTAGGAAGTAGTAGAAATAAAGGCTCATTTTATTTTATTTTATTTATCTATTTAACGCTAACATACGATTTTCATTAGCGTTAAATAGAATGTCATGTTAAATAGTATATTTTTTTAACACACTTAAATTCGAATTAATCTCAAATGTATAGTCTACAATTAGTCCTTTTGCGATTTTTAAAATGTCACTTAGTTATTCAGTTATGATTTTTTTTACAACGCATCTCAAATTTTCGCACGACCCGCTCTTAATAAAAAGAGTGATGGGTTTGATTCCGCACTCAGACTGTAGAATTTGTTGAGGCGCAGACACCAGTCAAATAACTTCGTACTGCCACATTTAAAATTTTTTAAAGCTATACTTTTTTTGGATTGGTGGGAGATCGCTGAAGATCGGGATGAATGGAAGGTTTTGGGGGAGACCTTTCCCTCAGCAGTGGGACACAATAGGTTGAAAAAAAAATTAATAATAATGTGAGTTTTACGGTAGTCAAGCCTCTTAATCGGTAAGAGCCAGCTACGTCACAAACGATTTATTATGATGAACTTAACCTACTACACACTGTGTACGTATAAGGTGCTGTAAGGTGCTATATGCTAACACAATAGAGACACCATCTTTATACGTCCTCCAGCGTGTCCTGCGCGGATTGAACGCGAATTGTCTAATTAGAGAACGCTTAGCTGCGCATACGCATCATTAATCACGCGAATGATAAGTACTTGCGATGTGATTTTGTTTGAACAATCTGATAATTTTTAAACTGGAAGAAATTTATGCGTTTCATTACTTTTATTAAAACTGAAAATAAATGCGTGGGTGTCATCGCTTTTAGCAATAAGGCTCCCTTACTTTTAAGATGTGTATCCTAGCGTAGCTACAAAAAAAAATAAAAAAATTTAATAGCTTGAATTTTTAAAGGATGCTGAAAGCTGCTGCTTTACGCATAGTTTTATGATTGTGTCCTGAAGTAGCTACAACTTTTTTTTAAACTTTGTTCTTTTAGCGTGGTTGTACTTGAAAATTTTGGAGTCCCTGACGGTTTTATTTTATTATGCATTTTTTTTTTGAATAATTAGTCAGATCTACTAATTACTTGAGAACAATTAATACTGTAACTAGAATTATCCTAAGAATTTGTGAACAATCAATAAAAAAGGCTTAACCTTTTTCCACCTGCTTTTTAATGACTTAACTTACATTCATTAGCCGACTTCTAAAAATAAGGTCTTTAGTTTCAATTTTTTTTATAAAAAATTTAAATACTATTTGTTTGAAGAGCAATTTTTTTATAAATAAGGGTTGAACACCCACGATGTTGCAAAATTATTTTAGCTTAGTTAAGTAAGTATTCGATAATAAGGATAATAAGGTTTTGTTCTCTGAAGAAGTATCCAAAGAATTTAACAGTCAATTATTTTAATTAACCTTTAATGCGTTTGTTCTTTTTTAACGTTTTTTAAATAAATGCTAGAATTAAAAAAAATTGTGAAGCAAACTGCTAGTCAAATGTAGTCTTTAACCTATGAACCCCAAATGGGTAGATAGATAGGTTCTGGTTCCTAATGAGGTTTTCAAATGTCGGCAATACGTATAAATATAATGATAGCTCTGGTATTGCAGACGTCGTGTATAAGACGGTCATGATAATGTACTTACCCCAATAGTATATTGTTACCTGAGTGTTGAAAGTCACGTTTTTTGAGTCCCGAGACGGGTTTGGCGCCAGAGCGTAGCGAGGGCGCCAATGGAGCTTGAGGGACTTAAAAGACTTTCACCCGAGGTAAACTCTGTGCTTTTCATTACGAATACAAGGAAAGTAAAAATAAAAACATGAAAGAAAAATTAGTGAAAATGAAGATTGAATTGCCGCCTTCCCGGTTTTTTTTTTCTTTTTCTCTGGCGGGCCTCCGGCTTCGGCTCGCCAGCATTATTCAGCCATTATTTTCATTTTCATAATTAAAAAAATGGTAAATTGTTTGCTCAAAAATATGTTCTTTTAAATAAGTAGTTGAAGCTATGATATTAATCAAGTAATTTAGAAGATATATTCTTTATTGAATACTATCTTTATGTTATTTAAATTTTACATAGCGCTCTAATTAGACTTTTTAAACTTCTTACCGTTGTAATGGGTTTCCAACTTACTTGCTGAATAAAAAGTTGGAATTTGGTTCAACAACCTCTTTGCAGTTAGAAAGACTTTAGAAAGTTGGAACATGGTTGAATAAAATAGAACTTGTTTTTTTTTATAATTTGACAGCTGTCAGTAGAAAGCGATTCTCCCTAGGGCTGAAAGTATTACTTTCAATTAGGCCCCTCAGGCAACTTCAGACCTACTTTCAGAGTATGAGCAATGAAAAATAGTTTTTCAGAAGCTTCCAATTTTGAACCTCTTCCATGAACCGCCTTCCCGCAATCTTCAACGTCGTCAGTCTATATTTAGCATATTTAGCGCTAAGTGTGCTGCAACCTTTACCTATCCGGACGCGCACGTAGTCATAGGATAGAGCCATGGTGTGGCTCCCATTGTAATTTATGGATGTAGCCGGGCAGTGCGTGGAGAATGCTAAGTTTGTGATGAAAGGATCAGCCGGCAGAATGCTGGCAAACTTGTCAATACCCCAGAAGCCAAGGAAGGAAACATTTGCACAGCAAGGAAGCAGCGAAGTCTTTGCCAAAAACAATTGAGCAGACGAGCTTCTTCAGAAGAATAGAAACAAATGAATAACGATGTCTCATAAGTCCAACGTGTCAATTGTATGAATGAATATAACTAGGTATAATTATATAAATACACATTTTTTGCTTTACATAACCGTGGTTCAAATTAAACTTACGGTTTGGGTAACTTACCCCCTTTTGATTTTACTCACTGAAAAATGATTTTCCGGTGTGTTATACCATTATTTATTTTAATATACGCAGACAGAAACATGGGCATTTTATATATGACGTAACGACAAGAAAGTTTTCTACTTTACTTGCTCTAACAATTTTTTTTTTCGCATGTTTTTTTACTCGTAACACTTCTATTGGACTATCTTTTCAAATTACCTACGATCTACTTCAGAAACAGTTTTCAAACATGGCAGTGAGCACTTCGTTCCTGCATTCCGATCAGGCCTACTTTCCACCGTGGGTAAATAAAGTTGCCAACGCGTGGGTTGAAATTACCAAGGTAATGAACACCACTTTTGTCATCTTGCGGCCCGCTGAAAAATATTAATCAAATCACTTCGACCACAGTCGACAAAAAAACGAGGGGTTGAGCGTGTGTGTGCTAACACTGACAGTTGTTGAAAAGAACGTTGAAAGTTTTAAATCACTTTGACACCAGCAAGTGTCTAAATAAAGACATGTCATTGTATCGATATCTTCTGAACACCGGAAAACATAGAATTCGCAGGTATAGTCTCGTCAATTGTGTGAATTTATTTTTATTTAACTACTGGACACCTACTGCGATACCTAAAAATAAATTAATTCATCTTGAAGTCAGAGCAAGAATAACAATCAATAAAGTGACGCAGCTCAATTTGAATTGACTTTCATAGTCTCAATTTTATCGAGTCTCAATTTTATGACTCGTCAACTCGTCACCAAGTAGCGGACCGCAACGAAGCAAGATTGGCCACTGCTGCCGTAGGCCGAGTTGGCACCAGCGAATCCATCACAGGTTTCGCCGACTAATAAAGTCTGGCAACGTATTCGCGAGTCTGTCCCCAGCATTATAAATAGGACAGCGTTGTGTGATGTGACCCCTATTGTATGCACGGCTTAAAACCTTATTTATGTTTTCTACTTTTTATTGCTTTTTCGACGTTGACTCGTTAATGACTTGACGCCTCTGTTTTACAAACTTAACCATCCACCATTTGAACTAAAATCAGTCTTAGGTACTTAGAATAAAGTTGAAATTTATGCTCGTTTTAAGTGGGATCTGTTTGCCGATTAGGCATAGCATTCCTGACACGGTTGAAGGAAGTAAAGTATAAAACTAGCGAGAATGAACAATGAAGATTTTAGGTAAAACTTATTTACATTATAATTTATTTTTATTACATTGATTGACGGTCATTTTCAGAATTTATAGACCAACTTCCAAATGTTTTACGAGTGATTTTTATAGTTTCTTTTTCGGGAACTATAAAATACTTTGTAATAGACAACCGTTGAATAACTAATTATTTTTGACAATAGGTAGCCAGCACTGACGCTTATTTTAGATTAAATTTGTTGTTTATTACTTTTGAACGCAGAATCGATCGTAAAAAATTCAAAACCTGAGAATGATTTTTTTAAATTAATAGATAATTGTTTGGCAATAACCTATTACATAATGACTAAGTAGTATAAAATACAGGAGACATTTTTACGAAAATGAAAAAGATGACTTAATACTTAATCTTTTTTTAAGCACCATGATTATTTTTTCAAACATGCACGGAATTTTGAGCATTATTTTGACAACCTTCTTCGACGTATCTCTAAATTGCTGTACTGGCCAAATACATGCGCGCAGCGGCCGGTAATGTTTGAAAATCACTGCCGGAATACAGTTTTATGAAAATACATTACTGTCGTGTCTAGCGGCCAGATAAATTGCATAGTGAACTCATATTTGTCGTGTTATTTAAAAATGGAAAATATGGCAAACAAGAAGGTAACTTATCAAAGGTTTTATTTGAATTTCGAACTGGATTGAAAATTAAATCCTTGACACTTGTTCAATTATTGAAAACAGGATTTAATTTGTACGCGAGCAAAATAGTGTTGTTGGTCGTTTTGTATTTGACAAAATGAGTTCAATAAATTATTAGTTAGTTTTAATTTCCTCGCATTATTTGAGAAAAGTGTCATTACTGTAGGTACTGTATGGTTGATTACTTGCTCCAAACAAGAAACAGTATCTTTCATAAACGAACCCAAAAAAAACAAAGCGATTGACTCAATGTTACTCCCAAACCAATAATAAATATTTTTACAGTAAGAATATATTATTGAAATCCAAAGTGATACATGATAAAAATATGGCGGAATGCCAAAACGAAGTGCGTTCTCGTACGAATATACTCAGGTGATGAAGTATTTACCAATTTATATGTTCCAGGAAGTTTTAGCATACTTACTAATATTATAAAAAGAAAGGATTTGTATGTTTGTAATGAATAAACTCAAAAATTATTTCACAAATAAAAAGCTACATTATTCCTGATAAGGCTATATTTTTTATGCGGTAATTTAGAAAAACGGTGAATAGTGGTGATCACTGCCTTTGCTTTTTTCCACCCGTGCAAAGTCGGGGCAAATCGCTAGTTATTTATTTAAAGGTCGAATGGTGATGCTGATTTAAAAATACATGGAAAATTATTTTGGTAACCAAATGTAGTATGATCAATATTGTATTTGGAGCACGATGTACATTTTTTTTAATTGAGCTGCAAGCAAACATGTTTTAAAAACATATATCTGGTTTCTAGTACGCATCCGTAAACTAAAACAGATGAGGTTTTTTTTTATTAGGTTTACCTACCTTGTTTTTTTACAAAAGTATACTTTTTTGATTCTGTTCGAAATTGAAAAGTAAAAGTCATTTATCAAAAGTCAAATATTGGACATCGGCTAATTTCGGCTTCATAGAGCATAGTGTGCGTCAGAAAGAGATAGCGCTCTACGAAAGCAGAATAGCCTATGTGCAATATTTATTGCCTATAACCGTACTGTGTTTATCCCGAACATAAAAACAGTTATCTTATTTTATTCTGACGTAACTACAGAAGTTATAATCTCGTTTCAAACGAGGCTACTTCACACTAAATATTTGAGCTAGCTGGACCCTGCCACACGGAACTAATTACCGTAGCTAAATAAAGCTACAAAAGAATAAAATTATGACTTGACTTTGTGACACAATTTTAACTGTTCTATGGTTGGAACTTTTTTAATGAGATGAGTTACATATTTATTATTTTCTTCTTAAAATATTCAAAAAAATATTATCTCTGTTAGTAATTGCGACACATTGCAAAATAAAACGGGGAAACACAAAAAAAAAAAAGGTTTGCAACTCAAGTAGAATCACTTTGATACTTTTTAATAAAAACTTTTTACTTCTCGAACGCGTATTTTTTTAAATCCTCAGTAAATAAGTTATGTTGTTCTGTAGGAAGTGCTCCTTCATAAAGATAAAACAAATCAAAAATTTAAATTCGTAGAATTTGTCTGTGGCTAGACCACAGACAAAATCCAGGAAGTAGGTATGCAATAAAATATATGCTAATCGGTAGTACCTAGTGCTCGGTAGGATTTCTAAGTGTTGAATAACAATTAGTTATTTGGAAGTTGGTTCCGTCGCGTGACGTTGGTTTATGCATTGATGTGCTAGAATTTATATTGACTGGTCTCTCAGCTGAGTTCTACCTTCTGCGCCGTAGGTCGTGAGTTCAAGCCCCTTCTTCTTCTTTTTTTTAAGAGCAACGCTCTTGTCGGCGTAATGCATGCATTTTTCTCCAGGTATTTATTTTGAGGGCAACCTCCTTGACCTCCTTATACGACATGACAGCGTCTTTGCTTTTATTTGGCTCATGTAGCTTATCCTTGGCCTTCCCCTTCCTCTCTTTCCTTCTACCTTTCCTTCGATAATATTTTCGATAAAGCTGTCATACAAGATGGTCAATCATCTTTCCTCTTCTGTTCTCAACAACTTCTATAAGGGCTCTTTCCTCGTCAACTCTATTTAATACTTCTACGTTCGTTACCCTTTCTGTCCAGTTCCATTTTTCTCCAACACCACATTTCAAATGCTTAAAAAAATTATATGTTTCTTTGTGTCATGGTCCACGTTTCACATCCCTAAAGTGCTATACTCCAGACATATGATTTAATAAATTTTTTCTTAATTGTTTTGGAAAACTTGGATGTAGTTCAAGCCCCACCAAGAACAAATATTTGTGTGGTAAACGAATATGTTTGTTCTCGGGCTAGTAAAAAAAAAAGAAAGTAATTCTATTATGAAGTGTATGAATTTAATGTAAGTATGGTAATGCCGACGACTGTACAGTGAAACGAAAACTCGTGCGCCTGTTTAGTCTGCGGTTGGAGCTTACGTGTTTTTTTGTGCTCAAACTAAGCGTGAAATGGTTACCACAATTGGCTTAGGCAACAGTGTGGTTGGCATTTTGGTGTTAAGCCTAGCGCACAGCTAAGCGTGCTGCGATGGCGATCAGTGAAACTTTGACAAATGTGAAGGCGATATTTGAGACGTTTCACTGATCGCCACGGCAAAACTCTTAGATATACGCAAGGCTTAGCCTTAATAGTTCCAAATAATAGAGAAATTTAGTATTATTGTTCTTATTAAAACGTTGGCAAAAAAAAACGGATTTTTTAATGAATAAAATCTAAGCATAGATAAAATACTGACTCTGACTGGCCTCTCAGCTCAGTTGTTAGTAGCTCTGCCTTTTGCGCCGTAGGTCGTGGGGTTCGATCCTCGCCGACAACAAGTATCAGTGTGACAATCTGGTGTGACCACGACTCTGCACCCCTTAATT
This sequence comes from Thera britannica, assembly GCA_939531255.2. Taxonomy (NCBI): domain Eukaryota; kingdom Metazoa; phylum Arthropoda; class Insecta; order Lepidoptera; family Geometridae; genus Thera; species Thera britannica. The sequence goes on from OW618037.2 coordinate 21,329,438, forward strand.
TGGGGCTAGATAGTGTTGTGTGGATTGTCAACAATATTTATATTTATACATTTTAGCTTAGCTGTTATGTCTCGTAGTCTCAACATAAGTAAAATATTTTGCAACTGTGAAAAACAAACAGTTGCTTAGCAGTAGGCCTACCACAAGCTCTGTCTGGCTCTGTCACTGGCTCTGGTTTTGAGCCTGGGTGAGTGCTCACCAGTGTATTATACTGTATGTGTGACGTTTCAACGTAGGATTTACTTTGTAAACACTCACACAGACTCAAAACCAGCTACTGGAATACTAATCGTTTGAAAACTTCATTGTAAAAACAATTACTTATTTATTTTTAATCATGGAACTTTTAAGCATAAATAAAGCACAAGAAATGTTTCCACAGTCCATAACAATGCAAGTTAAATTAAGCTCAAGTTATTTTTAAGTTACTTACATTGTAATGTTCGTACAATAAGTCACGCGTCGGCCCTTCATTGGCGTTTTATTTGCTTTTATTGATTATTTTATTTGCTTTTTAAATCCAAATGAGAAGTGTGTGTTTGATTCCCAGGGTTCCTAGGGAGCAAGACTATTTTAGGTGATCATATTTTTTTATTATTTTAAAATAACTAATATTGGCCTACGACGCAGAAGGGAGCAACTAACAAATGAGCCGTTACGTTTGTCTAAAAATTATTTACATAACGATTATGACTTAGGTACTGAGTTTTTATTTAACATAATCGTTAAAAACAAATTAGTTTATTAATTTTCCTTTCTCGAACAATTTTTTTTATTTATAAGGAGAATATTAGATACTATGCAAATATTGAAGACAGGTTTCGTATTAAATGGAATAGTTTTTTTTAAATAAATCTACACGAAACATAGTAAAATAAACAAAATGAAAGATTAAAATGAAATGTTAATATAAACTCTACATCTCATCTTACAAAATACCACGTGCAAGTCAAGTCGTGGTCATTGCCACTAAACAAATATAAACCAACTAGCGAATATAAACTCTAACACCTTGCAATAAGGATCATCTAAATATCGTTTCCTTGCAACGGATGTGAGCAGTTTTGTTTACATTTGTATGCATTTTTGGTAGCCATTTCCTTTTATAATCGTTTGTTTGAGTTTTAATAGATTTTGTGCAAAGATACGGTTATTTTCACACCGTTTTGCGACGGCAAGTGGTAAAAAGTTTATATTAAATCATAGTTTTAGTTTACATACGAAAGTTTAAGATATGAGAGAGAGAGGAAGAGTAACGGCTGGATCGATTTGGTTGGGAAAAAATAATTTTAATCTTGATTCTTGACACGTTTGCTTACTCAAAAGTAGACTTATGTACGAAAAAAAGTTAGGCAAACTTTTAAGTAGGAAATCGTGTGAGGATAAAACATATTTTTTGCTAAATTGTGTGCAATCAAATTGCACACAAGACAGTTGCTTGCGATTTTTGATAAATACGTTCAGTAACTTTTGAAATGAAATGAAACTATCATAGTTTTTAACACTATTTCTATGAACAACGGGATATACATCAAATTTACTAATCTCACAAAATAAAATCATTCATAAATATAATACGTTCAGTGGTTTTATATGTTTTCGAAAAGTGCGAGCAAAAAGTTGTTACACGCAGTTCAACGTCTTTTTGCTTCGTCTTCGGTTAACTTTTTCGGTTAAACTTGGTTTCGTCGTCGTAAGCGTTTGTGTCCTAACGCAAACTTATCAGTAGGCCACAAGTACCACAAGCTCTGCCTGGCTCTGTCTGTGGCTCAGGTTTTAAGTATATGTGTTAGTGTTAACCAAATAAATCCTACGTCGAAACGTCAACACACACAGTATAATACACAGGTGAGTACTCACACAGACTCAAAACCAGAGCCAGACAGAGCTTGTGGTAGTCTTACAGGTAGAGTAGACATTGGTATGCGCGCGCCCCTATACGATCGCTTCTAAGAATTTAGATAAAACGTAGCCACACTCAATTTATTGTCGTCCGAACGATACCTTTTCGGTAACTTGTTAGGTTATATTAATATGGACATATTTTAGGATTAGAATTGATAAATATTTAAAAAATTCATAGGACTATGACTCTGGGAAGATTTTTTGTGATAAAGAATAAGTTATGTATAAGTAACATATTTTTGAGAAGCATGTTTATTACTTTACTAGCGGCGGCCCTCGGCTTTGCTCACCCCGTTGCCGTTAAGCCCCGTTGATTTTTCTTTTAAAAGTTTTTCCTCTTTTTCTCCGCTTAGGGAAATAATTTTCCAATTTCTTTTCTTAGTGCACCCCTATGCTATAAAAGGAACATACCCTCCAAGTTTCATGCTTCTAGGATTTACGGTTAAGGCTGAGCGTTGATTGTCAGTCAGTCAGTAAAGAGTTTTATATATTTAGATGATAAATATCTTATACCTTTAAACGAGAAAATCTTGTATATATATATATATATATATATTTAGGATCTCGGAAACTGAGCCAACGATTTTCATGAAATTAAGTATACAGGGGTTTTCGGGGACCATAAAACGATCTAGCTAGGATTCATTTTTAGAATATATCCCCTTAATCGTAAAGTAAATAATCAACTTTATCATAAAATCATAACTCCTAGCGGCATCTGTTGATTAAGTCATGAGTTAGTGGGACAGAGAACGCCATCTATTGACGAGTAGTGGAGTTTATTATTATGTCGGTAAGATCGAAAAAATATTAATATTTAATCAGTATGTAAGTAGTTCGTAATATAATTCACAACAACAGTTTACCAAAAAATATCTGACCCTAATGGACCGAATATATCAAAAATATCAAACAAAGTTGGAAGATAGAGGAGGCTCAAATCGTTCTTCCTGGATTTCCAGGAGGTAGTCTAATTCTAGGTAAAGAGGACTATGTCCGGGCATCACTCTGTGCTCATTTTGTTCCAATAATGTGTGTACATTATATTATATATATAATAGCTGATGGAACAAGCATATGGCCCACCTGATGTTTAGTGGTAACCATCGCCTATAACAAACAATTGCCTCGTAGGTCGCTCATGTCAGGAACATGCCCTACGATACACTGCTCTGCGTCCATCAACTTGAGGCATACAGATGTTCAGCCTCACGTGCCAGTAATTTCACCGGCACCCACACCCTTCAAACCGAAACACAGCAATGCTGCTTCACAGTAGAAATAAGCAAAGCATCATTAAATTATACACGTAGAACACTTACCACATCAAGCACGTTACTTCTGGTTTACTGCATCTGTAAACAAAGATAATGTATTTTTTAATAAATGATTCCAATTGAATTTTATTTCTATTTAATACTAGAAGTTCATTATTTCAGCAAACTTATACAGTTCTATGGTATATAATAAAATGTGATTAATTTTAGTATCTGCTGTGTTTTTTTGTATGCTATTGTTTAATTTTAGTGTTGTTAAATAAACAGTGTCTAATCTATAAAAAAAACTATCCATACTCTATGGCTTATCAAGAGAAAACATGATTACTTTTGATCAAAAACACAGGCCCAATGAAGGTTGGTTTAGTTTCAGAGGCCGAGTTTCCCCCTATTTACGGGACTCCCCTAGTTTATATTAAAAAACTTCCTCATTTTCGCACCGCAATTACGAGAACGTCCAGCTGTCTTAATTACAAAAATGTGATTGTCGCCTTATACAGTGTTTTAATACAAATTACAGTAATTTTGCAAGAAAAGGTGTATTTTAATGCTTTTTTGGAACGTAAATAACGTCTTTTTACGGTGCACCGTTGAATGAATATCTTGGATTGCATCTTATAGCTGAGTGGTTTATGTATCGCATGTCACATACATCTTGAATAATCAGTTGTGTCATGATGAAGCTTCACCTTAACCTTGGCATACCTTTTTAAAATACCAAGGAGGTTGGTACCTACTTGACTGACCTCTCAGCTCAGTTGGCAGTAGCTCTGCCTTCTGCGCCGTAGGTCGTGGGTTCGATCCCCACCGAGAACATATATTTGTGTGGTGAACATGGTGTTTGTTCTCTGGGTGTTATATCGTATTCTATGTATGTATTTATAAAAAAATGTGTATAAATATTATATCAGCTATCTGGTTCCTATAGAACAAGCTCTGCTTAGTTTGGCGCTAGATAGTGCTGTGTGGATTGTCTGCATTATTTTTTATTATTTACCTACCGATTTTGTATTGTAAAGATGAGGTCGGTAATGATACTCAGATTTTCAGTCATACAGCCACGATAAGGGCCCCCTTAGCGGGCATGTAGAGAACACTCATGGCTTACAAACCGCACTCGGAAAACGGTCTCACATCACGCAAAAAAGGAGTAAAACTCAGACTCATGGTTATTTTTTTTAGTCTTTTTATATATTTCATTGATCATTCAATCATCATCTCGATTAATCGATCATTTCGATTTTTCCACAGCTTTCTCAATTTTTCTCAGTGTATTTTTAGTTAAATTTCTCATTGTATTTTCATAGCCAAGCAAATTAACTAGTCCATGTCTTTTGAATTAAGCTTGTTTATTAAATTAACGAGAAGCGATCAACAGTGAACATTTTTACGCTCAATTATAATTATTTGTTTCCACACATTTTTTTAACCAAAGGTCCTTAAGGAATGTGTAGAGTTGGGACAATACGATAATAAATATATCGATGTCTTTAGTGTTTACTTAATTAAATTTAACGTATAGTTGTTTTTTTTGCCTTGGCTCTTACCATCACTAGTGTACTCGTAATACCTTTTGTTTTCACATTCAATCAATTTTATATTCAATTTTTTTTTTTTTTTTCAATTCAATTACAATGTTAGACGGATATAATGACTGATAGAGAACTTACTTGTGATGTTATTATTTTCACTTATATTCGTTATATTACTTCACATTTAATTGTTATTTACACTTACATAGGTAGGTAGGTAGGTACTCCAAATACGATTTAACATCAAATTGAGTTTTTTCAAAAGTGACTTACTTAACAACATAATTATTTTATAGTTAGTTTGAGGTTTTAATTTTTTATCTGTTTTTTTTTATGCAAATGGGCTTATGGCCCACCTGAGGGTAAGCGGTCATGATTAATTGTTTTCCTACCTTTTGCCTTATTTATTGACACTTAGCTTAATCAATGTCAAAACTGTCAAATCAAATCATTCAATCATCGATATAGACCCCATCCCTACCGATCGTGGGGTCCAGAGTACACGCACTGCTCGTGGTCACGACAAAAAGGCTCTCACGCGCTCTCATCAACTTGGGCCCTTTCGATTATTCATGCGCTACGCTGTCGCAGGAGTCGAATATACTTATAGAGATGATAATACTACATTTGAGACATTATAAAATGTTTGTGAGTCTACAATAAATTTAAAAGTTCAATGATTGTGAGTTCATTTATTCCTATTTACCTATATAATATATGAATGAAAATAACACAAATAATCCACTAGATTTTTCCTGTAGCGTCAGCAAGTTCGAGTTCATATCTATCTAAAAATAATCGAACAATGAAAATCAAAACTATAGAATCCAGATCCAATGATCTGACTAGTATAACCAGATATAGAACAAACATGTGGTAACTGCCCCATAGCGTAAAAGGCAGATCAATTATGAACTTAGCTGTACACCCAGTCAACTGACATAAAAAATAAAAAAAAACATTATGACACAGTGGTATTAACAACTCTGTACTCGGACGTCGTAATCAAGTGACGGCCGATAGAGCCGGCTGAGATAATGACATCTGCGGTAAAAACACGGACAGTCAGTTATTTATCATCAGGGCCCTTTAATTACCGGCCTGTGTGGAAGCGCCTTTATAAAGCCGTTTCACCTTATGAGCGGGTGATTTTTGACAGTTCCAATTTGTTGTTTTTTACGGCTTTGGCTATGAGGGTGCGTGTTATGTGATTAATCAATGGGTTTCGAGGTTTACTTTAAGAAAGGCATGAATAATAAAAAGCGTGTTAAAAAATACACAACCTTTTTAAAAATATAAATATGTCTTGAGTTTAAGATGCATTCTTCTTCTTTTTTTAACTTAATTCTCTGATACCTTTTATTTCTAATGAAAATTGATGTAACAAAGGAGCGAAATGTCTGAAATTTTCAACTGAGTCTGAATCAAACCGTTCCGTTCAAATTGTTTCATTTAGACACTTTTAAACAAAAAAACATTAACCTGACCTCATTAGGTGTTTTTTAAACAAACCATCATTCAATCTTTATTAACTTAATAAAACTTTTCTCTTTTATTTTTAATCTACGTGCTCCATCTCAAAGATAGCAGAAATGTACAAAGTCAGGCCTAAGAAGTAATTTATAATTATTACTTACAATGTATCGATAAAAATATAAAATTATTCAAAATTAACGATCAATTACTCATTTAAACTGACATATCGATAAGTTAGTAACTAAGAACATCGATATAGCCCGCCACTATAGAAATACTGCAATTAAAAAATGTTTTTAATCTCTTTATTTCAATTAACCTGAATAATAAATCGATTTTGAGAAACAGTTGATTTGGGTCGTTTGGGCACACTATATCAAAATCGGACCAGGGCTGTCACATAAAGAAAGTTTTTTATTTCACTACAGAAACTAAGGTACTTTTGTGTCCAATTGTGAAGTACCTACAAGACATCAATAAATTAATCTAAATATTTTAGCAAGTAAAAATATAACTATTATTTAGATATATAAAAAAAAGGTTTTCTATACCACTGTCATTGTATTTTTGTATTTTTTGTTTAGTAAATTACAGCGTCTGTATTTTTTTAAATAAGTGGGTACCAACCCTACCCATCGAAGCACGCGCAAGTGAACGCGATAAATCTTGTAGGGTTAATTAAATGCCACCACAAAGCTTTATAAGTGTTTAAGGATGTGTGCGACCAAGGGTGGGGTCCAAGAGACCAGCTATACACCCTGGGGTTAAACTTTCTAAAGACTCGAGTGCTTTGATTAATCACTTTTTTCTTCCGATAGTATGTCACTTCTAGTTACAAAGAAGTTTGAAAGAAGGAACGCAGAATTTTAAATTTGCCTGAAATTTTACTCATGTAAAATAACGGAGTTACGCTCTCTAGTCTAGATCATAGTAGTAGTAGAACTATTTATGAAGGGTCTAGCTAGATCATAGTAGTACCTAGTAGAATTATTTATGAAGGGCTCGTTCGGGGAAGATCGACCATCATGCCTCTTTCTGCCACCAACCAGCGTTGCTTTTGTGGGCTTTCTGCTGTCGTCAGCAAGTAGTATGAATTATCATTTTCAAGTAGCAATGGTTATCAGTTTTCAGGTGGGCCATAAGATTGTTGCATCAGCTAATTATATAAAAAACTAGCGGTCTATCCCGGCTTTGCACGGGTGGATATATGAAAAATGTACAATTCACACAACACTACCCAGCCCCAAACTAAGCAGAGCTTGTAATATGGGAACCGGATACCTGATATAATACTTGAATACATTTTTTTTTTTTGTAAATACATAATTAGAATACAATATAACAACCAGACAGCTAATAAATATAGCTTATGTTACTCAAGGTGAATGTAGCTTTCTAATGGTGATATAATTTTTGAAATCGGCACAGCAGTTTATGATTTTATTCATTACAAACATACACACAAAAATACAAATCTTTCCTCTTTATAATATGAGTTTGCTTGTTCTTTCTTTAACCACCCATCAAAGTAATGATCTGGTTAAGTTAATCAACGAAAACCTCCCAACTTGCACCACAAACTAGTCCGACCAGTACCTACCGATTAAGATCTAACAAGAACTCGATACCGCGATCTAGGAACGTTATCGAGCTATCGGGACATCGCGCCCCGAGTGAGAAAATACCGAGTCTATAGCCTTTTTATAAGCTAATTACTATTCTTGGAAATTAAGTTTTAAACAACCGACCAGAGACAATAGTGTTTGAGAGGATTTTACTATTGCCATAACACTGTATTTGTTTTTATTTATTGCTTCTATGTACATAAAACTATGCACAACTACTTACCGTATCGGAGCTCTGTAGGCCTACCATGAGCTCTGTCTGACTCTGTCTCTAAATCTGGTTTTGAGTCTGTGTGAGTGCTCACCAGTGCATTATACGAGTAATGTGTGTGTGACGTTTTGACGTAGGATTGTCATTGAAATCCATAAAGATAAGAAATGAATTTGGTACAAAAAATCACACTCATATTTTATGTAGCGTAGCGTAGCCTTCGTAGCGCTTCGTAGCACTCCGTAGCATTTTTTGAACTGGTTTGATCTGCATCTACTACAAAAAAATAGTAACAAAAATTTTGTTAAGCCGCTACGCTGTCAAACATCACTGTCAAATTTGTCAGCGTTTCCCTGATCGCCACCTCAGAACGCTTAGGCGCAAGGCCTAAGGTAGTAACGAAATTTGTATGAATACTGTACAACTAATAGTATAAGTTAAGTTTCAAATCTTGTGACTTGGTTAAACACAACGGGTAATAACTATTTCCGGCGTTGTCAATAAGCTGTTCGCGCGAAAGACTGCTACCCTATATATCCGCCTGCAATCGTATTCATTTGTAACAGCGGTTTTTGATCTATGATATTAATCTATGAGTTTTTTATAGAACTAGCTGATGGAACAAGCTCATGGCCCGCCTGACATTCAGTGGTTACCATCTTATAAAAGCATTCTCTTGTAGGCCATGCACGTCAGGAACGTGCCCTATGCACTGCCCAGCGTCCATCAACTTGAGGCATTCAGATGTTCAGCGGCATTCAGATATTCAGATGTCAGCATTTTCACCAGCATCCACACCCTTCAAACCGAAACGCAGCAATGCTGTTTCACGGCAGAAAAAGGCATGGTTGTAGTACTTCCCTGGACGAGTCCTTTACAAAGAGCTCTACTAATAATAAAATAAAAATAAAATAAAAATAAAAATAAAATAAAAAAATAAAAATAGCTTTATTTACTTACACAAAGAAAAACTTAACCTAGGTGCTGTTAATTATATAAAAAATAACTATATGTAAATGCCGCCTGTGGCGGTGAAAGCCTCCTCCAAGAGCTTCCATTCTTTACGTTCTCTTGCCTTCCTTAGCCATAGTTTCCCGGCTACTTGCGCGATGTCGTCACTCCATCTCTTGGGAGGACGTCCTTTTCTGCGCTTTTTGTCCCGCGGACTCCAGTTAGTGACTGCATGGGACCATCTGTACTGATCCAGCCTTTGCAGATGACCAGCCCATTTCCATTTCAGGCCCAGAATCCGCCGTACTACATCTTTTGCTTTTGTCTTTTTCCTAATGTTGCTGTTTTTAATGCGATCTGAAAGCCTGATGCCTATGAAGCTCCTCTCCATTGCTCTTTGGCACACTCTTACCTTTTCCAGACTTTTCTTTGTGAGAGACCAAGTCTGGCAAGCGTAAGTAAGGCATGGAGCGAGGCAGATGTTCATTGCTTTTGTCTTTAGCGAAATGGGTAAGTTCCCTTTAAATATATCCTTCATAGCCCAGTATTTGTTCCATGAACATTTTATTCTTCTGTTTATTTCCTTTTCTGTGCAGTTCATAAATGATATTAAATGGCCAAGATAAACATAGTCGTCAACATAATCTAGAGTCATAGAGCTCTACTAATACTAAAGTTATTCAATAAAAACGTCCAAGGAAATACATTATGAAACGTCTTCGTACGCCGAATTTTTTTGTTCTTTTAGCGCAATTTTACGAACCTACTTTTATTTATTACACCCAAGAACAAACCTTATGGTCATTTTTTCACAAACAAATTAATTAGCGAACGTATACTTTACTTTGAGGGCTGATCCCTATCGATACATATCGACCACACATTTGCGATAATCGATAGAGACGTGAAATTGCGATAATCGATAATATCCGTATTGAATCTAGATTCTGTTGACACACTCTTGGCCAGTGTTGTAACTTGAGTTGGGGACTGAATACGGAATTAGTAAGCGTGTTTATTTAGAATTATAAAACTGTTAAAGGAAAACACACACTAAATGTAATCGTCCTTCATTTTTATGAATAACGGGATATTTTCAATGATATAATTTTGTGAGTTTTGACTCCCGATATTTCGACCCAGTTGCATGCACCATGATCACGGGTTGTATTGAAGTCTACGAGTAGAAGAAATGTTATTAGGAGACAAATCGATCTACCCTCTTTCAAATATAAAGAGAAGAAGAATAAATCAAGAAAGTTTTTACTTAATTCCTCTTTCGAGCCAACATTATAATTTCTTCAGTACTAATAAAAATAAAAAACCCCAAAAATTCATTCCATTCCTACGTCAATAAGGTTCATTTCATGCATATAGTAGCCATACTATTATTATTATTTACAAACAAATAATTATACTGAAATATAATTTCAAACTTTATTTAATTTTTGTTACATCATGTGTGTGAGCTTTATTTTTATTAATTTTTCTTCATCTCTTGTTTTATTTTTAGTTTATTTATTGTGTTTTTTTTTCTTTAGATAGGATCCCTCTCGAGTATAGGCCTCCTTCAGCTTCAGTATTACTACATATTTATGTCTGTATTTCGTTGGTGGCACGTTTCGTTTTCTTGCGCCTTATAATTAGGTTCGTTCCGCGCTCGCTGAGTTTTTCTCCAAATCGGTAATTTCTTGTTCAGAAACATTTGCAATTATCGTTACTTCATTGGGTTAATAGCTTACTTTGAGTGGAAAGTTTAAGTTACAAAGAAGGTACAGGCGGCTGCATCAATATGTATCCTAACCATTCTTTGAGCAAAAAAACTAAAACAAAATCTGTCTAGTGCTCTCAAGCGGCAAAACATTGTCAGGAAATCCGTGGTTTAGTCAGCTCTGCGCGTATCGGAACATGCCCTACAATGCACTGCCCTGCAGCTATCAACTTGAGGCATACAAAATTAAATGTTCAGCCTCGTAATTTCACCGGCAGTAATTTCACCGGCACCCACACCCTTCAAACCGAAACACAGCAATGCAGCTTCACGGCGGAAATAGGCGGTATGGTGGTAGTAATTCCCCGAACGAGCCACACACAAAGAGCTCTACTACTACTTTATTGATATTGATTTAAATAGGTACATAAATATATAACGATAAAAGTTTAATCGATATCGAGGTTCTGCACTACTATACTATACTATATTGTATTACTATTATCAGTTTTAATCTAAAACCAATAAAATACACGTACAATTGAATACAAACTCTCAACAGCAAACATCTAAGAATATAATATTACCGAAGAAAAATTAGCGAACACCGCACACATTAAAAGAGGATTTCTCGAAAAGATAACAATGAGACCAACAACTCATACAAGCTATACTCTCGCGAACAAAACCAACATTAATCTGTGGGTATGTTCCACGGCGTTCCATTTATATATTTTCTTAGAATGATATATTATGATTAGAGATTATTTGCCAAAAAGAAAGAAAGAAAACTTATTTATGGCACACGGTGGATCACACAGAAATTTTGAAGAAATGAGAAAATAAATTTAAAAATTCATCCACAGAAAATAAGAAACGAAAAAACACTAGGTCCTAGTAGGCTCTTCTTAACAGTAAGCACCAGTGGTCTAGTGTGAGTAGCACACAAAAAGATTTTTCCTTTCGAAAGATTAAAAATAAATAAATGTTGTGGACAGTCCACGCAACACAACCTAGCCCCGAATTAAGCAGAGCCTTATTAAAATACGAATATTTTTTTATAAATATTAAAGAATTATTTAATAATATTTATTTCTTTTTTTTATAACTTTGAATACAATATACCAGACAGAGAACAAACATCTGTGTTCACCACACAGTTGGACATGGTGGGGATCAAACCACGACCTACAGCGCAGAAGGCAGAGGCACCAGCTGAGCTTAGAGGCCAGGTTATATAAAAGTACAATTAAATACAGTCCGCTCAGAGCACTAAGGAACAGGCCAGTCCAAGCACAGTTTATCTCTATTCAGCCATTGTGAAGGTGCAATAAATTTCCTGCGCACACGTCTGCAATTGAAACGTATACTACTTAATAATCGCGGGCATGCGCGCGTTTCGATATCGCTACGTGTGGCCGAGAGATTTTTTTATAATAATAATAATAAAGCCGTTTATTTAGAAAGTAGGGAAGTCTGAAAATAACAAATCGGCAAATTTATCATGCGCACTTGATGTGAAGGCAGGTTTTTCCGCAAGTAGGCCGCTGGTGGCCGGTTTCCTCACGATGTTTTTCTTCACCGTATTGAGAGTACTGGCCTAGTGCACATACATTTTTCGACAGAAAAACTCATTGGTACACGAGTGGATTTGAACCCACGACCTTCGGATCGGAAGGTGGGGCCACTACCACTAGACCACCAGTGTTCTCTCTGAAAGTAGCACCGGTGACAGAAAAATTGAGGAGCAACAGGCTGGCGTGGTATGGGCATGTCATGAGGAGGGATAAAACTCAGGTGACTATATAGGCGAGTGATGAGTATGAATGTGGATGGATGTTTGGGTAGAGGTAGGCCAAAGAAAAGATGGATGGACAGTGTGAAGGATGACATGGATAAGAAAGAAGTGAATACAGAGATGACGGCTGATAGAGGAGAATGGAAGAGAAGAACATGTTGTGCTGATCCCGCATAAAGTGGGATAAGGGCAGGAGGAGATTTACAAATGATACATTTACACTGGTTTAGCAGTAGTTAGTTTATAATTATGTTCTGTGTGCCCTTTGGCATACTACCTACTACTACTACCTACCTACTACTACTATCTACTTGTGTACCTCGGAGTGTATGTTCTGCCCATCGCCATTTCATGCCCATCGCCATTTGGGATTTAATTTAAAATAAGACGTCCACCTTGGAGATTTTTTAAAATATTATACAACTAGGTAGCTGATGTGTGATGTGACTAGGTAGTGTAGCTGGTGTGTGTGATATAAGGTTGTCTAAAAGAGATCCCTCAAAGCGATAAGCATAAAAAACTACCATCGTGTTTTTCCCATCCTTATTTTATTGACAGCTCTAACGAATAGGTTGATTAAGCTTGATTGTTCATCTTTCTTTTAATCACAGCACTATTATGTTATTGATCGGTTATCACGTCAATGATTTTTATTTCCATTGTCGGTAGAAAAACGTTATTTTGAAGGATGAAAACGTTTATAAAACTTTCTTGTATTTACCTTTTTTGTATATCCTATTTTTTTCACTCTTGCTCAAAAATACCGTCATTGTGGCGTACCATAGAGAAGAAACATAGCATTTCTTCCTCTAGGGTTCTTTTTAATCGAGAGCCTACAAGAACTTAAAAGTATTTAGTCATGAATAAAGACTTGACATTATTACTCTTTTATAAAAAAATAACTACATTTTATTTTTGAAAATGGAACAAAATTCGGCGATCTCTTTGGTAGAATGCACGTTATGAATTGCGGCTACACAAGAAATAAAAAAATATATTGGTGCGAAATCTTTAGAATTTTTCTTTCGTGGGTTCGATCCCCACCGAGAACAAATATATTACAACAAAAAAAATGTATAAAAGTATTATATCAGGTATCTGTTTCCCATAGTACAAGCTCTGCAAGTTTGGGGCTAGATGGGGATGGATGGAAGTTTAGGGGGGTGCGGATTGTTGTTTTTATTATTTATTGAGTAATGAATGGAACTGCTAGAAGCATTTTTTCGTACACACATGAGTCTGTCTTTAATGACCCATTCCACGGTATTACTACGTATTTTAAGAACAAGAACTGGTAAAGTAATAGGTACCTCAATCTTGGGGAGCTGTCATTAGTTCAGTTGAGGACCCCCAAGTTGCAAATTGGCACTCAACGAAACATGCTTATCGTGTAATTATAAATAAGGTTTTAAGTACACTAATGTAATTATTTATAGATATTATTAAACTCGTTTTCACTCAAAAACAATGTTAAAACTGCTGTAAAGATAAGCCTAGAAAACAAGAATTAAATCAATTGAAATTGAAGAATTGTTCTTGGAATTTTTTACACAGTGCTAATATAATAATCTATTTCCAAACTCCAAACTAAGCAAAGATAATTTATGATAGAACTAGCGGCCGCCCGTGGCTTAACTGGCCCCGTTCCCTTTTTCATTTTTGTTAAGGTCTATTTAGGCCTTAAATCCGCCTCTCTTTACAGATAGATAGATAAAACTTGATTGTACCCAAGGATATATTAAAAAACTAGGCGTAACACAATAAAGTACAAAGAGCGGCCTTGGCACTGGAAGCAATTTCTTCCAGGCAACCTTAAACACGTTATTTCTAAGTAAGCATCCGGCATTGAAGATAATAACTTTAACAGATTTCAAACACGAAAGCCCAGCGGAAGCTTCGGCTCAAAGCACATAATTACATAATAACTCAGGAACAATTTACTGTAACATTCTCGATTGGGAATTATATTATTCCCAAAATACGTAAATTCGGCCGCTTCAATACGACCAGGGCTGGAGTAAGGCGTTAATTGGGGGGTTAGCTATTTATTTTATTTCATTTAGACAAATGCATTTTGGGCTAACAGCTAGCGCCAAAGCGCCCAGATGCAAAATACACATTGCAATCAATATAAGTCAGTCTAAACAATACAATGCAAGTAATTACAATATAATACAATTTTAACATGCATGGTCAAAGTATCAAAATGACAAGGATACAAAAAATAATAATAAATAGCTAGTTGTTAGTTACGGTAATCTTATTAATAAGACATAGTCAAATCAGAAACTTTCAAACGTCCAAAAAGTAGAGTCTATTCATTCAACTCTACTTTGAAGAAGAGCCGAGTAAGATTTGAACTCACGAATTCTCCTTGGAACAGGGATGCACTGACTCCTGCGCTATCGGATCCTTAACACACTCGACGAATAACTCATACAAACTGTTAATACGGCACTAGCGCGACCGAGTAAGACTTAAAAAAAATATACGCTAAAAAAACCCCAAAGAATTAAAAAAAAATCTTGTAATTTTCTTGAGTAGTAAACACTATAAAATCAATAAATATACCAAACCCCTCCCTCATATAGTAAACTCCAAGTCTGTTGAAGCCAGTTTTAGTATTGCCCCCAAGCCCTGAGATTCCAAGCGGTGTAATAAAGCCATTACACCGAGAACAAGCCAACGAGAACTCGTATACAATAAAAAGTACCAAAATCGCCCGAAGGATGGTTGGGTTCACGTGTATGGACGCATTTATACGCAACGCTGGTAATGTAAGCTTGTTTACGAGGAGCTTTCCGAATGCTCGCAGCTATGTCGGGCTACGTGCGTCATAACTAAGTCGCGAAGGAGACACTGCTCTTTTAAAGCTTAAAAGTTTATATTTCTCTCTATCTAACTTTTTTTAAAGTGGTCACTGGCATAGCGGGACAAGGTCCACCAATTTATTAATAATCATTCAAAAAAATATTGTTTTAAAATATCGTTATTGGGCTGCGGCATTCTGGGTAAAATAATCCTCATTGTATAAATTAAGACCACTGTATTAAGAAATAAAAAAAAAAAAACTACAATACAAATGATTTCTCTCGTTGAAATTGCCGTGTACGCAATCATTACATCATCGATGCGCTTACTGGTGCTCTGGTTTCATTGTAAATGCGGTCAAACCCTCGCCGACATGCTGTCTTGCCAGCGTAGAAAATAAAAAATACTTTTTAGTTCGTTAGGACCCGTTTTGCGGGTCTAAATCCTTTATTTTCGGTCTGGGGGACTAACCGCCTTGTCAAATGTAACTAGCGGGCTTGAGTGAGATCGTTCAGGAATTTAATTATACATATTTAATTTGAAGTTTTTAAGTTATATAAGGTGTTGGTGGAAAATCCACACAACACTATCTAGCCCCAAATTAAGTAGAGCTTGTACTATGGGAACCATATAGATAGCTGATGGTATACTTAAGTATACACCTTTCTTTGTAAACTCATACTTAGAATACAAAATAACACCCAGCCAATATTTTCTGGTTCAAATAAAATGTTTAATTATTAATTTGTATAACTTTCGAATCAATACCAAAATTTTATGACTTTGATAATAAACTTGACGAGCCTGATTGACATTACCGTATTTTGTCTTATCAACACACTAGTTCGATAGAACACACACACAACACACAACAAGAGTAAGACCATATTTTGTTTCCTTATAAACAAATTGTGTGGTAAATGGAATGGTGCAAACGTACCTGTGGTACAGAGTTAGGCAAAAAAATGATTTTTAAGTAGTTTAGTACATTTTTATCCGAATAAAACAAAATAGTCCGCATCAGACAACCACTTTGGGCGACAAAGTCAACAAAAAGTTTTCTTATTCAAGTCACAGTCCTTTCATAACACTGGTTAATAATGCCATTAAGTTAACCAACTCAGGACAGTCGGCAGCAAAAAAGCACTTGTCGGCAAAGCTTCACACATTCAACATTATTACAACTTCCAAAAAAGTACGTCCACAGATTTAAAGACAATTTTGGAACGTCATCATCATTATCATCACAACACAACATGTTAATCTAAGATCATTAGCTACGATAAAGACATGCCGTGATTACCCTACAATGCAAGACAAAAAACGTGGGCAAGGGTGAGTAGGACTCGTGTCTGAAAGGTTCCGCGCGGTAACCTTTTTTTTGCTTGCGATGTGTATCAGAAACCTTTTATTTTGTGGGTCAAACTCAAACTCAAACTCAATAATTTTTTATTCATTACGATGCAAGAATCACTTTGAAACGTCTTATAGCTAGGTGAGTCTAGGTAGGGTAGGAAAAAGAGCAAAGTTAGTGCCAGAGATGCATCAGATTCACATAGATTTAGATCAGTGGCACTTTCTGTAGACAGTTACAAAATGATCTTAAAATCAGTAGATAGCTCAACTGATCCAAATCAGTGCCAAAAATGCCTGTCATTTTACACTAAAATTTAATTTAGAATTGTGTAAATATGAGTAGTAGCTAAAAAAATAAGTGAAGTGTAATTATGAGTCGCATTTACATTTTATTTTATGTTGATGTAAAAAGTAAATTCATTTGAGATTTATTTTGACAGGAATTATTATATTATGAACTAAGTTCTACTTAGTTAAGTAGAACCTAGTTACGACAGTGTTTAGTTAAACATTGTCGTATTTATTTCAGATTTGTAACTGACGACGACTGTACAATTTACGTCACGTAGTTTGCGGTCCGATTCGCCGGAAGAAAAATAATAAAATTAAATCTATCCGGTGACTGGGATCACGGTCCGAATTGACGGAAGCCTCCAATACCATCATGGTATAATTTTGATGTACGGAACTCTAAAAACTTAATCAATGCAAGAGGCTATAAGAAAGCGACGAACCTACACCCACGAGACCACAATCTGTCTTCAAGGACCAGAATAATAAGGTAATTTGTATTAAAAAAATACATGACACTCAATTTGATTATCTTATGCTCTCGTCAAAATCTTTATGAGGTTTCTAGTGTCATTTGAGATGAAAAAGAAATAGGTTTGATTTAATTTTTGAGAAAATTTCAACGTAGATTATAATATCTACCTTTAATAAAGTTACTATCTTACTAGTTAAGATCAGTAGAATTGATTTTTATTTCGTTTGAAGCAATATTATATACTAGCAGACCGGATCATACTAGAAATTCATTGCAATTTTTATTTTTGTTTTGTAAAAGGTTCACACAAAAAAATGGTAGGAACCATCGTAATTTCTTGCCTGTCTTCTAGGCTTAATTGCGTGGACCTAAGCACTAAGACTCACCTAGTTATAAGATGTTTTAAAGTGATCCTTGTGGCGCAACTGAAAAATGCAATTTATGAATTTTAATTTGAAATTTATGAATTGTATGCATTAAAAAAAAATTTAAAAAATAAAATTGTCGACAGCCCACACAACACTATCTAGCACCAAACTAAGCAGAGCTTGTATCTAGTGTAGCCGAATGTACAGTCGCGGTATGAAAATGTTCGTCACCTTAGAGTCGGTTTTCGCCTGCACCAGTGCCTTGATCATGAACACATTTTGACATAATTTGTGACGTTAAATTATCAGTGTATTCTGTCTATTCTGTTTCAAAGGGTAGTATGTGGTCGTGATACGTTGAACAAATCAAGTTGAAAATCGACGAACATTTTCATTCCGCCACTATACACTGAAAGAAAAACGTTCTTAACCTTCCTTACCCCTCCAACTTCAAAGATACGTAGGAACTAATAACTCAATCCTACAAAATTATACAGAGGTACGCATCACTATTATTACAGGCACATTTGATCCGAAGCAGTGTGATGCAAGTCACGAACGCTTTGATTGGTCGATCCAAATGAGGAAAAATGTTATCAAAAATTCTGATTTCTTCAATTAAACTTTTAAATTGATAAGTAAAAACATCTCTGAATATAAAAATGGGATGGATTTTTCCTTATTTTAGTTTTAAAGAGGGTTGGATCAGTAGATTTTACACCAGCGAAAGCGAATTTTGATTATTTTTGATTTTTAAGTACAATCCTTACCGCTTAAGTTCTTAGATTCATCTTGTTCCAATAGCACTTTTTAAATTAACGCGATCGTAATAATAAAGGTAAATTATTAAAGGTAATCGCGATAAATACCCGTTTCTTCCATGTAATTGTTCCAATACTTTTGCGGTCTGCATAATTATGTGCTTGTGAGTTCAAAAAGCCCGGTCTCGTGTGGATTAAGGCAGAGAAAAGTTGCCTTCTTGGGACATGTCTTACGGAAAGTTACCATCTCCTCCAACTTATTATGATGGGCAAGTTGTTGGGCAAGACAGGAGTATCTAGAAGAATAACATCATGGCTTCGCAACATCAGAGAATGGACTGGAACCAAGAAAGTAGAACTATGTAGGCTTACTCTAGATAAAAGAAAATTTTAAAATATGACGGACAACCTTCAGTTGTGTAGAAGCACTCTAAAAAGAAAAAGAGAAGAAGAAAAAAAGGAGAAGGTAGGTTTGTGGCACCGATTATTTTTAACCACCCCAAGAAGAAGAAGGTGGGTTTGTGGCACCGATTATTTTAAACCACCCCAAGAAGAAGAAGGTGGGTTTGTGGCACGGATTATTTTAAACCACCCCAAGAAGAAGAAGGTGGGTTTGTGGCACAGATTATTTTAAACCACACATGTTAAGGGCCACACTCGTAGCTTTCAATCAATACAAGGAGTAAGCACTTAAGGCTCTTCTTACACTTACTCGCACCTACCAATTTGCGCACAAATCGTGCGTGTGGCTATTACACATATTCGTCACTTTGTAATAACAATATACCTGTTTTGTTCGTTGTTTTGTTGGCTCGGTACACGCCCATGCCATTATTGTGAGAAGAAAGCTCGTGATTCTAGATAGTGATGTGCTCTGACTCGATGTATTTATCGATTGTTAACTATTGAAGAGTTTTTTCTAAAGATGTCAATGAATGAAGATGAATGTATTTATCTCAATTTGGCTAATTTAATCTAACTCTTCTTAGCTTAATGCTAATCAGGCGGCTATAATTATTTATGAAAAAAAACATTTTGATTTAAAAAAAAACTATTATCATTTGGTTAAAAGAAAACTTAAGTGGCGTTATAATAATATTGAAAAAAAATGTTAGTCTTTATTAAAAAGATACAATAGTAATCAAATGTTTATATCTAGTTTAGAAAACGAAATTCAGACCCTATCAAACTCTCCTTAGCCCCACCCTATAAAATCTCTATGCTACTATCGATGCCTAGTTCATCGTCTGCATCGATAGTTGTTTTATTCAATCGACAGTGTGACCTCTCTAAACCGATATTATAATGTTGTTTTGAATTGTTGGTGTGGTCTATTATAGTTGTGGTTAATATGATCTCTTGATAGCTCTTATAAAGTTATAGTAACAATATTGAGCGGTTTTGGTTCTGGTTTGTTTCGAATGAGATTAAAACTGGTAATGAAAACGAAATGAGGCGTCAGTTTTTCTCTACAAATAAATTTTTAGTACTGTAATTGTATTTTCTACTGGAATCCCGTGCATATTTTTAATGTCATATTATGTATTATGATGTAATTTATTGACACTGATGCGTGTAACAAACACCTTCATTTTAGTTACACACATCGGTTGGGGGCGACTCATAAAGACGTTTAAAAGTTTTTCTCAATATGCATAAAAAATATCTCTGTAAATTAAAGTTTATGCTTTTACCGATACCGATTTTATATAATCGTCGTATTTTCATCGATATCGTAGTAATTATCGATATTAAAAACGAGTATACATCACTATAGACCATGGTCCCATGCAGCGTCTTTATCACTCGCCATGGGATAACATACCACGCATTTACCATTCTACATCAGTAGACCTACCATAAGCTCTGTCTCTGGTTCTGGTTTTGAGTCTGGGTGAGTTTTGACTAAATAAATTCTACGTCAAAACGTCACACACACAGTATAATGCACTGGTGAGCACTCACACAGACTCAAAACCAGAACCAGAGACAGAGCCAGACAGAGCTCATGGTAGGCCTACAGGTATTGAGATACAGTATTATTTATATGAAAAGGCTTTACAATTTATCTTTAAAGATTAAAAATGTATAAAACTAGGACAATAAGTTTCTAGGTAAGAAAATAAATTAATCGATCAATTAATAGGTTGATGGTGATAATTTGTAATAAAAAAAAATTGACTGAGATCGCATTTAATTTTGTCCACGTATTCTATCAAGTCTTTGATCTATACATGTAATTTGTATTAAGTGTGTGTACAATGACGAATGAGTACATAATTATGTTCCTCTTTTGTTATTTATCACCTTGCTAGTCATTGTTAGTGGCTGCAAAATTCCAGGACATACATACATCACACATATATATTTTGTATTAAGAAAGTTTTTATATAGGTTTTTGTTTCTAGCGGCATAAACAATGTGATACGCAAATGTCGTATTGTCTATGCAGCTATAAAAAAAACAAAGAAGTGTATTTAGTAGAAATAAATCATACCAATTTTTTTTAAATTAGAACATTTGATAACATTTCGTTACGTTTCTACGACAGAAAAAGAAAAAGTGATCCATGAAGTGAATCATTACTGTTAGTGGGAAGACGTACGAAGCCTATTAGTAGTATATCAGTAATTCACAGAGTACAAGTAAGAAGAAAATCGTGTTTCCTTGCAAAATAGACCAACCTACCATAATCAACAAAATGACTAAATTCCTTATCCAGCAGTGAATTTGTTCAGGCTGATGATGATGAAACAAAAAGAAACAAAAAATTAAATAAATAAACAAAAATTGTGGACAATCCACACAACACTATCTAGCCCCAATTTTAAGCAGAGCTTCTACTATGGGAACCAGAAAACTGATAATTAGGTATACTTTTATAGTTTTTTGTACGTACATAGGTACTTATAATACAATATAACACCCTGACAAAAAACAAACATCTGTGTTCACCACACAAATATTTACTTTGTTCTCAGTGGGGATCGAACCCAAGACCTACGGCGCAGAAGGCAGAGCTAATACCAACTGAGCTGAGAGGCCAGTCTAATGAAACAAAAAGTATCATAGAAATGCATTATTGCTTCGATTCCTCAGAGCAAACAGGCAAATATTGACCCTCCGGCGAGTTTGTGCGACGCATCGGTGCAGCTTACTGCGTGTGTCAATATTGACTCGATCGTGCGCGCGCGCAGCCAGGGCTGACAACTTTGCGCGGAAAACTTTTTTTTATTTAAAAGATAGACCCGTTTCAGTATGTGTAATGATCGAAAAAATTTAAAGAATTTTTACTTCTATTTGAGTTTTTAACTGTTTCTTCTTCTGTACCCTTATCATTTGAAGCACTGAAAATTTTATTTTGAACGCTTACGAACACATTTTTTGCTTATAAACACGAAATGGCTTATACCTCTAATATCTCTATTTACTTAAGTTCTTGTTGCTATCACATAAGTATTATAAATGTTCGTGCATAACAAACTTTTTCTAATACTCTATTCCCCAAAACATGCTCGTATTATCTCTTTTGGTGGTTTCTTTACGTTTTTTTTTATATTATAAGATATTCCAAACGCGCCAGCCCTATTGAAAGCTGTGTGACTAGAAGCATTTCTAGAGCAAACGCCATGATGAGGGAATATCGAAGTAGAATAGATAAAACTAAAACCGGATCTGTAACTTATTATGAAAATAAATATTAATTTCAGTCAAATGTCAATAAAGGACTGGCGCTTATCCAGTACTAAAAATTAGCATAGCTATTCAAAGAGGTAGCGCTTTTTTTTTGAGCACATTGGGGTCGGTGATCTGGACTCTGTTTTCTACTTGTAATACCTACAGGGGGAAAACAAAGTAAATTTTTAGAATTTCGGCTCAATAAAATTGTTCTTTTAAAATGCTGTTTTAGTTTTATTCAAATATTTTTTTATATTAATAGAATTTGCCATTTCAGTAAAAAAATCCTATATTTTTCAGGGAAGGGGGTGGTTGCATTTCATCAAAACATAATGTTTTTTTGACAATTTTGAAATGATGAGTAGAGTTGAATATAAAGAATGCTGTGCACACAAAGCTGTGACCATAATATCATATTTATATGTCAGTCTGTGTGTTGACATTAATTTGGGAGCCTGTATCGCTCTATTTGCATAGCTGCATAAAGTTTGTGTAAAACATTAATATTTGAACACGGAACGTATCTGTTTGTTCATAATTTTCCCCTGTTTAAATAATGATAACAGTATTCGTTACCAAAAAGAACAACAAATTCTGCGTTTCTATTTGATTCAAGTCTAATTTAACTTAATTATTTTAGTGCACGATAGGAACTTGTTTTTAAGGCGCACCTTAAATCGTTTCACTATACTGGTTCTAAAAGAAAGAACTAGAAAGATAGATAGAACATTCTTTATTGCACATCTTAAAAATAATAATGGCAAACATGTAACAATAATTTTAAAATATAGTGATGTTCATTGGGCGGTCTAATCGCTGAAGAACGATCTCTTCGAGATAGCCTAGTGACACGATAAGAAGAAAAAGTAGAATTTGATATAAACCACGTCGTAAATTTTAACTTATTACCTCGAAGGAAAGCCGGTGCGTGTTGCTAGTATTAAAATACAAAATTACAGCGCACGACTTGTCTAGTATTTGACCAAAAACTGGTCATAACTAATATTGACGGGCCCAGAATCCAAAATACCAATAAGCTACTGTACCACATCGTCAATATTAGTCAAAGTTAAAACCCTTTTCCAAGAAATAGTTTTAGAGTTGCCCCGAGATATGGTGGGCAAACTTGTTGTAAACTGAAGGAAACTGTACCATTTTGAACTTTATGCCTTTGTGATAAAGACGAAAGGTTCAAAAAATCGCAGTTGAGTGTTAAGGTCGTACTAATTGAAGTGTGGGAGGAGATAGAGCTTATGAAATTTCATTGTCAATAACGAAATTGTAAGAAAAAGCGAAACGGTTATAGGCTTATAGCGTACGATGATGAAATACAAAACTGTCATTTTGTATTTCATCATCGTACATTAAAAATTTCTATAAACTTCTCAGTTTTTCATTTAAAAATTTAAAAGAAAAACATAGGAGTTTATAGGATTATTTTCTCTTAAATTTTATGGAAGGTAGGAATAGTCTGCATCAAAAGTAGATTTGCAATTTCAGTAATTAAATTCCTTTTTTCTTAGAATTTGTCAAAGGTATGGCAACTTCGGTTTACAAAAAGTTGTGGCTCAAAACGAATCTTTAATTCAAGTTAAAACTTAAATTTGATGTGAGTTAGCTTACGAAATATTCAAGTTTTACAAACCATACATTTCAGACGCTATCTGGCATTTCTAGCGTGTGATTTTGACTACAACTAAATCACTTTGGGTTGAAATTAGAAAAATCATATTGGTTAGAAAGTTTGTGGGTTGAACCAAGAAGCACTCACACCTGTACTGCAATTATTTAACTCGACAAAAAAGCACTATAATAAAAGGCTTTTATACAATTTACACTTTAATATTTACCGTCATTATGTATTCAGATAGATCTACAATGCTTGATGCAAAAAAAAAATATCACCCAAAATCATCTTCAAAGTACTCAAACTAGCACAAATAAAGAAACTGAAGATGTCCTGTCAATTTTATACCTGTGTCCTTATTCTATACAAAAGTTATAATTTTCACAAATCCTCACTTTTATCCCGTTCGGTTGTCATACTTGTCATCTCGTATTCATGGAACCTTTCTTTGTGACAATGGCACCAAATTCAGGCACTCGATTTTGACCATAGCCACTTGTTCAAATAATATGTCTTATTAAGGGTATTTATGCTTTGTTATATAATCCTTGTATTATTTGAAGTGGTTGCATCTAAGAATACCGATTTCAATATTTTTAGAAATAATATTGCAAACTTGTCGATAATCTAGTAGCTAAGTGAGGCCGGTTATGCATCAAGGAGTTTGAAAAACATATATTTTTCATCCCACCAGCTCGGAAAGTGTGGTTTTCCTGTTCAATATCTGACTGGAAAAGCTGTTTTTATCCGCTAGAGGATAAAGTAAATTTGAATTTAGAATATCGTGTTCACTAAGTTTGGGTATTCACAACCTATTTACTTCTACCTCCATGGTGCCGATTTTATCATACAACCTTTTTTAATTTGTTAAAAACTCGCACTCGTAACCTTCTTGGTGTATTTTTGAATTAAAAACACCATTAAACCTATTTACTTCTATCTGCATGGTGCCGAATTTATCATACAACCTTTTTAAATTTGTTAATAACTCATACTCGGAACCTTCTTGGTGTGTTACTTTTAGTCGCGCCATGTTCTTTTTTGCATTTAGTCATTTCCTCGCTGAGGTGGGATGAAAAGTTACGTGTTGCACTCGAGTGCAAAGATTTTTCACCTTGTGCTCTTTTGATTCCTTCGCCAACGCTTAGGATTCTAACTTTTAAACCACTCGCTACGCTCGTGGTTAAACTTTAGAATCCTGCGCTTGCTCAGTCATCAAAATTGAGCACGCGGTTAAAAAGCAGCTTTGCACTCTTGTATAACAAATAACTATTGTTATATTAAGTAGTCATCACTTCAGATTTCTGGATAAGCAAGACCCTTGAAAATTTCTTATTAAAGGGACAGGAAACGATAGTCATAGTTATGATAGTGCTATATAAGGTTCCTGCCCATTTTATTAAATTTTACCTAAAGAGCTATTTTTCTTTTGTGTCAAATAAAAAAAAAACTGGATGACGGCATGACTTTAATTGAGTCACGGTAGATATCAGATTTCAATTTGAAAACAAAAAAAATATATTTGAGAACGACATGCAAATGTCAAAATAAATTTATTTGATTACATAATTCTTGTTTTGTCAATAGGTTTTTCGAAACCAGTGTGGTAAAAGGAATTTAAGCGCACCTCAAAAAGGTTTCTTTTGTACACTTGACACAATACATGTATTCGAACTTTGACATGCCGGTTTCTACACGATGTTTTCTTTCACCGATTGAGAGTACTAGCATAGTGCACATACATTTTGCTGATAACTGTTGTATTAGTATACGACACGGCCCATAGTTTAAAGTCCACAAAGGTAGTTCAGACCACAATCTAAATGAAGCACAATAAAAGCCTGCTCGTTATTCCCGGCCCAGGGCCAAACAATAATTACCGAGTATTTATGGGTTATATATTAAACAGTAAAATATACACTTGAATCGCAATAAACTTGTGTTTACAACTGACGCGATGAAGACAGAGCTTTGCTTAGTTCGGGGCTATTTGGCGCTGTTTGAAATGTCCACCAGTATTTTTCATTTAGATCTGACTTCATTTACGGGTAATTTGAGTTTAATAACCTTTAATAGAGCCAAGACTATATATCAAATAGAAAACCATGACTTGCTCGTACTTTTATTTTTAAAGAGCCTAAGAGCTTTTTATTTTTAGATCTAGCCCCAGACAAAGCAAAGCTTGTAACCAACTGTAAAATGTATTATTTCAGTTGTATCACAAGGACGCATAGTATTTTTTCAATAACATTCATAGTATTTTTTCACAATATGATATCTAAGTACTTCTTCCTGTCCTTATCCCACTTTATGTGGGGTCGGCATAACATGCCTTCCTCCTCCATTCCCGTCTGTCAGCCGTCTTCTGTACCAACTCCTTTCTTATCCATGTCATCTTTCACACAGTTCATTCATGTTTTCTTTGGTCTACCTCTGCTCACATATCCATCCACATTCATACTGTGCGTTGTGTGATTTGTCCACAATATTTATTTATACTCATCCCTAGTTACATGACTTTCATCCCTCCTCATGACATGCCCGAAAAATCCAAATGACAGTTAGCTTAACCAATGGTTATATTAACGGGCTTAGGTTGGTGAACGTCGGTTACAGTAAACAGTGCAACTGGTTTCGGGGTGATAATGTCTGTTGGTTGAACGAGTTAGCGGGGACGCGCGAACTACCATCCGTGGTTACAATATCGTTGCAGGGTTTGAAGCAAAGACAAGTGAAGAACTGATTTTGATAAAATGCCTATGAGACCAATCTGGAAATATTTACCTTTATGATAACGACAGATTTGTTTTTAATTTTCATCTAAGTATATCAATTTATTTAATTTGCATTGTATTGTATTTGTATTGTATAATACAAGATTTGATAATATAAGTTTGAAAAACTTGAGAAACCGACTTCATGGCCAAACTGCTGAACTGATTTTGACGAAATCAATCTAAAATTAACCGTCCACATAATAAAAAACATGAATGAAGCTGTGCGATCACAAACCAAACTAAATACAACCTCGTCTTTTATTTGAAATTGGTAAAAAAGTTGTTTACTCGCTCAATAAAAGAGGCAGCTTTTTACATAAGTGTTGAAGGATAGATAACATTCTCACCTCTATCTAGCTCCAGTGTCCATAGTGCTAAATCTAGATAACTTTTGTAATGTATGTGCTCTAATAAGTGTAGAACCTGTTTTGGAAAAGCTTTGATTTTCTACAATGATGAGACCGTAACCTTACGTGATGTAAAATTAGATGACTGCTTCCACAGCTGAGTTGGTAGTAGCTCTGGGTGTTAGATTGTTTTCTATGTATGTATTTACAAAAAAAAATTATGTCAAAAAGTAAAAAAAAGTATTATATCAGCTATCTGGTTTCTATAGTACAAGCTCTGCTTAGTTAGGGGCTAGGTAGTGCTTTGTTGATTGCATTATTAAAAAAAAATTACGATGAATCTTATGAATTTTTATCTATTTCTTGGTTGTAGTGACATCGCCGTCAAAACTCAAATAAGTATTTAGTTTTGATAAGACAGAATTACGGATTAATTGTTCTATTCTAAAATATAACTCAAGTTCAATAACTTCTAATGAAGGAGAACATCTTAAAGAATTCCGTGGCTTAGTCGGCTCCGCGTGTATTGACCATGTTTTCCTGCGGATTAGGACAGGCTGAATTAATGGTACACTCCTAGGTCTTCTAGATTTACTATTGTTGTAATTGAGGATTGGTTGCAAACTACCTCTCGACGACATAATACACAAAGGTCATCTATAAAAGAGCTCATCTAGAGTTTATGGAGTTTTTGAATTTCGAAAAATATGTAATTGTTGGCCATTGACTGGCCTCTAGCTCAGTTGGTAGTAGCTCTGCCTTCTGCGCCGCAGGTCGTGGGTTCGATCCCCACCGAGAACAAATATTTGTGTGGTGAACATAAATGTTTGTTCTCTGTCTGGGTGTTATATTGTATTCTAAGTATGTATTTACAAAAAAAATGTATCCGGTTCCCATATTACAAGCTCTGCTTAGTTTGGGGCTGGGTAGTGTTGTGTGAATTGTCCACAATATTTATTATTATTATTATTATGTGACGGCCGTGAAATGCTAGCTGCCGTAATTTAAGAAACGATAGGCTTAAGAATTTGTGTGGGCGACCGACAATGTTTGGGCGCCATTGTGACATAGAATATGGATTAACGTAAAAATAGATAAAATATCTTTATTTTGTGTAAATTTCTCGTGTACGAACTGACAGACGTGACGGTTATGCGTAGGTATTGTGTTCTTTAGCTCGAACTGGAATCCCACGTTTCGTTTGCTTGGAGACATTTCCATACAAACTTTGTCACCCGTTTTCACTTGGGGCGCTAATTTCCAGATACCTATACGTTTCAAGTAGGTATATTTTTTTTTTTTTAATATTTAACTCAAATATCGAATAATAGTCGAATTTAAATTAAATAGCGAAGCCTTCTCCAGAAGCAGTTACCTTCTTGTAAAATCCGTTGCGTCCAAGATAGGCTGTACAGACACCAAATGAAAACTTTTAGTTATTTTCCATAGTGCTATATACCTAGCTCCAAACTAAGCAATGCTTGTAGGTACTTTGGGAATCAGGTGACTGATATTGTATTTACCTAGTTTTTAAGTTATGTATTGTTATACTTATTATACAAGCGACCGCCCGCGATTTCGTCTGCCCCGTTCCGGTTACTTTTTTGGGATAAAAAGTATCCTATGTGCGTCTCCAGGTTCTAAGCTGCCTCCTCACCAATTTATCACCCAAATCGGTACACTGCCGTTCACGCGTGATGTCTTATTGTATTTACTTACTTCGTTAAGTTATATTATACATTATATATGTATTTATAATGTCTACAGCAATTTCGGCCTATTTCGGCCGGTATCAAATTCCCATTTGACGCTAAGCACACTGGTTAATATTTGCCCCGCGATCCAACTGTCACTCATAGTAAGGAGCTAAGGCTCACATCCTGTCTGTCTGTCTGTATGATAAGATAACAAACATGCACTTGATTGTTTAATGCGAGGGCTATATGATTTCCGTTGTAACTTGAGATAACTTAAATCTATGCAAGTACAATCACCAGTATAAATTGCTTAACAAGCGAGTGAGCGATTAGATGAATCACTATCAACGTTTTATTTGTTAAAGGTGGTCGAGCCGCGTAGTTTTGCGTCAATTTTTAGCTGCAATATAATCACAGCAGTAGATTGGTCAATTTCAGTTATAATAAATAACTAATAAGACCATATTACAAAAATCAGAGCACTCCAGGAATACCGACAGAGAAATAATGCATTTTTTTTTATTATTGTCTAAAAAAGAAAACATGCCTGTGACAGGATTTTATACCTCAGACGGCCTCGGAGGACCCTGAACTGTACCAAAAGACAATACGTAAAGAGATTCTTCCCAGTCCCTATTTCTTTTTACATTTTTCTAGATAGTTCAGTAAGTTCTGAAGACGACTGTACTAAGAGACTAATTCGAAGTGGAAACAAGCTATTAATTCTCGTTGTTACAAGTCCAATAAAGCTTATTGAAACCGGAACTATTTGATATTATTTACCTATACTTTGTGGTTAATCGACATTAGAAACTGAAACATGATTATTTATGAGACAAATGGATACATTGATAGATGTACTACCCATTAATATACATCTATTTTTATCACTTAATTGTATCGAGAGCACTGATTTCAAATCTGAAGGAATAAATACCTACTTCTACAAATACATCCAATAAAAAAATTCGTATACAGTCAGCTTTAGAAGTAGATAAGCAATTCCTGTTTTAAATCCTCTTTGTAACCGACTTCAAATAAAAAAGGAAGGGGTTCTCAATTCGGCTGTGTTTCTTTTTTAAATGGGTTTGTCCAAGAGATGACAAAACTTCTGTTTGCAAATAGTTGTTGCTCAAAGCGGGTCTTCAAATCAAGTTCAAAACTTCAATCTTGGCAAGATATATTTGAACTTTACAAATCATAAATAACAATTTACTTTAGACTCTGACCGTACCTGCTATAAATCCAACTTACTATAAGTAACCCTCTAAAGTAGTAGCAAAGTATCACTTACCCGGATTTGTCACGTATCGCGTCATTTACCCAATATACCCTGTATTGGGTAACACCTTGCGTAGCCATTTTTGTTACAGCCCTCTAGGGTCACCAGTCCAACAGGTTTAAAAAAGTTGGAAAAACATACAAATTCGTCATATACGATTTTAAAATTCTTTATTTATCTGGAAGGTGCTAACTTTTTGTTTAAAAAGTACTAACTTGTTAAAGTTAGTACTTTTACTGCAGTACCAAATTGTTTACCTCACTCTGAAGGAACTTATAAGTTACAGTTATTCTTGTGATTTTTATAACAAAAACCATTAGAATTTAACTTTGGCCATAAAAAAGTTTAAGTTTTATGACCGGGGCAGAGGTCTAATAACCGGATGTCTGACAACCCTATACACCACCACTTGTATGGTAGACGCTAAATCGCGCCACGTGTGGACCCTTCGCAGAACCACTAAATGTGCCGAAAATCATTAAAGGTACCTGACAAAAGATTGTTTTGTGTCTAAGGAACTAGTTTCACAGATATATTCACACAAAAAAGTGTATTTTGATGTCTAAATAGACACGTCAGCGCTCAGGTAGTCGGCAGTGTCCCGGCACAGTTCGCCTTCAGTGAAGGAATTGTCATTAATTTTAACGGGCGACCGTCCGTCGGTGATTTGTACGGGATAAAGAAATTTATTTTTTAATAATTCGATAGCTGATTATTCGGAATTTTATCAAGATGTGAATATTATGAGTTTTTTTGTGAAGGAACTTTTTACTGGGATTTCTTTTCATAATCGATATGACTTCATGTTGTTCCCTTTCGTGTTCGATCAATTGTTGGTGCATTTTTTGAATTAAGAACATTACGAGGCAAATTTTCTTGACCACAGCGTTCGAGAAAAAGAGGATTGCGTTCAACATAAAGTTTCACCGAAAAAATTTAGCGTCCACCGAATTTTATTACGTCGAAGTCTCCAGAATTACATCCTAATGGTATTCAACAATAGAATTTATTCTACCTGGCCGTCTCCGCCGAAGACTATTGTTCGAATGAGTTGTTTTTTTCGAGTCCTTCTTGTTAGCAAGTCTTCGAATAGATCTTTGCGGGACAATGGGTTACATATTTATAAGTGGGTAGGTAGGCGGGGGATACAGGTGTTTTATCTGAAACGGTTTTTCGTATCGTTCTTACCATCTATGCTTGTGATCACTTTATTTAGAGTTGTATTTCGAACTCAGTTTTCCTAGATAACGGTTTATTTTTAAATTATTGAAATAACTGTACCCATGCTACATTATTGTTAAATTATTCTGACATCAATTGAGGTTTACCTATTTTTCGTCTTTATACACGTTGCTCAATATGAACAAGTCTGAACATCAAAACATGTAAATTCGATGAGACATGCGTTTCTGAACATCAATATGTTTATCAGTGACTTGTATTACTTGTAATTGGTACTTCATCTTTCTTAGAAAGCTTATACAAGCTTATTCAATCCGGAGAAGATTACAGATTACGGCGCGGTCAGCTCTCCATTTTTTTGTCGAACAACCTCACGCTTCCAAACCGGACATCGAAACAGTGGTGCAAGTATAACAAATAACTTTTTTATCTATAAACCAACGTTGCAACGCGTAACGAATTTCAACCTTACTCACCAAGTAATAGAGTCATTTTTGTTACAATTGGAGGCTCTACCAATTAGTTCTACCCCGAAAAGATGGCTCTTTCGTCGCTTATTTTACCAACTTTTTTTGTTTGGGAATTTTTATTTAGAGAAGGCCGTGATTTGATACGCTCCTGTGTGTTTATTACGATGCTGACTGTACAAATATTTTGTGTTCGTATTTTCTGGTCGTGTCACGGTCTCGGGCCCATCAATTGACTGGTCCACGTGAAAAAAGTATTTGATTACTGGCTGATCAATGTATTGTGTTACTCGTAACATGAAAATCAAATGGAATAAGCTCACGACTTAATTTCTAGGCGCGGTAGGCATCCGTTCAGATCTTTATTTTTACCTTACTCTTTTTATATTTTATTGTTCACATATAAATTTTAAATTTATTTACACAAAGAAACTTAAACAAATATTAACAAATGTACAAAATACACAAGAAACAGTTGAACTATCTGCAGACCGTTACAAATCTAGAGATAGCTCAACTGATCCGAATCAGTGCCAGATGGAAGCGTCCCAAAGACGTTGGCGGCATTGCCACGCTCCACATATAATAACTTGGTATAATATCATTTTTTTCTAAATACGCAAAGATTGCTGGAGTGAACGGTGGAAAATAATTTCTATATTTAATTTTTAATCAAATCATTGAGATTTTGTGGGAAAAATAACTCATTAAAAATTTATTAGTCGATAGCATCACATTTTTATTGCTGGCAACATAATGTTTGTTTTCCCAAGTTGTGTTAATTTGGACACATTTGTGTGTTTTCTATTCGTTTGATGGGAAAATTAATTAAAGTTTATGATCAATTTACTATCCATTCAAAAATACCATTTCCTCTTTATCGCTTCAATTAGTCAAATCAGAAACTGCGTGATTTCTACAACATTTCTGTGACATATTTTTCTTTCATGTTGAAAGCTTAGAATACCATTATAGAGAGAAAAATACATAATTTACTTTAAATTTTCCCTACCACTGTTTCTCATAATTTGAAAGTGGAAAAAATAAGAATCTTCCTTTCTAAGACATTAATAAATAAAATAACACAACACTATCTAGCCCCAAACTAAGCAGAGCTCGTACTATGGGAACCAGATAGCTAATATAATACTTAAATATTTTTTTGTAAATATTTCATAGAATGCAACATAACACCCAGACAGAAAACAAACATTTATGTTCACCACACAAATATTTGTTTTCGGTGGGGATCGAACCCACGATCTTCAGCACAAAAGGCAGAGCCAACTGAGCTGAGAAGCCAGTCTAAAGATTCTTCATGCCTTAAACATTTTTTTGACATAAATTTTCTTAACCCTAAATCATAGCTCCGAGCCACAAAGTACCCAACTGGTGTTTTAGTTCTTAGTGTAGGTATAATTAAACCAAAAGCATAACAATTAAATTTTCCCTACCATTGTTTTTAATTTTACAGAAAAACATAGGATATTTTTAAACATTTTTTTGACACATATTTGCTTAACCCTAAATCATAGCTCAGAGCCACCAAACCCAACTGGTGTTTTAGTTCGTGTATAATTAAAGCAAAAGCATAACAACACCCTGCAGTCGGTTAAAATATTAAGGAACGTACAGCCTCATCCCGCTCTGAATGTCTTCATCTAAGGGCGTGACCTCACTTGACCCCGCCGACCAGTTCTCAGATAGCGCGGCCAAATAACTAAACGACTTAACGATATCGGTGAAATTACTGTTTTTTTCTTTGTTTAATGCACTGCGAAGGTATGAGTATTAAAAGTTTATTATAATTTGAAATATTTTTTAATCATTGAGTAAAAATTATGGTAAATTTGATGTCTAGAAATAATGTGGATTTAAATTTTTAGGGTTAGTTATATTTTTGTTTATAAAATGTAATTGCAACTAAAGAAATTATGCATAACATTTTTTTTAATATATAAATTATTGAAGCCATCATACATATTTGACTTTTTTTTTATAACGACACAAAACAGATAAGTGTAAAATAAACAAAACAAACATAAATGGCGAACTAATAAAAACGTTAGACGCAGTGGCGGTTCGACCACTTACATAACTTTATTATCAACAGCGAAAATAAATTTTATGTTATTGGATGCAATATTCATATTTTATTGAACTGTGAGCGTAAATATAACTAGGCGAGTTTCATGTTATTTTAAAATAGAATAAACTTGATAGTTTTATGTATTACTAGCAGCCCGTCCCGGCTTCGCACGGGGTAAACAATATTGTTGTACATTATTTTGTTCTATCACTAATAGTTTCGGCAGCGCATTCGACGAAAGTCATTTTAAGACTAATTTTTCTACACTTTCGGTTACATTGTTCAAATTTTACCAAGGATCCCTAATTTTTTTCAAAATGAAATGTAGCCTATGTCAAATTGGAATAATGTAGCATTTTATGGTGAAAGAATTTTTTAAATCGGCCCAGTACTTTTTGAGTCTATTCATTACCATACAAACATACAAAAATAGGTACAAATCTTTCCTCTTTGTATTATTAGTATAGATTTAAGACCTCGCTTTTTACCTCTGTCAAGCCTTCTAAGCGTTCTGCGGTGGCAATAAACGCTTTCAAATTTAACAGCGTTTCACTGATTGCCGCCGCTGAATGCTTAGAGCTACAAGGTTTCAGTGATACGTAAAAAAGAGACGTAGAATCTATTAAGTTGAAACTTCAGACAGTCCAATAAAGCTTTTCTGAATAAAAAATATCAATTACTAGGTATTGTAAATAAGAAAAATCATCATGTCATTGACAAATTTACAGGGTTTTCGTTTATGTGTTAATATTTTAAAGTCAAGTAACCAACTTACACTTTGAACTTTCATTCGATGGAATTACAACAACATTAAATGATTTAACGTTATAATTTGCTTTCCTACGTCAACATTAATAATGTACGTTTTATAGCGTCCGTTATAACTTTACAGGAAATCTACTGGTTTCAATGAAAGTCAAGAAAATAGATAAAAGAAACTCATAATGATAATAAATAAGCTCGGTAGACATTTCTCAGATCTGTTTGGCATCTCTTCTACCCCAGAGATCGAGGTAGAAAGTAAAGTAGTAGTGGATATGTGTGTAACATACTGTTTTGAGTGCATTTTAAGGATGAAGGTCATGTAGCCGCAGGAAATTGATAATATGATTGTGGATAAAATATGTGGGTAGAGGAAAGCCAACAAAAATATGGATGAACTGTGTGAAAACTAACATGGGGAGTAAAAACGTGAATGGATGGGCTGATGGAGAAAAATGAAGGAGAACATTTTTTGTCAGATGAAATAGGATAAGGGTTGGAAGATGAAAATATGAAGAGCCAAGGTTAAAAACAGCTTCCGCTAGATCACAGCCGTGATTATAACGGTAATAGCTTTATAACAAACGAAGTCTTTAGTTCATCGACTCCATTTCCTCCGCGGTCACGTCCCAAATGATATAAATCATAAAATATATCCGCGCCTAATAATTGGGTAGAGGTTTCAACAGCCGAAGTTTTGAGAAACTGCGAGGGACGCCGACGGCAAAACTAGAGATATTTTTTTGACTGGCCACAGTGAAAAGAAAGAAAAAAGCTTCTCTATTTCACACGAATACAGCACACCAAACAAGAAATAGCAAAAATATCTCAAGAGAGACTTGAAGAGAAGATTCCAAGAAGAAGACAGACAAAGAAATGAAAACAGGGAATTAATGTGGAGAAACCACAACTAAATCTGATACTTATAAAATTGAGAGAATTGAAATCCCATTGATTAATAACAATTTAGATTCTCTTCTTTATATAGTTATGAAAATGAAGCATGTAGAAAATAATAAACATGTCAATATTAAAGAACTATGTAATTACTACAATAAAAAATACACTTGATTATGTATAAATCCTTAAAAAAGGTTAAATAATAACTAATAATAATTTTAAGGTTTAGTAATAAAGACATACAAGTTGATACGATTTAATTATTTATTGACCCATAATTTATTGCTTAATTTTGACATATCTACTATTTAATTTAATTTTAGTTTTTTCTAATCGTGTACATATTTACTGTGTTTGTTTTATTATGTACTGTTATTTATATGTTTTTCAGACACTAAATTGTTAATAAAATTAAATAAACTGAACGGTTTGAGTATGATGTGGAATGACCTAACCGTTCCACCGCTGAGCTGCGCTAGAGACGTATAGTTTCGATAATTGCTTAATCGAGCCGATAGATCTATCGAGTGAACGACCGCGGGAATCGATAGTGATTGGTCGATGCTGATTGCCGGGTGATTCGGTACGATACGCTGAGTGGGATGATTTTAGACTACGATTCGATGGACTGGGTGCTTTGGGTCCATTACCACAAAAAATACTGAAACAGAATTTACAGGTAATAATTTTCAAAAATACTGTTTTAATTGAATTGTGAAATCTTTTTTTTTATTCAACTAGCTTATGGAACAAGCATATGGCTCACCAGTAGACCTACCACAAGCTCTGTCTGACTCTGTCTCTGGGTCTGATTTTGAGTCTGTGTGAGTGCTCACCAGTGTATGTGACGTTTCGACGTAGGATTTATTTAGTCAACACTCAAAGAAAAGAAAGAAAGAAAATATACATATTTATAGACTACAAAAATAAATATATTACAAACAGGAAGTAATGTGTAAAATGATTTGTATGAGCTTATGAAACAGTGAAAAGGATAAAGTGTTAAAGAGACAAAAAAGTGTTAAAGTGACAAACGGCTTTCTTCGCGATAAGTGTAACCTCTGACCGTTACGAGATAGACATACGAAGATAAACATGTTACTTGTCTCGGTGTCCGGTTCATAAATGCGGATAATATCATAATTATTTATTACTGAGTTTACTTACGTAAGGATTTAAGACATTCTAAGGTAGCGTGTTTTTTTTATTCTAAATGTGCGGAATGGTTTCCGCAAGTCGCTGGTGGGTACTTTTTATGTGACGCTTGACACGTGTTTTTCGAGCTTTTTTAGGTTCTACGACACGCCGGTTTCCTCACGATATTTTCCTTCACCGTTTGAGAGTACTGGCATAGTGCACAATTTTTTTTTCGATATTTAAACTCATTGGTACACGACTGGATTTGAACGCATCCCCTTAGGATCAGGAACAACAGTTTTAAAATCATTATTTCAATTATTTTATTACATTTATTAACAAAATCTACAGTTTTTGAGCCGTACAAAATGTATTTTAATAATAAATATGTTTTATTAAAGTATCTTACTTATAGCAAATAACGAGTTTACATTTTTCGTTTAAGGTCAGCCGCATACACACGTTTTCCGTATTCGATTTCCAAATTCAATGCATTCGGATGTCTGAATACAGAAAACGAATTCAAAACTCGAATACGGAAAACGAAACTGCCGACTTAAAACTGTAAGAGAAAACGCCTATCACTAAACCGAACTAGTAACCGAACGAGTAAGCCTAAACAATAAGATAAGTAGATATTTAAATTTTAGTTTTTTTTTTTTACTTTTTATTTTATTATTTTATTTAATTTTAGAAGCAGCGGACTTCATAAACTGATGGTGATGATGATAAAAATAGCGGTATAGTTTTATTTATATTTATTTTATGTAATTTGTGTATATAATAAAATAATAAACTTTAAAACAAGATTCACGAGTGCTCGCTTAACAAAAATATAAAATTTTATTCCATTAAATTGTGGACATGAATAATATTATGTTTATTTATGTTTAAGAAAAACCAGCAGTTACAATGCTTAAAGTGATCGAATGAATAATTTTTCTAGATATTTATCGCCTTTTAGATTCGAACGTGATATTTATGTAGGTACCTAAGTTTTTTTAAATATTTTTGTTTGAGCACGGCAAAAACTTTTTGTGTGACTTAAATGTGCCAAACATAATAATTATGTTTGTAGTTTTATTAAGTATTTCATACATCAAATTGCAAAGCACTTTAGAAAATTAGAATACTAAGTTTTACTAAGATTTTCTAACGAAGTGTATGAAATTTTGTATTATAAGATTGATTGGGTACCTACCTACTTAAAATTAATTTGTGCCGTATTTGAAATCAGAAAGCGATACTCCGATTATACACTAAATTTCTATGACTGGTCTCTCAGCTCAGTTATAGATAGATAGAAAATTCTTTATTGCACTAAAACAAAAAAAATTGCATTGTACATAGGCGAACTTAATGCTAGAGAGCATTCTCTTCCAGTTAACCTTTGTGTAATTCGGACATTCTTAGCGGGTAGTGCACATAAAATATATGAATACCTATATATGTATATGAAAGGGAATTGTTTTCAAAATAATTATCTGAACAAAGCAAAAAGGTAAGACAAAAATTAAATTTTATATTAACTAAAAGTATATAATTATAAATAAGTATATAAAGTAAATAAGATGTATGAGATGTTTAAAAAAATGTGAGAAGGAACTGTGGATACAATGTTAGGATGGTAGTTATGGTGGTAGCTCTGCCTTTTGCGCCGTAGGTTGTGGGTTCGATTCCCACCGAGAACAAGTATTTAGTGTGGTGAACACAGATGTTTGTTCTCTGTGTTCGTGTTATACAACGTGTATCAAAATATGTGTACTATCCTGAAGGGGGGTGAATTTCCACCCCCCGGGGAACAACTTTTGTTCAACGACTTTTCGAATTTCGATTGGTATCTCTGAAAAAAACTGCAACGAAGTTTCAACATGAACAGCTGACTTTATACAAAGTGACAACCCTAAACTCAGCTACAGAGGTATTAGGTAGTAGTAGTAGACCTACAGAGGTAGTAGGTCAAGGGGTTACAAGGATAGGGTTGTCAATTTATTTAGGCATTATGAAATAAAATATTTTTGTATGGGAAACTGAAAATAGAAATTTTTAATTATCTCCCCCCCACAACTAATCACCATTGTGGTCTGAAACCCCCCACCTTCGCATAGTACACATATTTAGATACACCTTGTATTGTATTTACAAAAAAAAATGTATGTAAGTATTATATCAGCTCTCTTGTTCCCAGTACAAGCTCTGCTTAGTTTGGGGATAGGTAGTTTTGTGTGGATTGTCTACGATATTTATTTATTTATTTACTACTCATTTTCTAATGGATATTTAATCTTGATTTAACTCGTTAATTACCTAAATCCGCTCATCGATATCTGGTCGTGACCATGATGTTGGGTTGAAAGTTGAACCTTTCTATTAAGGATCTAATCGTGCCCTGTTGAGGGCTCATCGGGGCAGTGTCCGTTATAAGCCAAGACTCGTGAAATATTAGACATTCAAAAATTGGAATTCAAACAATATTATAATAGATAAATTATTATACAATATTATTGTGGCTTCTATTCGAAGAATTATCCAAGAGGCTGGTGGTTGAGACTGGTGACCAAAGGGCTGGCGCTTACCTAGGGCAAAGAATTAGCTTAGCTATTCAAAGAGGTAACGTTGCCAGCCTTTTGGGCACATTGCCTGCGGTCGGTGATCTGAACTCTGTTTTCTACCTGTAATACCTACAGGTGGAAAACAGAGTTCATTATAAAATTTTCTAGTATCTTATAAAATGTAATTTTTATTTTTTCTTTTTAATTAGGTATTTCATGTTGTTTAGTAATAGTTTTTGTAAATAATGTATATTCTGTTGTAAATAAATTTTTTAATGAACTAAATGCAGAATACAAATAGAAACGACAAGAAGATTTTTAACACTTGTCCTTCGGCTCTTTAGAAATGTGATATGGAAAAATATAATAGATAAAACATCTTTCTTACAAACGTTGCATAGATTAACTCTTTACTGTACACAAATAAATACAGAAACTATTTAAAATAATGAATACAATGGGCGGCCTTATCGCTAAGAGCGATCTCTTCCAGTCAATCTTTGGATGGAAAGGACTGAAAAATTTTTGGAAATTAGGGGAATGAAAAGATTTGGATGGAGCACAGTGCATAAAAAGTAATTAAAGCTGTTATTCCTGACACTGTGTCCAGTTGTTTACATTTGAATAAATAAATAAATATTGTGGACAACCTACACGACACTATCTTACTGAACCCAGTGAAATTTTGGCTGTTCCCGTTTGAAAAACACCGTAAATCCTTGTAATATTTTCACATATTGGGATAAAAAAGTTCTCGTGTCAGCTTTTTATGTAAAGAAAATATTTTACTGTGACTTTTGTAAATACAAAAGCGTAGAGGTGCAATAAAACCCCCCGAAACTTTCCCCTTGTCACGTTCAACTATCATCAGTAGACCGACTGTTACCTACTAATTTGTTAAACGTACCTATTTGTGGTCAAATAAATAAGTTTTCTTTTTTTCTTTCTTAATTTGACAGCATTTTGCCGTAGAACGGTTAGACATGGCTAAGCTTATAGCGATACAAAAGGAAATAGCTCTCAAGTTGCAGGCGTTCCACTAGTTTAAGCAAAGTACTGCCTACAAAGAGATATGACCGAGGAAAATCACGAGGCAGTAGCTCCCAGGCATAATCCTGAAATGGGTTGTCCGTGAAACCCGCAAATTATGGTGTATGCTTGCTTAATGGCTAAAATGTGTGTGATAATATTGCTTTGCACAAAAACATTTATTATTACCGGTAAGTTTATTATATTAGGTATGCAAAGAAACTAACAATTAAACAAATATTTACAAAATGCACAAAATACACAAGAAACAGTTAAGCTATCTGCAGACCGTTAGAAACGATCTAGAGATAGCTCAACTGATCCAAATCAGTATTCGGTATATTTATTGCCTTTTTATGCATTTAAATTTAACGGAGTCAGATCTTAGAACTACCAGACGGAAGCGTCCCCAAGACGTTGGCTGCATTGCTACGCTGAATAGTAAGTTTACTATATTTTTCCTTTTGTGAGGTGAACATAGATGTGGATTTGTCTATGGGTGTTATATGTATAAAAAAATGAATTAAAGTATTATATCAGCCATCTGTGGCTCCCATCGCACAACCTCGGCTTAGAATGGAGCTAGATAGTGTTATGTGGATTGTCCATAATATTGGACTACATACACTAACATACCAGCATGAACAGCATATCACTTCGCTATTGTCAGCGTCCAGAGGTATCCTTTTGTTTGTTTACGATTATGGAGCTTCATAGGCGTGCAAAAAGTTAAATAAATGAGTGGGCGAAGAATTGTTAGCGTAAAACTATAATTTGATTGAACATGGAATCTAATTGCAGCATGTCAAGCTACCTAATATTTATTTACACGTTTTATAATACTGTAAGAAAATTGAAGTAAAACATTTATTCGTTTGTTTTTACTGTCAGACTTTCAAGTAAGCCGCTCTCAGCAGTGTATAAAATAAATAAATGCAACAAGTGGATATCAGGCGGGGGCGATAAATAAAATCCCTACTATTCCTGTGAATGACTAAAAACGTGACTGCACTGCAACACGGGCTCCCCGCCGACCGGGACATTTTCTTTGTTTTTAAAACTAACAAAAACTCAGCCCCTTTTCGTTGTGGCCGAAGCAGGTACAAAATTATGCTGCATT
The DNA here is from genome assembly GCA_939531255.2 of Thera britannica. NCBI lineage: Eukaryota > Metazoa > Arthropoda > Insecta > Lepidoptera > Geometridae > Thera > Thera britannica. Next base: position 21,370,632 of record OW618037.2, read on the forward strand.
TGGCCACATGTTTGAATCTCTGCTTAAATCGGACTTGTCGCATTGGCAAAACGACAAATTCTAAAATAAACATGAAGGTATTCCGAATATGTTGCGGTGCATGTCAGAAGTTCGTCCTTTCGGTGTAGGTATTAAATGTTTTATGAAATGAATGCATAATGTTTATTACAAACTAACTGTACAGAATAAAGTTTATTTATCTACTTACAAATGATATCTTCATTGGTTAGGTCATCTTGTGTCAAACTATATCGGCGAAGTATAAGCAATCCATTGGCATAATTATAAATAAGGCACATAACACATGCTCACTTGTCAATTGCCTCGAAAAACTTTTTTGTCACTTGTAAAATATCTGAGCGAGTCACTGCACTTGCACTGTCAAATAATTGTTTTGAAATGTCAATGTTTTAATTTAAAATGAACGGCGATTGTTTTTGTAAGTTCACGGACATGACAAACTGACGTCCACCACCAACGCGGCGCAAACCGATATAGCATAGCGAGAAATAGCGGGAGGATTCGGAACGCGCCGAAGGCAATTTCATCTCAATCTCGCCCGTCGAAACGAGACAGTAACATGACAATAAACGATTGTAAGACGTCTAGAGCGAAAGAGACAACAGATTTCTCATTATGCACGCGTCGAGGCTGACATTTCAATCGCGCCGTCCCACTCCCACGGAAAGTTATTTCCGTACAAATTATATGCGGGTGCATTTGTGCTCTGTCCTGTTCTGCCGCGGATAGTGCTAACCAGATAATGTCTCAATCGCATTTTCTGTGCTATGCTGACTGATGCACTAACATAAACAATGATAATTCACAGATTTGCATCGCTGCCGATAAAGTTGTTTAATCGAGTAGACATTGACAAGTTTTTAATAGGGTCTGTGTGTCATTTTTTCTTTTTAAAACTTTATAAAGCTAAGTCATTAGAAACAGACACAAAAGCATTTCTAATTTTTTTTGTTGTGCTGATAAAGTCATAAACGCCAATAAATTTTGGAAAAAAAATTAACACTAAGCAGAATTACTCAAACCTTAACAGAAATAAGAAGTTTTAAAAGTATTTATACTTAAAGATAGTTGCTAACTTAGCTTAGCTACAACAAACATCTTTTGTTGGCCTACTGTTAAATTCCTACTGCAGGTAAGCAAATACCGTGTTATCTGTAACATAACAATAAACAATAGATAAATTAGGCAGACAAGTTCAAACTATGCAGTCAAACAGTCGTAAAATGGATTATTTACATAAGCTTGTACAAATTAAAGATTTTGTTGATAAGAAGGAAAAACATACCTAAGTACTACATAACCACATCTTAAAAAGCACATAAAAGATATTAAGTAGAACTAAATGCAAGAACTTAAAAATATAAGAGATAATCATTTCATGTATAGTATAGTTTTAAGTTTAATTTATAGTTTAAGGTATACATAATACTAAAACTTATGACATCAGAGTTTTTAACGTAATTGTAAAAAATGATAAACCTAAAATATCAAAGACTTATTTATTATAGCAATCGTAACGAAACGGACTAAATAATTATCTATTTGTGAAGTGGTCAGCAAACACTTGACGTCTGACTGTTTGCGTTGGTGACCACTGAGCAAATGTTTGCCAGCCGATGACAGCACTGACGACTCAAGCAATGCATGCGCCCTTCTGGGAAACTACAAAAATGCCTTAGTCATACAGAAGCTTGAACTACTTTAGACTCCGAAGCTTTTGAGACCAAATATAGAAAAATGGGGCAGTGTTGAAACCCTGTGAAATCCGACATTCTGACCAAGGCGTTTGCAGCAAAGTACAACCGACTTTTCTTTTTTAAACCTCGCGGAACGGTCACTGTCGTATTTTGATTAAGCTTGTGTACTGTAGCAAAAATAGTTCTTGAACAGACTGCTACACAAACCTAAACATGCGTTGAACTCATTTAAAAATCATAAATCAACTTCTCGGAAGATTGTTAGCGAAAATAGAGTTTCAAGAATAAGCAACAATGTTTGTCTACTTAACACTCTGGTAAGGGTAATATCAAGTACCTACTAGGAGAAACAGGCTTGTAAGGTCGTACTATCGCCACAGAATAATGTAATACTACAGAAGAATGTCTGTGTTGTTGTCAGTACGCGTGAAATCGCGTCACTCGCAATAGGCTCCCTATGAATCATTTATTAGTTGTTTGAACTCGCAATGCATGTCTTAATGCCCTCGTTGAAAAAAATATATCTCATCAGCGCAAAGTGACAGTAACATCTTCACGGCGACGTAAAACATTGTCATTTCCACACAAAACAACCCCTTAAAAACGATAAAATAAAGTCTATTTTTATTCAAAAAAATGTATTAAAACGATTCGAAGATCAAACCCGTTTTACGAATGAAATACTTCGAAAGGGACAGGGCTACAAAAAGCATCGCGGTAAAGCGACTCGAAAGCTCAAAGGACTCGAGCTATATTTTGTTTTGTCTGAGCGAGATAACTTGATCATCCATTCAATGTACTGAACGACTTTAAATTATTTCGAATTTCGAATGCAACCTTATTTGAATGCGCTCAGCATTCAAGTCAGGTGGAATGGAAACACTTGCGCCGTTTCGTTCCGGGCGTTGTGTAAAAAGAACAATTTACAAGTTGGTCTGGAGCAAAATGAGACAGAGCATAAAAATCGCTGCGTTAGACAGAGAGGGGTGATTCAGAACCGGAGTTCGAGTCTGTGTATTTTTTCTGAGTTATTATGCATGCCGGTTTCGATCATTTAATTAAGACATTTTCTGCATTTATAATGGAATAACAATATGAGTCAACGTTACCGACACCTCTTTCAATTTGCAGTGTGAAGTATTTGACCTGCGTTTGAGAAATTTAGGCATTTATTACGCTTTGTTTTTTTATTTTTTGAAAACGTTTCTCGAGTATTTGCGGTCTGCGCGTGAAATATAGTTATTGAACTGTCACTTGGCAAAACAGTAAACAGGGAAAATGCGGGCAGGAGCCTTTTTTATGTGCCTAGGTAGGAATAAAAAGAGACTCACGACTTTAACCCTCAGAGGAGAGCAAAAGTCAAAAGTCTTATATTTATTTAGCAAAATCATAAGAATCTTAATTTTTATCAAATCAAATAATTTATTTTCACAAATAGAGTAACAAGTACAAACGAGTTACAAAAACAATATCATACTAAGTATATCTATCCTATTCTAGGGAAATTTTAAACTCGTACGTACTCAAACATAAAGTAGGTAGGGTGTGTTGGGGGTCGGACGAGAAATTCTGTATCCCGACCTCCAGCGCTTCCCTTCGAACTGCGAGAAATTATTAATGCTAGGGATACAATACATCTTAGAAATTACTTTATTTAGTGAGCAAAAGCAACAGAGCAAAAGCAACAAATGGACTACTAAATCGTCTGGTGATCGTCAGACGATTCTTACAGCGCTACCGGACAATAAATCATAAGAATCACTTTGAAATCACAGGCATATGAGGCTTAAGGCGAGATTGACGCAGGGCATCGTAGGGCACGTTCCGTGCGTGACCTGTGAAGCAATGCTTTTAGGTGATGGTTACTTAACATCAGGTAGGCCATTCGCTTATTTCATTAGTATAAAATTGTTTGGTATGGTAGAGATTCTTTCAGATATCTTACGTACTCAAAAACGTATGGAGTACCTACTAGGACCTATCTATGGTTCAAATTGCATGACGTGTTAAGTTGCCACCTGCAAAATCGCTGATTTTGTAGTGGCATGGAGAATCGTGGGATTGTTTTGTTAATACAACGTGTATCAAAATATGTGTACTATCCTGAAGGGGGGTGAATTTCCACCCCCCGGGGAACAACTTTTGTTCAACGACTTTTCGAACTTCGATTGGTATCTCTGAAAAAAATTGCAACGAAGTTTCAACATTAACAGCTGACTTTATACAAAGTGACAACCCTAAACTCAGCTACAGAGGTAGTAGGTAGTAGTAGTAGACCTACAGAGGTAGTAGGTCAAGGGGTCAAGGGGTTACAAGGATAGGGTTGTCAATTTATTTAGGCATTATGAAATTAAATATTTTTGTATGGGAAACTGAAAATAGGAATTTTTAATTATCTCCCCTCCACAACTGATCACCATTGTGGTCTGAAACCCCCCACCTTCGCATAGTACACATATTTAGATACACCTTGTATTATATAAGTTTATGCTTTATCATCGTACATGTTCAGTAAGCAGGCCTACCATGAGCTCTGTCTGGCTCAGTTTCTGGTTCTGGTTTTGTGTGATTGTTGATTAAAAACATCCTACGTCAAAACGTCACACACACAAAATATTGCACTGGTGAGCACTCTCACAGAGTCAAAACCAGAGACAGAGACAGAGCCAGACAGAGCTCATGGTAGGCCTACAGGATTTACAGCAGTAAATCCCTTGCACGGCCTCTTTGCACAGCAAAAAAAGTACACATATTGCAACACAATGTACCTATTGTTTAAAACGTTCCATTTTCAAATCCCTATACCGTTACACTATGCTCTTGCAAATGCTCAACTAGGTACTACTACCTACTACTACAGGTTACAGCTACGTCTTGTATATAGGGGCATGAGAGGATATTTACCCTGACGCTGAATTAATCTTCTAAATTAAGTTTTTTTTAATACTATTAGCTAATAGAACAAGCATAGTAGCCACCTGATGTTAAGTGGTAACCATCGCCTATGACAAACCATTGCCTCACGCAGGTGAGGAACGCGCCCTACGATGCACTGCCCTATGTCCATCAACTTGAGTTACAAAGATGTTCAGCCTCACGTGCAAGTAATTTCACCGGCACCCACACCCTTCAAACGTAAACAAAGTAATGCTGCTTCACGGCAGAAATAAGCATGGTGGTAGTACTTCCCCGGAAGAGCCCTTCACAAAGAGCTCTACTACTACTTACTACTAAGATGCAAATACCTGTTTATTATTTATTATTATACTACTACTACAACTAAATTTCGCAGATCGTTGCCCCTTGCTCGAAGGCGTTCCTAGTTCCTACTACGCTGACCTACACCTCTCTCCAAGTGGTTTCTCTGTAATTTTTTAATTGTTTTTTTCTACAAGATTATGTATAACTCTTCGTTATATAAACTGGTTATCTGACACCAGTTATAAAATAAGCGGTATTTAATTCAAAACAATAAATAAATTGAAAAAAAAAATCGTTTAAGTTTTAAATTAAAATGTTTGTGGTTACCCGACGCCAGTTATCTGCAAGGAACAAGCGGTATTTATTTTAAAACAATAAATATATTGAAAAGACAAGTAAATACCACAATTTATTTACACAAAGAAACTTACAATTAAACAAAATATTTACAAAATGTACAAAATACACAAGAAACATTTGAGCTATCTGCAGATCGTTACAAACGATCTAGAGATAGCTCAACTGATCCAAATCAGTGCCAGACGGAAGCGTCCCCAAGACGCTGGCGGCATTGCTACGCTGAATAGCGAATGAATAACAAGTAAATTCCATCAAGCTTTAAATTAAAATGTTTGATGTCAGGTCACTTCTCTGTAGGTAAAATTCTCGATAACAGAACCCGAAGTCGGAGTTTTGCTACCACATTTCGTTACCAAATGTTGTTTTCGTTTCGCCTTTTTGTCTCTCTCTATTGCATGGAGAAAATATGAGACGGTAAAAATACGTTACGTAGTTAGAGTTGTTGTCTCATCTTTTCTCCATACAATAGAGAGAGACAAAAAGGCGAAACGAAAACAACATTTGGTAACGAAATGTTGTAAATGCACTGGGACTTCGGGTACAGATTAGAATTTAGATATTTAAGCTATCTCAATAATTTATTGAATAAACTACCAACACGACTATTTACGCCAAGCTTTCTCGGAGTAAGAATAAGTGATCACTTTTATTATAAAAGATAACGTAAGTTAAAAAAAAAAACTTTTTGATTAGAGTAGTGTCACGAGCAATGGAATTTATGTTAATCGACTCGAGAAAAATACGGACAAGTGTGAGTAGGACCCAGGGTCTGAGAATCTCGTATATACCGTTCCCTGCTGCGTCAAAATTTCGAATGAACAAAGTAACAAATGATTAACTGGCATTTTATTAAATTTCGAAACTTAAATATTACATAATCTTGTATAATGTAATTTATTATCTAATGTATCAGAAAAATGATTTCGTGTTTGTATTTTGAATTTATTTGTAATTTTTCAAACTTTCCTATGTCTATCCTTTTCTATCATGTAAGGACTTTTCTAAAAATTCTCAATTTTGGTAAAAACAGAACGCGCCTAAACGTTCTTGAATGTTCTGGAATACCGGCACTCGCGGCTAGTTCAGAATAAGAGGGTTAGGACTTTTCATACGGAACCATGAGAAAAAAACAAAAAGTGTTTAGTCACAAAACGCACTCGGGTTTTCGGATTTAAGGCTCGAGATTTGAAGAAATTGGAAGATCGAAATTTAAAATTGTAATTTTATTCTGTTAGAGAGTAGAAATCAATCCTAAGCTTTACGATTGATTTCGAGTAAGTTTTATTTTCAATTGCATTAAACTGTTGTTCGTTTATGTACCCTTACAGCTGTTACAAGAAAATGATAAAAGTCGCTAAACGGGCTCAGCTGTTACATAAATTGATATAATTATGTAGTATTTTTTTTTAAGTATAAAGTTAAAAAAAATCCTTGAAAAAGGGAACACGCAAAAAACCCACCCGATGTAGACCGGTGATCTAAGTTATAATGCTGTTTTTATTTCAATGCTACTACCATACTCGCTACGTTATTAAAATAACTGTTATTAATCTGTGGGTATAGAATAAAAATGATAAATAACTTCTTAACCCGATAATGCTATGACTAATCGATGGGGTCCCGAATATAATTAATAAAACACACCAGTGTCAGTGCCGCGACAGGGTTCCTTATAAAGCCTAGCCGGATTTATTGGCTTGTAAGTTGTACTATAATGTACACGCGCGTTCATAATACTGTTCAGTAACTTAAAATAATTGCATTGAGGAACGGATAGAGAACAATGGAAGATGCTGGAGGAGGGTATTTACCCAAAAAACCACATCTCATAAGCTAAAAGCGAATTCTAACACTCCACTAACAATAAAAACTATAAAACCTAAATTTAAGAGATGTGTAAATAAGAGACTATTTTATATTATTACTTATATTAATGAAAAATCCTGGCACTCGGGAATACCGACGAAGTGAAAACTTGAACAACAAGGATCATTTTGAAACGTCTTATTGATATAATAAACAAGATGATGATATGATAAGATAAAATCGCATATTAATACTGTAAAAACGGTATTTTTTTACTTATTCATCTCCTTCTTCCTTTAACACTTCTTCTTCTTCATCTTTTCCATGTTCCTTCATCTCCTATTATGCTCCTGTTGTGCTTTCATTTTTCTAGTTACTTCAAGTCTTAGCTTGACGTAAATTTTTTAAAGTTGTTTTAATACAGTAAAGTTGCAAGTAATGAGCTTTCAATTCAAAATCACCGTCACAATGAACAATTGGCATTTCATCTGCTATTATGTTGGGCTTGCGTATCTATTCTACAGATTTAAAACCTTTCTCCCCAAACCCTCCGGGAGCCATCATTGACCAGATTTTATTTATTGTCTTTAGATCACAAAAGACTCCAGCGGTGTTAACTTTTATAAGATAAATTCTCAGAAACACTTGTGCGCGCGACTATACCCGTAAACGACATAGACATTTTTCGAGAAAAAAGTATTTGAGAGTCCAGCTGTGCCGTATTTATGACCTTATTGGATCTCTCTTTCGCTCTCGGGTTAAGCCTATTTCTGTCTCTGTATAGGACTGCCCGCTGACTTGAAAGATCGGTAGGTACTAGCTTGCAAAAGTTTCACTTCAAGCATAGATATAGATATTGAAAATTTACTAAGCTATTAGTTTTAATTTCATTTGAATTGGAAGTGCAACACGGTGCTAAAGTGCGTGAAGCAGGGTAAAGAAGTTTGTAGGCCGCCTTAGACCTCAAATAAATTATGTGGTTATAAGCAGTCATCCATTTACTGCGTCTCATTGCTTGTGCCTAGAGGCTCAAAGGGGTCAGCTGATCGATTTTGTAATTCTGTTGCAATCAAAAGTTGGACTAACAAATAAATGATACGAACAAGGAACAGCGGTCACATATCTGTTGCCATACTAGTTTTACAAAGTGAATTTCCTATTCGCTATCTCGTGTTTATCGTCAGTATTCAGTCTTGTTGCAATTTTTCCTTGTCAAAAATAAGTTTCAATTCTCTATCGCAATCGAAGCCCAAAATAATATCAAAACTTACAGATGCGACTAAGTTTTGATTGCATCAAAAGAGACGCAATCAACCCCCAGATTCACGCGAAATTTCAAGGCTCTTTTAGAGACTTTCTTCGGAACCACTACTAAACCAAAAATAACATTAAATAGAAACCAACCTTATAAGTTAAAATATCTACAGACCCTTCAAATACTTACTGAATTTTAGCGGGTAAAAGAGAAAATTCCAATTGATCCTTATATCATTGTAATAAAGTTCATTTGACAATACAGTCCATTAACAGAGACACAGACGTTCTGGTATGTTCGAAGTGGAAAGCTTTCATGGTTCATGAATATTTTGAATCTTAAAGACGATTCAATAAAGTTTTGTTAATGGCCCGCTGTATGGATGAAGTGATATTTGAGGCACCTGTCCTGTCCTGTAACGGTATCTAATTATGGGGACTAAATATAAAGGGTGTTTTTAGGGTTCCGTAGCCAAATGGCAAAAACGGAACCCTTATAGATTCGTCATGTCTGTCTGTCTGTCTGTCTGTCCGTCCGTATGTCACAGCCATTTTTCTCCGAAACCGTAAGAGCTAGACTGATGAAACTTGGCGAGTAGATGTATTCTGTGAACCGCATTAAGATTTTGACACAAAAATAGAAAAAAAACTATAAATTTTGGGGGTCCCCATACTTGAAACTGAAACTCAATAAAAAAAAAATCATCGGACCCATACGTGTGGGTTATCTATAAATATCTCTTCAAAAATGATGTTGAGGTTTCTAATATAGTTTTTTTCTAAACTGAATAGTTTGCGCGAGAGACACTTCCAAAGTGGAAAAAAGTTGGTCCCCCCCCCCTCTAACTTCTAAAATAAGAGAATGATAAAACTAAAAAAAATATATGTTGTACATTACTATGCAAACTTTCAACAATATTTGGTTTGAATCAGATCTAGTCAGTAGTTTTTTTTTTATTCGTCATAAATCGTAAACCGCAATTTACCTTTCGACGAACTACAAAAACCTTTATATTATGTTACTTGATGCCACGGAACCCTTCATGGGCGAGTCCGACTCGCACTTGGCTGCTTTTTTTTAAAAGGTAACCGCGATAAATAGGTACCCGTTTAATCAATTTTTGTTTGTACAATTAGCTGATGGAACAAGCATATCGCCCACCTGATGTTAAGTGGTAACCATAGCGGATAACAAAGCATTGCCTTGTAGGTCACACACGTCAGGAACGTGCCCTACGATGCACTTACCTGCGCCCATCAACTTGAGGCATACCGATATTCAGCCTCGCGTGTTAGTAATTTCACCGGCACCGAACCCTTCAAACCGAAACACAGCAATGCTGCATGCTTCACGGCAGAAATAGACATGGTGGTACTACTTCCCCGGACGAGCCCTTCACAAAGAGGTATACTTTAAACTACTAAATACAGGGTGTTAGGATAACTCTCCATAAAAACGCTTCAGAAGGCAGGATTAAGTTTTGGCTCTTGACTAGAAGTTTGAGTGCTGAAAAGGGTTGCTCAAAACGCTGGTCACTTACAAATTACGAACTCCACAATTCCTGTGGTGCACCAATGGATGAAAAACTCTTTGAAAAATGTGCGCAATGCTAGTGCTCTCAAACGGTGAAGGAAAACATCGTGAGGAAACCCGCGGCTTAGTCAGCTCCGCATGTATTTACCATGTCTTTCCTGTGGATTAGGCCGAATAAGCTGTCAGGATAGTAAAGGTGCTGGGCAAGCCTACTTCATCTAAAAATCCGGTCCCAGGCGTTATAGCATCCCGTAAGTAAGAGCATGAAAAAAAGCAGTTGCCCTTAATGCTATATACATCATCTAGAATAGATGCGTAAGCTGTAGGCCTACCTCAAGCTCTGTCTGGCTCTGTCTCTGGCTCAGGTTTTGAGTTTGTGTGAGTGTTGACTAAATAAATCCTACGTCGAAACGTCACACACACAGTATAATATAATACACTGGTGAGCACTCACCCAGACTCAAAACGAAATCCAGAGACAGCCAGACAGAGCTTGTGGTAGGCCTACTGTTTACTTTACTTACAAAGTTTGCCTATCAGAAGTAGGGAAGTAAAACTATTTTCTATCTAAATAAGACCATGTTCTCATTTGCCGTAACTTGTTAGTTTATAAAATGAAACTTGTATTTAATAGCGAGCTAAATTAAATGGAAAAGTACGCAATAGATTGTGGTACTAATACATATATAATCCGTAGTAATATGTAGGGATTCCGAGGAAAGTTAAATTGAACCTGTCATACTAAACTGTTCTCACGCCAACCTCTGTTTTTCACCTGTCAAGATTGGCTGGTAGAAAATACTATCAAGCTTTAAGAAATTTTAAGATAAGCTTTTTTTTTAGCTTTAAGATAAACTTTGGTGCACTAAAGAATTAAAAAAATAAATAAACCCGTGAGTTGGCCCTGATTTTTAAAGTTATGGGCCTTCTAACATCTAACTTACGAGAGGTTTGAGACAGAGACCAGTTTCATTCTTTGTTCTTTGCATAAAATAGCTGTTTATTATATCAAACGTGCTGATCTAAATCTCAATCAACACAATGACTCAATTTGACAACTGCAGGGCTACCACGAGCTCTATATGGTTATGGCTATGGCTGTCAAATTGTGTATAGATAGGCTGACCCACACATTCATTTTCTTCTGGGGTTCGAATGTGTTGACGCTGTTGACACAATTTTGACAGCCATAACCATATGAAGCTCATAAATTGAAAAACCAGAATATAGCTTTACTGAGAGTTTCACTACGTTCTAGAATCAGAAATAAGAATATCCATAGAAGAACCAAAGTCACATAGCTCTTAGAACTAGTAAGTCGAAGTGGCAATGGGCAGGTCATATAACTCGAAGAACCGGCAACCGTTGCGGAGAATAAAAATAAAAAGGTTCTCGAATGGCGACCACGAACCGAAAGACGAAAAGTAGGCTGCCCACCCACCAGATGGACCGACGACATAGTCAATGGATGGAAAGAGCTTAGAATTTCCTGGAAATGTGTAGGGGAAGCCTATGTCCAGCAATGGACTTCTTCAGGCTGATGGTGATGATGACAAACCAGAAATGCCAATCTACTTTTGATACTGGACCATGGAGGCCGGAAAAAAAAAAGGACCACCTGAAGGAAACCGCGCGCAGACGGTCATGTTGAAATCATAATAAATCTGCACCTGCACTGGCTCAGATAGCTGCGTACGCGGAATTAATTAGATAATTTAATTATGCTTCTCGTGAGAGTTTACTGATTGTGAGGTTCTTGTTGCAGACCAGCCTGTCGATTCCAGCAACACGGCTCGATTGAGTGATCGCTGAGACCACGTTCCATTTTCAAATTTTTCAAACAAAAATTTACAACTCGCATTGATTTACGCGATCGTTTGAGTGATTTGTGTTGCTAGAATCGACGCCCTGAAGTTTGGTGAAGTTCACAGAGCCTAGACAGCTCCTGTACCCGAAGTCAGAGTTTTGCTACCACAATTTGTCTACCAAATATTGTTTTCACGTGTTCCTCTCTTTGTATGGAAAACTGATGAGGCAACAACTCTAACTACGTAATGTATTTTTGCTGTCTCATCTTTTCGCTATACAATAGAAAGAGACAAATAGGCTAAACGAAAACAACATTTCGTAGACGAAATGTTGTAAATGAAGTGGGACTAGCCCTTCTGATTTCAACTAATCAGTTTTTACACACTATATTTATAGCGCACCTAGAAATCATTTTATTACACTGAAGAAATTTTACTTCAATATAATTATTTTTTAATTGATTTTATAGATAAAGATTTTTATAATGCTTGGCATTTAGAACATTTTAAATATGTTTTTATATATGAATCGTTTGAAGGACGCATGATTTTCACATAAATAAATACAGTTTACTAAATACTGGATTAAAGAAATGCGTTTCTCTGTAAAAACAGACTCTATCCACTAATTATCACGTCGTGGCCGATAGAGATACCTATTTTGTTTTTTTCTGCCTACCCACTTAATAACATTCTTCACGCTGTGGAACAAGAAGTATATAGAGAGGCTAAATTACTAAGTAAGAAGTGCAAGCGCAGTGGCGTAGGTAGTAAACCAAAGGGTAATAATAACTTGGCCCCAATAACTTGTGTAATGGCATTTCCTTTGCTTTTTTTCAGCACCAGTCAGGGGGGCGTGGTTGCTGATAAGGTGACTAGAAGTTAATTCACCGAATCGTAATCATTAAATAAATGATTATTAGTTAATATTGTGGACAATCCACACAACACTATCTAGCCCCAAATAAAGCAGAGCTTGTGTACTATGGGAACCAGATAGCTGATATAATACTTTTAGGGTCTTATTAATAAACCTGGCGTAGCGTTGGACTAGTTAATCCGTGCTTTGTCTCTTGCATTGACATGCAATTGTCAACTCGAACAAATGTGACAAAACACGGATTAACTAGTCCAACGCTACGCCAGGATTATTAATAACACCCTTAGACATTTTTTTTGTAAATACAGACCTATAATGCAACATAACACCGAGACAGATAACAAACATTGAACAACTTTGAATTGAGTTCAAAATTATTATAGGAGTAAGTACCTATCATAATATTATTATAATCTATGGAATAAAATAGAAAAAGTTTTTACTGACAGTCTCCATAGTTTTCTTTGGCTGACACCTTAATAGGTAGGCAAGGTACCTACCACACTAGCACGGTCGCAGCGGTCATCGGGCGGAAGTCTACCAAAACCGTTCATTTTGGAAGTTTTTGAATCTTCTCCCAGGTTTTTTTTCTCACCTACCTCTTTTCGTAAAGTTTATTACCAGAAAAAAGTTATCTTGGTTTTAGTATGGGAACGCTTCTCGCATCGTCCTACCCACAAGCAAAAGCGTGTTTGGTGCTCTGTGGTCCTACCTACCTGTGTTATGTACCTATTAGTTATAGGTACAGTTATTTTATCAGGTAAGTATAATGCTAAATACCTACATAATACCAGTAGTTAATACCTAATAAATAATTTGTCCTAGTACTTATTTATAAACGCTTATAAGTGATATTAAGTAGCGTATGTTAGTAGGTACCTATGTACCTAAGGTTAATTTACTTAAGTATACATAGGATAATTTTTAAAGAAAGAATTAAGAAAGTCCTTTGCATAAGCCGTAAAAGCTCGCTGTAATATTATTTATTTTAGCGACATCGATTCGGTCCTTCTTTGCCGAACAGCTTAAAAAGCGACACCTATTACCGAAACTAAGAACTTAAGCGCACGTAGGTACTAAACGATGTTTTGAGTTTTGCATTTCTATTCATAGAGGAGGATGACTGTGATATGATGTACCATTTAGTTTAACATGAAACCACTAGATGGCGTTGCATCGCGGCGGAATGCTGAAACTGCGCGCTAGTTAAAGCAGCATACTCTTTCTTCCTGTCGTCATCTAGTTTCAAATAAATTCAATAGATGTCAGTAAAAGCAACTTAATTTTCCCATCACAGATGGCGGTGACATAACATAACCCGGCTATATTAAAACGATTCTGTGCTTATGCTCAATCTCACATCGTAACTGTATTTTTAATTTAGCCGGATAAATAGAGTGAAGTCGATACAGACAGTGCGACTGAATGAAAATGAACGAGCGAGCGAGTGAATTCTGTCTGATCAATTTTGTTTTTTGACCAGTCTTTTACCGCTTTTGAAGCGGGCTGTTGCGTGCGTTTGTGAGCAGTAAAAATCGGATTCGTCGTCAGATTACTGTGTTTTTTCATGTTTTGTGACTAAAATCTTATTAAAATTGAACATTCAGATATAGGAGACACTAGTAAAGTGTTAGTTAGTGTTGTTATGTGATGGTTTTTGTGCTAAATCGTGACGCAAAGTTGTGACTTAGATGTGCCTCAAGTTCGCCGGTTTTATCTTATTATGGTAAGCGTGTGATCGATTTTTACCCCCTTTTTGTAGTCTTTTTGTCGTTAATCCTGTTTTATTCGCTTGTTCGGGACGTGCAACGGCTGTGAGGCTTGTGTGATGTCAAAACGCGGTTTCCTGTTGCAATGGGACTGTTATTATTTATCTAATTTAATTTTTATTGTTTCCGGCGTAGCAAGCCCTTGTACGGGTTAAATTCGATTTCTTAATTTATTACTATTTTAATTGTTTTTACATGTATTTGAAACCTCCAGCTGGACGGGCGCTGCATAAAATGATGCTGTTTGCATTAAAAAACGACACGCTTTCTGCATTGAATGAATTCAGTCATGCATTAGAAGATGTGGTGGATAATTAGCTATGAATAATTTGTAGTTATTTTAAAAATATCTCTTTGTGGTTACAAAGACTGTACTTGAGTATTTTTCTTTTGTTCCCTATGTATACCTAGTCGCTTGCAGTTACATTTACCTAGTTAAAGATTTCGTACTTACCTTATGACCTGCATTGTGGTTTTATAGGGCTCACTAAAGGTCTTACCTATTTTCATTTACCATACAGTCCTGAATGTTTCAGCTGAGTCATAAATTTATTTTTAGGATTTGATCTATTGCCCTCAGTACTAAGTCTGTACCCCATAGTAGGTATTTACAAAGCTCTGACATAAGAGCTAATTATATCAACTTATATGACTTAAAAGGACCTATGTCTTAATTGAATGAAACACTTACCTCTGGATGGCCCATATTCCGAAACAGTGCTTGAGTCTGAATCAAGCAGATTTTTTAGCCTTTTCAATGGAAAACTCTCATAAAATCTATGCTTGAGATTCTACTCAGACTCAATCACTGTTTCTGAGTATGGGCCTTAGACTGTTTATTTTTAACTTGACTTCAAATTAAACAGGAGGTGATTCTTAATTCTTTTAAATGTTTGTTATCGCAAAACTGCAACATTTATGAGCCGATTGGGAAACATCTTTTTTTATCTGGAAGATTTATACTTCCAGATTGATCCCATAGACATTTTATCAAAATCGGTTCAGCATTTTGGCCA
This sequence comes from Thera britannica, assembly GCA_939531255.2. NCBI lineage: Eukaryota > Metazoa > Arthropoda > Insecta > Lepidoptera > Geometridae > Thera > Thera britannica. The sequence continues at coordinate 21,385,978 of OW618037.2, forward strand.
TGAAATTGGTTACTTAAGTTTTTTAAACTTCAATTGTAAAGTATTGAAGGTCAATGTTCTAGGTAGGTAACACAGTTAAAGAAAACATAACTTATAAATAGGGCCCCATGAAAAAAAAAGGGTCTGATTTGAGCCTCAAGCATAAATTTTTAGCACTTTTCAATGGAGAACTGTCAGAAAATCTATGTTGACTAGGCTAAGACTCAAGCATTGTTTTTTAATACTGGCCTAAGATTTGAAGATTATCCTAATTTGTTAATAACTAACAGAGCACAGTGAAACTAGACCTTAGTTTTGTTGTCTGGGCATTTCCAACTGCCTTATATAGAAGATTTTGACTTAGGTACTGTTAACCAGTTTTGGGAATAGGACATCCCTATTCGAATCAAGCAAAGAGTTACATCTCTAGTGTAGAAAAAAAGGAGAAGAAGAAGGAGATTATGGCGTTAAATAGAGTTGTATTATCTGGAGTGTATTAAAGTTTAACAGAGTTGTAGCTATAATCAATGAAGAGTTTTCGTCTTATTAGTACAAATTTCTAGTCTATAGGTAGGTACTATTTATACTTAATATGCTAATAATAAAAAGAGAAAAGATATGTATTTTTGTGTGTATTTTTGTAATGAATGAATTTAAAAAACTACTGTGCCAATTTCAAAAATTCTTTCACCATTGGAAAGCTACATTCACCTTGAGTAACATCTATAGGCTATAGAAATTAATGCCCACCCATGCAAAGCCAGGACTAGCCACTAGTATATAATACAGTACACATGCAATGGAATAAAACCTAAACCGTAGGTCACTGATAAAACACCCAATTAACCTTGTAATTTTACACCTAGAGCCATGATCCATTAATGTGAGTAAACTGCCTATTAAATGATACCTAAATAGGTTCGTCATTTTATTGATGTTTCGTGCCAGTTTTTTTTATATTAAAGTAGGTTAGAAATAGAAATACCTACTATTTCTAACCTACCTACTTATAATTACCTACTAAGGGACCTAGGTATTGTTTATCTTTCTTAGAAAGAAGAGGTATTACCCATTTCGTTTAATAATCCTGGCGTAGCGTTGGACTAGTTAATCCGTGTTTTGTCTCTTGCATTGACATGCAATTGTCAACTCGAGCAAATGTGACAAAACACGGATTAACTTGTCCAACGCTACGCCAGGATTATTAATAAGACCCTAGAGGTTTTAGTAGGTAGGAGGTAGGTACCTACTAGCCTAGTATTGCCGGTGCCTAAATATTGCTGAAAAAAAAGCTATGGTTAGGAGATGGTTACATATGGGACCGTTTTGCAGCTCTTGGCTCTTTATATTTCTTATATGCATGTAAAGCGTAGATACCGTGTACTTTAAATTGCTAATCGTCTGTAAATAAATATGTTTTCTTTCTTTCTTTCTTACATATTAGTTATGTAACCATCTCCGAATGTGTGTCATTGAAATCAGTGTTTTAGGTAGGTAATTAACCTACCATTTCTTACTAATGACAGACAAAGTCGGCCAACTTTGAGCAACGCTGAAAATTTATAAAACCGCGAGGAACGGGAGCAATACTTCGATAGGTACCTTAACTACATACATAACTTTTAGACCAAATAATTTTCTAATAACCAAACCAAGGACCCATCCCATTTCGGACGTAAAGAAAGTTCCCAAAAGCTATTACAGAAGACGGTAAAATAAGTCTGTTCAGTATCATTTAGAGGTCGCATAAACCCTTCCTTAGACCATTCCTCGACTCGGGGCAACGCCCTGCCTTTTACATTATTTTATTTCTACTAACGTAGTGTAGGGTTCAGCTGGTCCACTCCATGAGAATTCGACGACCACGTTCATAGACAACGGTTACATGCGGACGTTGCAAAAGCGAAAACATGTGCCGAGAGCACGAAAGAAGCATCTCTGAGGCGCAAGCGTTGCTCAAGTTGAGTGTGTTGAATAAAGAAGTAGCTTATTTGTTACTTTAAATTGTCCGTGGTAGTGTCCTAGCTGTTTACAAGTCTACGAATAACATAAGGCATGGAACACATGCGTATAGGTGGCTCGTTAAATCGCGCCCAAACAATGCTATCTTCACATCTGCGTATGACGTAGCCAAAGCTCCATATTCTTTGTATGGAAGGCATCGTTATCTCTATAGCTTTACTCGCCGTTTATAGATCGCCAAAAGCACAAACTAAGTAATATCTAGAAAAATCGTACTGGATTGGGGTCAAGAAATACCTACTTATCTAGGTACCTAGTTTGATTATTTGATTAGATCGATGTGATCTACCTTGATTTTCCTTCAAAAGCAGCAAAGTTTGGTGAAATTCGGCGAGACAACTCCTAATTCCAACCAATCAGCTCCAGATCTTTTTTCAAGGCTTGCAGTTGATTGGTTGCAATCATGGGTTGTACTATGCCTTTTGGATTTTACCAAAATTAGCGATAAGGTACTTAGCTGGTCTGATGTAGGTAGGTAGAGGTACCTACTAGACAAGAAGTCTATTGTCTGGGCAGCTTGTGTAGGTAAGTGGAAACTGGAACCCCAAAAATAACGTTAGTTGCTAGGCAACTATATCTTCCCGCTAAGTCAGGGACATTTTGCAGCTCTTGGATCTCTGTCTCTCTTGTATGCATGTATATCGTACCTTAAATTGCTAAGCGTCTGCAAATAAATATGTTTTCTGTCTCACTTTGATGAACTAGCCCCAGAGAGTGAGAACTTTTCCACTCGCATGATGAAAGGTTTCTAGGTACCCTACTCTTAGGTAACTTGCAGTCCTGTATAAAAATGTTTAAACCACGGTATTTTTAACAGAACGGACGTTAAAAAATGCATTAAAGCAATCTGGAACACAACACTGATATTGTAATTTCTCATTACATCGTAAAAAACTTTCTTTTAAATCGGTCAGTCCCAGTTTCATCAGACCGCAGATGACTTGACAGTTACTAGGAACTACTCTTACTACTACTGCATTTTATGCATGTGTATCATATCAATATAAATCAAATTGAGTAATTTATATATGTAGGTCAGATTCAAAGTCCAGTTTCCAGATATTTTTCTATTAACCTAACATTGAAATAAGTTGTTTTTCGAAAAAATAGGACGGAACAAAATTACCCACCACGTCATACCTCGTTATTAAATACCTCAAAGCAAAGCTATCTTTTCTGCCCGAGTAAATCCGCACGGGTTTAGCTTGTTCAAAAATAAAATCACTCAAATAGTCACGAGGGAGTAAAAAGTTTCAGCTGTTCGCCACTCAACAAATCATTACGTCTCGCAATGGCTGCATCCTTCAGTTTTTCGTTCCATTTGCGCAGCCAGTCGGATCCAGTTATTATTACAATCTGACAGATGACTACCAAGTGCCAGTTGAAATGGCGAAACTGAACGTCAGGTTAAGGTCAGCGCCGGCACATTATCAGAATCAGTAAGATTGGTTGAATTCAGGGAAAAGAAAAATAACCGCAGACAGTCTGAATTTTGCTGCATCGATCGTCTGCTTTCTCTACTTGACGAGGTCATTTAGAAGACACTGGTAGGAATAAAATTCTGGAAAATTCAGCTTTCATAGGTACATCAAAGTGATTTTTACAGTTTAAAACAGAGCCCTAGACTAATCAGCGGCTCAATCAAGTCCTAGATAATTGGCTATCGCTGCGTGATGCATGCCGGGTGTCCTGCGACCACAAGTTTCGCAACCAGTGACTTAGGTATGCAGTTGCCTATTGCTCTAGCGAACAGCGCCTTCCATAACACAATCTGAGTGACATTATCTTTATTGAGAAAGATTCATTACAGCAACACAGACGGAGTGGCAAACAGTATTTAGAGAACCCAAACATAATAATAATCCTTTTGGTTCTGGAACAGGAGACATGTAACGTTCACAGACCAACCATATTACATCACAGATGGCACACAATAATATGAGGTGCTGACATTATGTCAATTTGAAGTTCATTACGATACTAAACAAACACGAGGAACAATTGAATGGCCCAATGACGCAACAGCTATTACTATACTGCATTATTGTTACTGTCTCCAGCAGCCAGCGTACCCTGAACCCGCAATCACAACCATTATGAACAATATCATAAAGCTCGGCGGTTCTAATTACTTTGGGAGTATTATGCACCTGCACCGGTACATCCTGAGCTCCAATCCCTCCCAAGTTTGTAAAGAAACTAAATAGAGGTTGTAATTCTCCCAGGGTTCACCAGTTTCTGGTCTCGAAGCACCGCTTGTCGCACTTGGCCCGTTTCGCAGAAACAGCAAAGGGTTTGCTATCAAGATTGAACTGATTCCATTTCATTGTGACGGTAATGAACTTACCCACGGCTTAATAGTTTGTTTTAAACGTAAACAGCTGGGTTTTAATTGCAAACTGAGTCTTGACCATCTTTCGCAATAAGCCTTGGAGAGAGAATTGGCCTTCACTGGCTTGGCATTTAAAAGAAAAAGATAACGGGTAGATAATTTAATAAATTGACGAGAGATTGACTGTAGGTTTCGCCAAATATTTGCAAGATCCGGAGCGAAGCTTCCTGACATGGTAAGGATATAGGATTCTGCTTGTTCTATTTCGGATGTTCCTCCGCCTTATCTAAGTGTAGTAAAATGTTCATAAAAAGCTTTAAAAATTCATCCCACTTTTACGAAGTCCAGTGAATTTGATAAAATATTTAGATCCCGGATTTTATATTTTTTCGAGTTCAATGACTTGTTAACCGTTTATTTTCCAGTCCATTGGTTTAGTATCCCAAGTTGAATATGGTTGAGTGAAATATCTACCTATAACATAATGTTACCGTACATTATTATGTACGGTGGCGTAAAAGGATTGGCTCACAAAACTGCTTTGTGATGGAAAATGGTCGGTTTTACATGGTTGAGAGGAAGAATAACGAACACTTTCTGAGACTAACTTAAAGACTGAATGAACTAAACAACAGTTCACTGTTTTTTCTCTATGACAGCCAGTCAATGAATACGTCAGTTACTGTCATAAAGATGTACCTACTATGAATCGGAGCACAAAAGACTTGGACTGACGATTTTTAGAGAAAAAGAACAACTTATTCGATCACCACATATACAGATAAATAGAACAGAAAGCATTCGATTCTACAAAGTATTTACTCATGGGCTCCTCGTGGTGGTGAAAAGGCCTACAGCTCAGCATCTATATAACATACAACTAGAACTGGTCGTCTGCTTAATAAAACCTTACATGGTCATTTTAAAATCCGTATTTTGGCTTCCAATGCCCTAATTTGCTTAGATAATGCCTGGAGCCTAATTCTCGGGCCGACCGAGATTTTCAATAATAGATACACATTGGCATTGCACAACCCCGCACTTTTTCTACGTTTTCCGAATATCGTAGCTGTCGAGGCTTCTACGATGAGGTCGTTGATGTTCATAAACTTACTCAAGGAACTCTGCCATTCTCTCTTCGAAAAGAAGCAGTAATATGAAATTGCAAAATTATCCGAGATGAGCCGAGAATTAGGCTCCTGATACTATGATTTGATGGTAACAGAGCGAGTTTGAAAGCTCTCATCTGCTCAGTGACTGTCAAAAGGTATATGAAAATATTTCCCAAATTCCCTAATATCAACAGCACGAGCTGGTTACCATTCCTAACATCACACCATTTGTCAGCCAAAAAAATCTAACATCACTTTCTAACCGAAAATGGATATGTCGTAACAAGCGACACAAACAAATCGAGTCGTCATCGCCTGAAGCATTGTAGGGTCATGGAAGCCTCTGCCACTAAAACTCAGGGTTCTTGATGCTCATAGAAAATTCATATGGATCTACTGTCTGGACCGACGACAATTTTAAAATCGCTAGAAGGCGATAGATGAAAGGGCTCATAATCGGTCTTCCTGGAAATGTGTAAGGGAGGCCTATGTCCAGCAGTGGACTTCTTTGACGCTGATAATGATGATGATGATGACAACTGACTGACTGACGACGGAATGACATCTGAAAGCTTCCGTAATGGCTTGAAGACTGTGCACCCTTTTGAAGTGGAAGCGCTGAGATGGAAAAGCTGTGGAAGCTGTTCCTAGAATTCTGCAAAATCGGGCTCTAAGGTTTGATATAGCACAGATCTTCTTAGGTCGATACTTTGACACGGAATGATATGTCTTCTGGTGAAAGTCTGCCAATCTAGATCAAGTTTCTAAACACAATGAAAAGTACAAGTACCCGGAGTGAAACTTCTATAAATTCCCAGTTAGATGTTTATTCTGTGGCACCTTCACGGGTCCGACCCTGGCGGTAAAAGTACAATATCACGTAGGTACTCCGACCCGAAATGAAGACCATTCTTGTTGGAATTTGAATTATGTGAGCAATTTTGAGTACTCTGTGGCAGACAGAGCTTTTGTTTATACCTACCTACCCACTTACCTGTTTTCAGGTTATGTTATCATATTTATTCTGTTCTACTCTATATCCCGCTTTTGTATGAAATAACATAGAGTTAATTAACACCAAGTTGTGTTTTTGAGGAGATAATATAAAGTAGGTATAGTATGAGTAGGCAAGTAAAAATGCAATACTAAACATTAATAATTTCAAAAGAGATTTTAAAGCTGAGCTGGGCCCATAACCTTTGCAGCGCGTATTTCAACTCTGATTAGGGGATTTAAAATGTAGCGTTTATAGGCGGATTAAAGATCATCAGCTGTCTTTAGGAAAAATATAGGTAAGATAGGCCAGCGCACACTGGTGGATAGCACGGCAGAGTATTTTCTTGTATTTTTATCTTATCTATTCAAAATGAAGTTTTTTTATGGTTTACCTTTTGCATCGCGGTGGATTTTCATAATATGTTCAGCTGTCGATTAGATAAGGTAAACGATACAATGAATATTTGAGAATCCTCTTCGCCGTCCACCTAGCGCTATTAGAGAAAACCATTTGGGTTTTCGTAGAAAAATAAACTCTGTTCCGGTCATGTTTCGACTTGCTCTTTTCTATTACATATTTGTAGCTAGGTAATTACGAGATTCCTACATTCCAAGATAGTACGTTAATGATTACAGTTGAAGTCATGGTTACGCTCATGCGCTATGTGAAAACACATTGTATTGTACAGTTAGACAGTAGACACCTTTTTATACAAGGCTGTCCACTAGGTAAAAGCATAACAAAGAAACTGACATCACTGTTATAGTTAGAAGAGGTAACCTTTATTCCCCAGCGGTTGTTGAGTTGGGAGGCTTGGTAGGAGGTAGGTACCTATAGGTAGGTAGGTAACATTTTGATTTTTCTGTTTTAAAATTGACAAAATGATCTAGCTACAAAGCACCAAAACTTTTCTCAATCAAGCCTTTGATAACCAAGATAACTGACATAACTCCTGAAAATAAATTGAATTCTCGGCAAAATAGGAACTCCCAAAGGCTTTGATGTTCTATTAAAACTGCAGTATTGGGGCTTATGGTACCTCAAACTTGTGCATTGACAACTTAAGTCTCGGTAAAAGTAATCTAGCAGACAACTAACAGCTTCCAGACCTTCCAGTGTGTCGATTTAGGGTGGACGCAGGCTGAGCAACAAATCTAATAGAGAGCAATTTTTTCACATAATCTTTCAACTCATTGTCATTACCCTCGCCGCATCTGTCAGATCTGTCTTATGAGCTAGTGTCTGAAAGTGTTCGGGTACCTCATCCAGTTTTCAGTGTTTTTTTGCAAAAGACGAAAATCTGTGAAATTAATTCTTAGCACATCAGAAGTTACAATTAAATTAAGTTTAATTATACCTAATTTTTGTGTGTGTGTTAATTTTTTATTTATTATCAAAGACACATGTACAGACAGGTACAGGTACATGCCTAGATAGATTAAAAATATGTGCACAAAATACAAATCAAACTTGATTGAATTTTGGTAGTTAAGCAAAAATTCTCGATCAGTTTGTTGCTTGGCTTGCGTTAACCCTAACTTTTTATTTTCCGCTTTCGAGTGCCGTTTGCGAGGAAAAGTTGAAGTTAATATCTTCGGAGGAAACTTAGTCTCTGGAAAACCCTGGTTTTGTAGCAATAAATCTTTCTTCCCACTAATGGTCGGGTTAATATGTTTGAAAGTGCTATTTTACGTTGAACTGCTGACCACACCTTTTGAAGGTTTTACAATCAGGTGGGATTGTAGTCAACATTTTCTAGACTCTTAATTTTAAAAAGTCCGCAGAGCTGCAGTGAACTTGTGAATTATAGATACGTAATGGGTTCGATCCCCACCGAAAACAAATATTTGTGTGGTGAACACGGATGTTTGTTCTCTGTCTGGGTGTTATATTGTATTCTAAGTATGTTTTTTTTTTTTTTTTTTTTTTTTTTTACATATAGGCTTGCGTTTGACCGCAATCTCACCTGCTGTTAAGTGATGATGCGGTCGACGGTGTAGCACGCTTACCTAGAAGATACCTGTTCACTCTACTCTTAAAAACATCCAAGTTATAAGTGTCCGGAAAAACAGACGCCGGCAAGGAATTCCACTCCTTGGCTGTCCGCAACAAAAAAGTTGAAGCAAAGCGCTTGGTGCGGACAGTTGGAACATCAACCATGTATGGATGTCGCATTTCCGTACGTCTAGTCGTCCGATGATAAAATGGGGATGGGGGAACTAAATCGTGAAGTTCCATCGCACACTCTCCGAAATGTATCCTATAAAATACCGATAGACTGGCTACTTTACGGCGATGTTCGAGACTCAGGAGCTTAGATTCGACTAGAGTGTCGCTACCAATGAGTCTTTTGGCTCGTCTCTCAATAGATTCCAATGCCTCAAGCTGGTATTTGGCAGAGCCATCCCAGAGATGAGAACAGTACTCCATACACGATCGGACTTGTGCTTGGTACAGGTTGAGAAGCTGTCCCGGTGTGAAGTACTGTCTCACCTTCGATAGAACGCCTAGCTTCTTCGCAGCTGTCTTGGCCTTGGACTCTATGAACGAGCCAAAATTCAATTTTCTGGTTAGCGTGAACCCTAGAAGCTCAAGTTGGTCCGAAATCGGTAGAGATACATCACGGAGAGTAGGAGTCACGTGGAATGGACTCTTTTTAGTAGAAAAAAGACACGCCTGGGTCTTCGAAGCATTGAACTTGACCAGATTGGCATCCCCCCAATCAGCAACTGCTTTCAAAGTCAAGTTCATTCGATCAACCATGGCCTCTCTACAAGACTGGATCTGCAATCCGCTAGAACGTGTGTCGGGTATGTAGCTCTCTACGACTGTGCTGTCGTCTGCATACCCAATGATTCCGGGCTTAAGCAGATCATTGATGTGCAGCAAAAACAGTGTCGCAGAGAGAACTGATCCCTGAGGAACCCCGGCATTAATTGCCATGTGATCAGACGAGCATCCGTCAACGACTACTCGAAGTGATCGGTCCCTCAGAAAGTCTGATACCCACACACAAAGGCCAGCGGGTAAACCGTACGATGGAAGCTTGCCTAAAAGGCCGTCGTGCCAAACCCTGTCAAATGCCTTTGAGATGTCCAGAGATACTGCAAGAGCTTCTCCGTTTTTCTCAATGGCTTCGCTCCATACATGCGTGACATACGCAAGAAGATCTCCAGTAGACCGGTTTCGGCGAAACCCGTATTGCCGGTCACTTAGGAGGTCATTGTCTTCGAGGTATGCCAGGAGCTTGTTGTTAAGTATACGTTCCATACTCTTGCACAGTATGGACGTTACTGAGATGGGTCTGTAATTGGCAGGATTGGCGCGACTTCCCTTCTTGGGTACAGGCTGCACATTGGCAAACTTCCAAGACTTAGGCACTACACCAGTCTTAATTGAGAGTCGAAAAAGGCGTGTCAAAACTGGAGACAACTCAGGCGCACAAGTCCTCAGAACAATAGCTGGAATACCATCCGGGCCACTAGCTTTGTTCACGTCCAGATTACGCAGGGTTTTGCGAACCTCTATCTGTCGGATACGAATATCTGACATGACCGTCTCGCATCTACTTGAGACAGTTATAGGGGTTGCACTACCAGCATCTAGACGTGAAGACTCCGCAAAAAGAGAAGCAAATAAGTTTGCCTTTTCTTCAGCAGTGTGGGCTAGCGAACCATCAGGCTTCAGCATAGGAGGCAATGACGGCTTGCAGAAGTTCGATTCGACCGACTTAGCAAGGGACCAAAAAGCTTTGCTGCCTGCAGGGTATGAAGCTAATTTAGTCCCTACTCTGCTGATGTGATCAAACCTAGCCTTCCGAAGTGCCTTCTTGCAGGACTTGGCAGCTCTGTTAAAGGCTTTCTTCCGTTCACGCATATCATTCGACTTGCGGTTTCGAGCGCCAACCCATGCTAGGTATGCCTCATGTTTCCGCGCCTTAGCGCGGGTATAGCGCATGCAATCCGATAATCGATAATCGATAAATTATCGGTAATCGGCTCATTTTCGCCAGCGATAATTATCGAAAATAAAAACGATAAAAACCGATAAACGATAAATTCAAAAATGTATGAATGATCTATTATTACGAATAGTTCATTCTTATTCCTAACGATAACAAAATGTTAAACAATGCGTACATTATAATTGATTGTTATTATTTGGTTTCTTTATATAAAACAACTTTTATAGTGATTACCTACTAGTCCAAGCATTCTACTGACTGATTTACTTAAGAACCTATGACCTTACTTATAAAAATATGTCAAAAGATAAGCAGTGCTTAAACTATTGCCATCTCTTACCACTGGATAATGACAAATAGTGGCAGGGCTAACTTTAAACAATTACTTTTAAATTTGCATTTATAAGTATGGCTGCTACGGAAAGTGTCATCTAATTAAAAGCTTTTCGATTAGTGACACTAATCGAAATAATATGTAATAAAATCATATTTATTAGTAAATAATGAGTTATCAATCCCAAAATTGTAATGTAAAGTTCAATTATTTTTAGCTATTTTTTATATTAATGGTACATGCAATCCTTGAACAAACAGTGAACAACCGAAAGATGTTTAAAAAAAAAATATGTAAAAATCAAAACAAGAAAGTGACAGAAGGCATCCTCTGTTCAATGCCGTTTCATCCACTTTTCACTCAATTTTATTGTAACTTCGACACAATAGAAAAAGAATGTTATAAGTAGAAATAGATAGATAATAGTAGGTTATACGTAAATCTTCTTGTTGAGTGTAGGTAAGACAATAAAGCAGTTAAATTAGAGACCGAAACATGAAGGTTTTTCCCTTTACCAACAACCGGTAATTATCGATAATTATCGAAAAATAGAGCGATAAATATCGTATTATCGATTATTGAAAAGTTTCGATAATTGCATGCCCTAGCGCGGGAACAGTATGTATTAAAAAAAAGCAGCCAAGTGCGAGTTGGACTCGCCCATGAAGGGTTCCGTAGCATCAATTAACATAATATAAAGGTTTTTGTAGTTCGTTGAAAGGTAAATTGCGGTTTACGATTTATGACGTATAAAAAAAAAACTACTGACTAGATCTCGTTCAAACCAAATATCGTTGGAAGTTTGCATAGTAATGTACAACATATATTTTTTTTAGTTTTATCATTCTCTTATTTTAGAAGTTAGAGGGGGGGGGGACCAACTTTTTTCCACTTTGGAAGTGTCTCTCGCGCAAACTATTCAGTTTAGAAAAAAACGATATTAGAAACCTCAACATCATTTTTGAAGACCTATTCATAGATACCCCACACGTATGGGTTTGATGAAAAAAATTTTTTTGAGTTTCAGTTTCAAGTATGGGGACCCCCAAAATTTATAGTTATTTTTCTATTTTTGTGTAAAAACCTTAATGCGGTTTACAGAATACATCTACTCACCAAGTTTCATCAGTCTAGCTCTTATGGTTTCGGAGAAAAATGGCTGTGACACGGCCGGACAGACAGACAGACAGACAGACAGACAGACAGACAGACAGACAGACATGACGAATCTATAAGGGTTCCGTTTTTGCCATTTGGCTACGGAACCCTAAAAAGAGAATATAAATAGCATATCAGCTATCTGGTTCCCATCTGCTTAATTTGGGGCTACATAGTGTTGTGTGGATTGTCCAAAATATTTATTTGTTTATTTAATCTCGTAAAATTTGACAAAGTTGGTGAAATTAAAATAATGTAGAAAATAAATGCCAAAGGTTTGATTCTTTGATTGGATGTAGCTCCTTCACGTCGTAACGCATAGCATAGCTAATTGGATAAAACTTTAAATAAATAGATGTATGTATGTATTGTGCATTCAGTGTACCCATAAAAAACAATCTATTGTAACGCAACTTTATTCACAAGCTCTATGTTATAGATAGAATCACCGTCCGTTATGTCACCTGTCATGCACAGCATAATGTCAACGAGTTGACAGTTAGAGGCAGGTTTTGGGGGCAAAACGAACGTTAGTCAGAATATAGCTATGGTATGGGATTTTTATGGTGTTATGTGAAATGTGAAAGATTATAGTATGATGTTCAACATATCCGAAGAGTTTTAATGTGTGCTACATACGACTCGCGAGGAGACTCGTTACAAGTCAGAAGTGGGATGAATCAACGGGCCTACACGCCGTTCGTGTCGTGATAATTTATGACAACGATCCAACAATTTTCAACAACAAGCTTGTTTGTTTGTGCTTCATTTCATTGTAGTAACTCTAGTCATCAAGGACTAGGAGTTATTCATGGAACCAGTTACGAGCCATCGAGTTACAATATTGTTAGAAAGAAAGAATGAAAAACAATCATTTATACAAGCTGTACACGACAAGAAATAAAACAGTAAAATGTGACAACGTTAGTAACAAAATACACAGAGCCTGAGCAGAGTTACAAACCTGGAAACCTGAAGCTTGGTTACTGAATTGTGTTGAATGATAAAATGAAAAAATGTTGTGCTGAGTTACACAATATTATGGAGCATAAAGTTGGAACTCATCTCAGCAAGCAAATAGACCTGGTGTGGTAAGACAAAATGACATTGATGGAAATTGGTAAATATAGGGTTTCATTAATAACAATTGCAAAGATTTGATATATTATTATAGATTGAAGTTGACTTGAGACTCTGAATTTTGTGAGTCGGAGAATATCCGAGCAAATTTTAATTTTAGACTCAGAGATTTAGACTGGTAGACAATGCTATTAGCATTAATTCTTCATATCACTAAATAGTTTGATGGAAGTTTTAAATGAATAAATAAATAATTTTGTGGGACTAATAGCAAGTTATGGATAAGTAAGTCTGTTGAGAATTGGTCTGAGGCCACAAGTTTATCTGAATACCATGAGCGAGCTCCATGACAAAATTGAATGTATAGTTTGTGTGTTATAGTTTGTTAACCGCTAATTGTATATAAACCTGCTATGACATTGCAGCGCCCAACAGGGTGCATGTACTGACCTAAGCTACTCTAAAAACAAACGCTATTTATTTTGTGTACATGTGAGCAATCAATAAATGAAATGAAATGAAATGTTTAAACAGCTATGACAAATAGGGTGTTCCTAATAATAAATAATGGTATAATTTATTTACTCTAGTAGAGTATGAGTTCTGACCTTTCCGAGTTTTGGGCTCTAACAAGTGTTTAAATCTTTGGCATCTTGTGACTCGGGTTGATTCCTTCAACCCACCATTCCGTCCACCATTAAAATAAGAGTACTCGTGATAAAAATACTATCTACCTGTAAGTTACTATTATTTGAATCATTGGGGCTTTGCGGTGATTGTTCAAATATTAATTATTATTCAAACTAGCTGAAATAATCAAACCGATTGAACGATGAACCTTTGAATGATTATATTGAAATGCTACTTCCCGCATTCATGAATATGTTATTTATGAGATATTACTTACCTTGTGACACCATTCGTTGTGAAGTGTTTCATTAGTGTGAAGAATTAATGGAAGAAGCTGGTACAGACTTAGCTAGGTACTTTACTAATGATGATTTTTTTTTGTATGGCCTTCTATGTATACTAAAGTTATATTATCTTGATGGATGCCATTTATACCTGAATGGAACTAAAAACATAAGGACCAGAATGATGTATTCAGTTAACATTTTAAGTTCTAGAACATGGGTGACAACTGATTGAGCCAGAGAGAGACTGATGCCGCCCGCCTACGACGTGCCGGGCCATGGGCCGCTCGTGTACTGCGGCCTGCAGGGCGTCGCCTCGCTGCTGGCGGAGGTGATGCCGCGCGACGAGCTGGCGCACCAGCTGTGCGAGAACCTGCGCGCCGGCGACTGGCTCGCCGACTACATCGCGAGCCGCGGCTGGCCGCGCGCGTGGCGCCGCTCGACCGCGCCACGCTGCGCCCGCTGGAGGCGCTGACGCGCTACCTGGTGCCCGCCTACTTCGCGGAGCGCGCGCTGCAGCTATACCGCGAGGTGGCGCGCGAGGCGCTGGCCCGCCTGGCGCCGGCCGACGGCGCGACAGGCTCGATGTGGCGCGCTGGCGCTCACCTCGATGCAGCTGGTGGGCGCGGTGCTGGGCGCGGCGCTGCCCCGCCCTCGCCCGCTCTGCCGCCCCGCGCCCGCGGTACGACCTCACGCTGTCAGCGGGGCTGCCTCACTTCGCGGAGGGGTACATGCGGTGCTGAGGGCGCGACACAGGGAGCGCTGCTGAAGGAGCCGCCGTGAGGGCAAGACAGGCATACGACATTGCCGCCCAATACTTGATCGAGTAAAGACAGGGCAAGACAGGCATACGACATTGCCGCCCAATACTTGATCGAGTAAAGACAGGGCAAGACAGGCATACGACATTGCCGCCCAATACTTGATCGAGTAAAGACATGACCAGCATACGACCTTGCTGGTCAGTTATGATCAAGTAAGGGCAAGACAGGCATACGACATTGCCGCCCAATACGTTATCAAGTAAAGACATGACCAGCATACGACCTTGCTGGTCAGTTATGATTAAGAGAGGGCTTGACTGGCATACGACATTGCCAGTTGATAACTCAGAGAGTGGCATGACTGGCATACGACTTTGCCGCCGCTCAATATTTATTTGTTTATTTGTTACTTATTATTATTTATTTGTTTATGTGTTACTGGTATGACTTTGCCAATTGATAAACATTTGAAGGCATGATTGGCATACGACTTTGCCACCGTCCAATGTTAACTGAATAAGGATCTGATTAGCATACGACATTGCCAATTGACTTGACTGGCATACGACTTTGCCGCCGACCAATATATAACTTAATAAATTAAGGATGGCATACGACCTTGCTAGTTGATAACTAAGGAAGGGCAATTATCATATGACTTTGCCGCCGCTTAATGCTTGACTGAATGAGGATAATAATGGCATACGACTTTGCCAATTGATTATCAATAGAGACCATGACTGGCATACGACGTTGCCACCCAATTCATTATTTAATGAGAACATGACATGTGACCTGGCTATACAATAAGGAGTGGCCGCCCTATTGGTGAACGAGTAAAGACAACTGACAAACGATATTGCAGCCCAAGTAATTATGTGAAACATGGCATACGACTTTGCTATCCAACTTATTAGTGACTTACGACCTTGCCGCCTAAAATTGTAATTATGTGAAGGAACGACGGATGCATGATTTTGCCGTCCAATTGTGATTGCAGGCGGATTAATAATCTTATGATTAGTTAATGTTAAACATAAATGAATGCGTCAAAGAACCAGGTGCCATTATTTTAGTGGCATGCAACAGTTTGTTTATTCTTTACTGAACACATATAGATGACTTAGAGGCAAATAAAGTGGTTATATACAGAGGCGGATCTGCCATTTGATTTGACTTTGCCTAAAGGTAAATAAATTAATAGCACTGAAAAAAAAGAGGTGATAAAAACTGATCTGATGGATTGCTTCTTGCTGAAACAGCAACCATATGTGTATACTGGAATTACGGGTACGATTATTGTGGTTGGAGTTATATCTCGATGGGTTGGAAACTTTTTGTTAAGGATTCATGCGAAACAAATTATGTTGCGAGGCTCCTTGAGTGAGATCTGATAATTTTGTTCAATCTATGAACGTAAAACTAAGATTGATTGGAAACTATAAAACCAGCAAAAATTAAATTAACAGGTTGACAACAATAACAAGATTTAAAATACCTATATATTAAATGCTTAGCTTTATGTTCCGACTATACCTTGTTTTAAAGCAAAATTTGAGAATGCCATAATCGAGATTCAGCCTGTTAAATTACAGAGACAAGCCCAAATATTGACCCTAAATATTTTTGTGAATTTTTACTTATGGCCATGACTTTTGGTTACTTGAATTATATGCCTTGAAGACTCCTTGCGACAATTCGACTTAAGCAGTTAACTTTCGAGTTAGTAAATAGAAAAAAACTTACTATATTGAATGGGTATGGAGAATACGCGATAAACATACATAAAATGATACGGGACTGGAAAATAATTAGTAATGAAAACATCTGTGATGAATTAACTGAAGTAAACCGTTGGGACATCATGTACCTCAAAACATAGAGTTGAGACATGTAGTACATATTTTGTTGAAAATGAAAATTTTGAGAATAAGAAAAAAAAATCGTAAGTAAACGAACAAGATTATGCTGTGACTGGGATTAACCATGACATTATTTAAGGTACCATTAAGTATAACTTTGGTGACCTTTCTGAAGTAGCTGATAGTAATGCTCAGAGTATTTGGATAAACAATGAGCTTTATTTATAAAGTTAATTCTTCGGGGCCTCTATTGCTTTAAATTTATGTGGATGACGGATCTGAAGGTTGTGATGCCATTAATATTGGATTTAGTAAGACACTAGTCAATGAGAATAAAATATATTAAAAAAAAAAAAAAAACAGTTGTAAATGTGTGTGTGAGTCACAACGTGAAGGAAGTCATTCCTGTTTCAATACAATGGGTTCTCGGTGAATAAGGATTGTTAAACGTAGAAGCATTGGTCATGTTTTGACTAAGTGTGGTTGATTATATAGACCAAAGAAAAAATAATGCCACTTAGCGACTAGTAAGTAGGTGCATGAAAATCTGAACATGACTGATAGTCAAATCTCACTATTTCTGATACTCGTGATACCTACTATAAATAGGACTATCATTGTGATACTTCGCGATTGATGAAAATATTATACTTACAAAACTTAATGGACATTGATGATAAAAATAATAATATTGGAATTGTTAAAGTAAGATGTTGGTACGCCAAGACTAGATAAAAGTTATTTGAGTAGGTACCTACCTACTGTAAATTGATGAGGCTTCAGTTTTAAGTTACGAGCAGAGCACTTGTCTGGATCCTGATCTAGTTCCGTCCGATTGACTTTTCAGGCTCACATAGTGTTAGCTAAGTTATTGATGATATTATTGATGATTATGATGATGCGATGTATTATAGACGACACACAGACAGGCATTTATTTGCACATTAAGAAACACATTAAAGACTAATATTGTATATTATTAAAATCATAAAGAAAGATATAATTACAAATATTAACAGCGAAAGAGATTGTCGTATGAGCTAGAGTATGCTACTGCAGCGAATTGGCTCTGGCTCAGCATTAAGCTTCACCACCAGCGGCAGCCCAGCGCCGTTACTCTGTCAGAACCGTTAGATGTGTTGAAAGGAATGTAGGTAGGTATATTAAAAACTTAGCTGAAATTCTTGTGTACCAACAAACTATTTTGTGTAGATGAGACTAACTGACTATATTGAACGAAGGGACTTGTTCTTTTAGGATGGCCGACTGTAACGATGCCATTCTAAAAGCTATGGCTTTACTATGATCCTAACGTAGGTTGTCAATCTGTCGCTGTCATGTAAAGGCGTCAAAGTGTTTCGCGCGCATGGATCCAGGAAGAGAAGGCTAAAGACAATAGAATAGAAAAGAAAATTCTTTATTGCACACCTTAAAACTAACAGTGGAAAAACAAGTAACAATAATTGAAAACATACTAATGTACAATGGGCGGTCTTATCGCTGAAGAGCGATCTTTTCCAGACAACCTAGATATAGTTGTATAGCTAGCGGTGTTTTGTTTGGTGGAATATTATAATGGTTGCGATGTTATCAATGGTGAACGAGTGTTTCATAGTTGTGTCCCAATCAAGAAACGACGTTTTACATTACGAATCTGTAGCCTACTTGGTTATTAGTCTTATTGCTAAACTTAAATGAATGTTCTGTCAAAAGTAAATGAATAAACTAAGATTAGTTTTAAATACTGAAGTAGTAAAACACAAAGTGATAATTAGAGACTAATATTGTAAGAGTTTTTGGAACCAATTATATTGGTATGATATCTAGATTTGAATAAACTTTGATTAGTTATGCATACTCAAGTAGCAAAACACAAAGTGGTAATTAAAGACTAATACCATTAATATTGTAAGAACTTTTGTAATCAATTATATTGGTATGATATCTAGATTTTGAAGAAACTTTGATTAGTTATGCATACTCAATCAGTAAAACAAAGTGGTAATAGACTAATACCATTAATATTGTAAGAACTTTCAGAATCAATTATATTGGTATAATATCTAGATTTTGGATAAACTAAGATTAGTTATGCATACTCAAGCAGTAAAACACTTATTGATAATTAGAGACTAATAACATTAATACTTGTTGTAATAACTTTTAGAACCAATTATATTGGTATAATGTCGTCTAGATTTAGGATTGTTACACCGGGCTGTGAAGCTTAAAGCTTTTCCAAAAACATGTAAACATAATGTGAACGAAATAGTTGATATTATAGGCGAACACATGGTTATTGAATTAATATAATCTCTAGAAATACTCAATAGTAGTCCGGAATACCAACTATTTTGTGTGGTCATAACTGACGACTACTCTGCTACTCCGTACGGGACGAAGGGACCCGTCCCAAGTAGGATGGCCGACTGTAACGCAACTTTATTCACAAGCTCTATGTTATAGATAGAATCACCGTCCGTTATGTCACCTGTCATGCACAGCATAATGTCAACGAGTTGACAGTTAGAGGCAGGTTTTGGGGGCAAAACGAACGTTAGTCAGAATATAGCTATGGTATGGGATTTTTATGGTGTTATGTGAAATGTGAAAGATTATAGTATGATGTTCAACATATCCGAAGAGTTTTAATGTGTGCTACATACGACTCGCGAGGAGACTCGTTACACTATCTATCTCTATCTCCATAAGTTAGTCTTCATCCGGGGAATAACCTTTACAAAAGCGAGGGCGACAGCTGGTTTTCTAAAGCTTAATAAAATTACAGAAGGAATTAAAGTAATAACACTTCCGAGCTTGTCAAAGTTCGGTGACTGAAAATACCATCAAATTGGATTATCTGTGACTGATTCCGTAACAGCCTGCAAATTATACGAATGGTTAACTTTCCCGGAAACGTTGAAAAGTTAATGTTTTTGGGTTCCTCTTTGCTTACGGGCCAAATTAAATCTATTAAATAAAAATAAAAAATCTACCAATTAGCTAAATAATATGATAATACTAGCGGCCACCTGCGGCTTGTGTCAGTCTCCAGGTTAAGCTACCTCCCCACCAATTTTCAGCCAAATAGGTTCAGTCATTCTTGAGTTATAAATGCTGTAACTAACACGACTTTCTTTTAGTACTATCAAAATGTTAGGCCGTAGGTCGTGGGTTCGATCCCCACCGAGAACAAATATTTGTGTGGTGAACATAAATGTTTGTTCTCTGTCTGGGTGTTATATTGTATTCTAAGTATGTATTTACAAAAAAAAAAGTATTCAAGTATTATAATCAGCTATCTGGTTCCCATAGTACAAGCTCTGCTTAGTTTGGGGCTGGGTAGTGTTGTGTGAATTGTCCACAATATTTATTATTAAAATTATTTATTTGTTATCAATATGATGTGTCATTTTTATCAACATGCGTACCTACTTACATTTAATATCAAGAAAGTATAAGTTTGTAATCATAACAATCTCTGATAAAATATATAGATAATAAAATATTAACTTTCATTCACATTGTTTTTGGGTTTTTACGAACTCGAACGCGTTTTTCTGTCCAAAAATGTATGTGCACTACGCCAGTACTCTCAAACGGTGCAGGAAAACATCGTGAAGAAACCGGCATGTCGTAGAACCTAAAAAAATAGAAAATATTGGGCCTCACTTAAAATCCTTTCACCATATACCTATGAAATACCAGTACCTACCTTGGTTCGAAAGACCAGTGACACGTTAAGATGAAGGGACTGAGTCTGAAAGAGGTTAGTCCAGCTACTTTCCTTGTAAAACTATGATTAAGCCAGAAACGATATAACGAGGCTCGTGCCTAATGTCAATTAAACATTGAAACAGAATCGAATTTACTTGATCGAATTGCAATAACAATGCTCTATTGTGCGATTATCGTACGCCCTCGAATTATTTCCAATAAATCGGTTATACAATGAATTTCCTGTTTATTATAAAATTATAGCCTTTTTATGTTTTATTCAGAAAAAATAAAATGTCACTGCTTTATAAAAATGCAGATGTTATTATGGTATAGTCGGTACTTCTGACTGGTTCTGACTAAACATCGTGATTACTAAAGACAATCTGTAAGTACTGGCTCCCACGTAGAAATTGTTTCTACTCATTTTGGAATAAATCTAGATTGTTCTCTGAAAAACTGATTAAAGAAGGATGACGTTCTTCGATACGCTAGTGACCCCAAGTATCTTCTCTTGGGTGAATCTGAATGCTCTAAAGATCTTTGGCAGAGCAACTAGGCTTAAGTTGCTCTGCCAAAGACCTTTAGAGCATTCAGAGAGAAAAACGGAGAAATTAATCCATTAGAAAGGATTCTACGCATCACAATTACCCCTTACTTTCATAAAAGCTCGTACGTAACCTTTATTATGCTTTGTAAATAAATGCAATCGTAGCGTATAGTCCTGATCAAAACAATCTTGCTCCACCGAAAAGCTGAACACATGTTCCAAATCTTCCAAATGAATCACAAACAGTTCTCCAGAAGTCAACTGATGCGGTCGCGTCGTCATCGCAAAAAGGTAGAATCGGTGCGTCGCGTTGGTACGTCCATATTTAGACGAGACTCTCCCAGCAGTGCTTCATTCTTGGATGTGTGGAATTAGATTGATCTGTTGACTAACACGAAACGGAGATGGGATTGCGTTTGGTAATTCTGTATCGCTGAATTCGCTGAAACAGACTGGTAACAACCAGTATCACACCAAAACAAGTACCTAAGTAATAATTGAACCGTGGGTTTGTTCTTGAAGTTTTCTTCCGTCTTCGTAACTTAGAACTATATATTATAATTTAAAATAATAAATAATTACACTCCAGAAATTACCATCATAGTCTGATTTGAATTTTGAGGTTTTAATCTTTTCAGCTTCTAGGTTGTATGCATAAAATCGGGTACGCAAGTCACGATAGAGTGCATCAAAGGTCAGAACAACGGAGACTCTTTACCAATAACTAACTCGAGTTAAATTCTTGGCCAGTTAACCTTGTAGTGTGTGTCTTGTTAAGAGCGTTTATCCCGAGCGTCGTGACTCAAGTTTGGGTAAATATACTCACCTAGCTATACAGTTACACCTAGCACGCACACAGCCGTCTGTGTTGGAGCGCGTATCATGCGCCGCATTGAATGAATCACCTTGATACTTTACCAGCTCTTAGTAGGGAATGTATTCATTTTTCGTAAGTAGGTACAACATTTTGTTGAATGAGTACCTACTTACGCAAAAACGGGCAGGTATGTTAAAATAAATCAAAATAATTTCGTGTAAAATACAATTTTAATATTTATCGTCTCTAAGTTTCATGGACTTAGCTTTTCGGGGATCAACAACTTCGGGTAATAGAAATTTATTATAAAAACTGACTAGCCGATGCTCCATGTTCTCGCTCCAAAATGTATCGTCCCTAATTTTTTTTTTCTGTCTTTAATTTAAAATTTTTGCCTGTCCACACAGCAAATAGACAGTAATTTCTATTCGTTACGTGCAGCTGCCCTTGTATTTGATAAAACCAGTCATGGCGTCGATTCACGGATACATCTATTTACCAGAATAACATTTTTTTGGTTAATAGCGATATCTGCCTCTAATCCGAATGCCGGACTAGGACATTTTATTTCGGTGATACCATCATCTTCAATTAGTCCATCCGGCGAAGCACCTGTAACCATAATAAATTGAAAGAAAACAATGATAAACAAGGAATAGGTCAGAAATCGAAACCATAATGCGAACTCAGAAGAAACTACATAAAATCATTAAAAAAATAATATAATGCATGCAATAGGTCCCAATAAAATATGCAGTAGGTAGGTACTGATGTACGTATTTCGAACAATAGTACATTATGATATAAGTGCGGTAGGTTGAAAATTACAGCCGAGGCGTTATTGAAGCCCGAGCCGTAGGCGAGGGCTACAAGAAAGCAGAGGCGTTTTATAACACATTTGCGAGGAAATAAATAAAAATTAAACGAATAAATTGTTTATCACTTGTTAAAGCAGTTAGAGAATTTGAAATTAAATGAAATGACATAGCAGATTGTAAATGTCATTTCATTTAATTTCATTCCAATTCATCCCGTTTCATTCAGTTTCATTCGGTTTCATTCATTTTAATTCAGTTTCATTCGGTTTTATTCAGTTTCATTCAGCTTCATTCAGTTTCATTCGGTTTCATGCAGTTTCATTCGGTTTTATTCAGTTTCATTCATTTTCATTCGGTATCATTCGGTATCATTCAGTTTCATTCGGTTTCATTCGGTTTCATTCGGTTTCATTCAGTTTCATTCGGTTTCATGCAGTTTCATTCGGTTTTATTCAGTTTCATTCATTTTCATTCAGTATCATTCGGTTTCATTCAGTTTCATTCGGTTTCATGCAGTTTCATACGGTTTCATTCAGTTTCATTCTGTTTTATTCAGTTTCATTCAGCTTCATTCAGTTTCATTCGGTTTCATTCGGTTTCATTCGGTTTCATACAGCTTCATTCGGTTTTATTCAGTTTCATTCATTTTCATTCAGTATCATTCGGTTTCATTCCGTTTCATTCGGTTTCATGCAGTTTCATTCAGTTTCATTAAGTGCATTCGGTTTCATTCGGTTTCATGCAGTTTCATTCGGTTTTATTCAGTTTCATTCGGTTCCATGCAGTTTCATTCGGTTTCATTCAGTTTCATTTCATACATTTAGCATCTGGATAAACCGTACGTTATACCTTATTAAAAAGCAACCCGTGCGTTTTACATTACATTACCGCACTAGTGCGTAATGACATACATTACGATATTGAAATCGGTGAAATTAGAGACCTTTTACGAGCAAATGTGTTATAAAATTAATTGTTACTTTACAATCATAGATAGCTTATCAACTCGGTGCAAGTGGCTCCGTGCTTCGAACACTAGCTTTGGTATCGTGCGGACTTGCGGACTGGATGACTATTTGAAAGTACCCGCTAATTTCGACCTTTTTTTCGGCGTGTTATGTTTTATGATAAGTTAGCAATAATGATTTTCATAATGCAAATTATTACTACTTCTATCTCCGTGTACGTTTAATAAAAATGGGAATTGACTATAACATGTTACGTTGTAAAAAGTAACCCCTGGGTAACATACCTTTTAGCTTCATTAGCCTTGACCAAATTTTCGCAATTGGTGACGTACTCGTTACTTTTTTTACGTGATGTAGCCTGTAAGCGGCTTTTTATGCCATATCTGAAATAAAAGTAAAGAATGAAACCTGAATTAAAAAGAAATACAAATTAAAAATAATTAACTATTTTTTGCGTACCAGAAACCGGGGATAATTAAAGTTAATAAGTTAATGCAACACCATTACTTTAAAATACAAAAAAAAACTCACCAAAGTTTTGTTAAACAATAAAAAGTATCAAAACGTCCCAGTAGCGCTATAAACTCGTGAAGCTACAATACATTTTTTTGAGGCTTGCTGCTTGCTTGCAGCGACCGGGAGCGACGCACGTCCTACCTCTGAAAGGCCTCGGCCGGCACTGAGCGTTGACTTGATTCCGCGCCGATTATATAGTAATACGAAATAATTCATAGTAAAATAAATATTCATGTTATAAAAAAAAAAATCAAACATGTTTTAAAACGAACACTTCTTCATTTACTAGGCAAAAAAAATAACAAAAATACCTCGGATTTCATCATAAACTAACACGTCTAATATCTCCAAAAGTGGCTAAAAATTACTCCTTTGATTATTTTTTTCATGAATGAAAACTTACAGGAATCGTGTTTATTCTGCCACTAAGAACTAATAAAATGTTATTAGCTTTTTTATACGAAAATTTTATAAGTTTGTCGTTTATAGTTTTATCATTGAATCGCATCTGCGTAGACCATCAACCGAAAGTTTAGGAAAAACAGATGAATCTTATGAAAAAACTATACAACCATTTGAAAATGTTTTTCCCATATGATTAAGTTTTGGTCATTCCCAATAATATGAGGTCAAATTATCTTCTGTGCAAGTTACACATATTGTTTTATTGGCCGTCTGAAATCATCAATTTACGGATGAACGTTCTTAAGTGTTGTCCAGTTAGTTTTGACATTCGACCAAGAATATGTGTCTTTAAAAATATTCGTAGTTGTGTGTGTTTGGTAAGGGTACGACCACATCTAGGCGGTCTGCGATGGCTAGCAGTGAAACGCTGTCAAATATGACAGCGATTCACTGATCACCATCGCCATCGCCTAGATGTGCGAAAGCCTTAAAGGTTCTGTTGTTATCTAATTTAAACTTACGGATTCTCATGGTTTTGTGGTTAATCTAAAAACTACAGTATAGGTATTTCGACCTGCTTGCTAGCTTAGTTTTCTACCTGTATTTGTTACGTAAACAGTTTAAAAATCACTTAGTCGAAGTAAACAATGAACTCCTTTTTGGATCCGAAAATAAAAGTTGTCTGTTCTAAATCGGTTGCGCACGCGCTGCACTTGACCATAGAATACGTAACAGTTTACGATGAGTCACGGCCAGTGCACTCTGAGGGTATGTTGTGATTGGTTGTTGGGGTACAGTAGGTTACTGTTTGGTAGTACTGACTAGTCTTTTCGTGTGAACTGTGTTTTTCATTGGGATTAAGAATAACTTCATTCCCACGCTCAAAAGTTCCTTTATGACTCCAAAATGCAAAATTTACCAAAGCTCATCTGTGTCTAACAACGCAATCGGTTCAGACATCTTTAAAACTCTTCTTTGCTCTATAATATTAATTGATCAATTCAATCAATTTAGTATACGATTCGACTGGTTACCAAAAAAAATGCCAAACAAGTGTTTTAAGTAAACAAATTATTGTTGTTTATTATGATTAATTTTATTAAGTTACATGAACCAGATTAAAAGAAAAGGTCGCTGTCATGTCGTATAAAGAAGTCAGGGAGGCCATTCAATTAGACAACTGCATCAAAACGCTGACATTACCTAATCTCTTAAATTTAGAATAATAATATTCCCCTAAGATCGGGAGAAGTCTGTGGATAGAAAGGGCTCAGCATCGTTCTTCCTGGAAACGTATACGAGAGGCCTATGTTCAGCAGAGGACTTCATCAGGTTGTCGATGATGATGATGATTCCCATTACCAATAACCAAAGTATCAATATTCCAACGAACCAAAAGCAATTGTGTATCTTCCTCTTCCAGTTGGATGATCTGTTGTTGTTACTAAATCGACTGAGGAGTTTCAGGTTAGCTGCTTAATATTCCGTTTGAACTTTGCTGTTCCTCTAATCCACTTGGCTGCTCTTGTTATTCTTTGCCATCTCCTCATTATGCATTCCTGGTCATGGTTGCGGGGGAGCTTAATAATAAACGGAATTCTGTCGAACCCATAACTGTTCTCGTTCGGTAAAATCCGGGATAGTGAACGATAGCGAAACATGCTCGATACGATGGTATCGGTTAAATCTGGGTGGGTCATGATCCGGATAAAAAAGAAATACTGCTGAGTATACTGGTTTTTATTTTTATTTTGCTACGTTTAAAGTTAACCTGCTCTAACTAGAAGTTTTCTTTATAACAACCGTTCGTATTACAATGATCTGTTCAAACACATCGAACCAGCTAAAACCTTTCAAATTCCAGATTCATTAGACCGCGAATTTTATGACTCAGGAAAAACTCCTTTTGTAAAGATAAGTCTTTGGTCTTCTAACATGTCAGATTCATAATCATATCTATCAACAGGCGCCTCACAAACGGTAATCAATAACAGTAAGACCACAGCTATAAATCTAAAGATCGTTTCACACCCGTGAACAAAGGAGATGCCAACCGACAGTGATTGGGATTCGTCTCGCTTGATAAATTGTAAAGCCTCTAAATCAGGGAACGTTGGGAACGGAAATGACTGGACTTGTCACAAACAAGGTTCATAGTCATGAACATCTGAAGATGTAATAAAATATGGGATGCTTCAATTGGAGCGCCGGAATTTTGAGTATATTATGTTAGCGGCACGAGAGAAAGCCATAGGTAATTGTTTAAAGTATACTGGTTTCATTTGGGTATAGTCCGCTACACCATAACTAAGTAGTCCATGTAAGGCAATTCCTGCTTTCAAAGACACTACTCACTCACTTTGTAAGTACAACTTCTTTCTATTATATTCTACTCTAACAAGTAAGCCCCTTTAGGCACCTTTAGGTATACAGTGTCTTTAGATTAAACGTCATTGTTTTTTATGCAATACAAATGAGCATTTCCTATGCGGCTGTGGTTTTGCTCCAATAAACAATGCCTAACGTTTGCTATAGAATGTTAACATAAATAGTGGAGCACGTAAAATGTCAGCTGCTTTGCTTATGTAGCAGTGTCAGGATCGGTCACGATCGCGATTGTATAGAATTAATTTGATCGTAGGGCTATTTGAATTCGAATGGTGTCCATGACCCTTGGAAGTTACGGTTGTCTTATTTTGGGAACTGAATTGGTTCAACTACTCGATCTGAGTAGAGTAGTAACTAGTACCCAGCTACCCAGCATAATGTCGTCATGTTTCGAGTTGCTGGTGAAATAAACACAAAATATTATTATTTATAAAACATAGTCTTGGAAAAATATTTAAATGAGCATAATTAGTGTTCTGACAAACAAATTGAAATGAAGATAGAATTTGAATTCAAAACGAGACTTCATCTAAAATTAAAGCTTCACTTTAGAACCAAAAACCAAGCAAGATCATTTGACACGGAATTTGCATACATTTTAAATTTCTCCCAGCTTTGCGAAACCGCACGTCGAGATAACCTTATTTTGCGGCAACCTTGCCGTAGCTAGTTCACACTTAAAACGGAGTTTCCTATCCTAAAATTTCGGAAAGTTCTTCTTAAAGAATTTTATTTTACATGGAATGTTATATACCAAAGTATTTAGAATGTTCAGTCTGTTGTAGGTAGGTAAGATACTCATCACCCACCCACATCTAAAAGTGAAGCCACCCAGAAAACTTTAGAGTCAGAAGAATTCTTAAATGGCTGGTCCATGACCCACCCACATCTAAAAGTGAAGCCACTCAGAAAACTTTAGAGTCAGAAGAATTCTTAAATGGCTGGGTAATCTTCCAAGGGATTTAACCATCTGTAAAAAGCTCCAGTTTTCACAAACATCTCACATCAAATTGCCCGTGAACTTTTGTTTCCACTTTCTCTCTAATCGTTCAGGTCTTAGTTTTATTCGGGCTATTTGCAAAACAGTGTCTGACTTGGTTTACAAGACTAGATTCAAAGAGGGTTTCATACGAATCCAGTCCTTCTTTTGTAGAGGATTAAGTTAAAATTCAACTGCATGAAGCATAGCGTTGCTCTCGAATCTTGATGGTGTAACGCTTTCCAGGATATAAATGTATAAGATAGGCAGGAAAGTGTTCACTAGTGCATTTACTGTCTCTTTTGACGATGGTTTTATGGGTTTGAAATGGCAGACATTGAGTTGCATATTTAAATCAAAGATGACGACACATCTAGCTGAACTGAAGAGATTTGTTGAAAGACTAAAGACTCATCTTTGGATATCTTCCAAAAAAAGTCCTTGGGTAGCTAGCAAATCTTAGCAATCTCTGAATGTTATTATAGGTCACAACGTGATAGGGACTTAGTTGTAGTTGGCTGAATTAAACTTGTACTCAGGAAACATGTTGAGTGTGTCAAACAGCCTGGTCGTTGACCTCTTAACTGGTAAATCGATAGCGCTCATTGTGGAAAAGGGCAAGCTTTGAAGGGAGGAAATTAAGTAAACTGTTTTAGAAATGTTTCGATATTTGGTTTGTTGTCCAATTGCGGGTAGTTTATTTACATTTAAATTGCGTAGGTAATGTAGGTACCTAGTTCTTTCTTATCTATAGACATGGTTACTTATTCGCCACTAGCTGTTTATATATTACATTGTTTAACCACCAATAATGATTAGTTTTAATGCATCATGGGTTAGGTTAGTTACTCACACATGCAATCATAATTACACCATCAGTTAATTGTTACTGGAAACCGAGACTCACCACATTGAAATCACGACTAGCTATTTCAATTAACACAACGTCCCGTCCATAATCCGTCTATCCGTATTAAACAGACGAGCTGGACTTGGGATCGATTACAATTAACGATAAACGTGTACGGAAATACGAAATTCTACTGAATGATTTAAATTCTGAAATTTCAGACTGATACATTACGGAGGGGCTATTCAGAGTTTTGCAACACCATTTTGGTGTCGTGTAAGACATAAGGTGTCGTGTTAGCGTTTTGTAAAGAGGTTTTAACCTCTTTACAATCCCGATTTTGTATGGAAAAACGATGAGCGCCTCTGACGGGCTTTGCGAGAAATAATATTGTTACGTATGTTCACTTACTATCGCTAACACTGGTGATAGTCTATCGTCAACACCAAAATCGTACTAAATCTTTTCGTTAGCTTCACGATTCTGACGGTTTTTGTGTAAAATGCTATTCTAAGTTTCGGAATGCATTTGACAGCTTCACGATCGATCAATCAAAATGAATTAGTAAACAAACATTTATTTGTGCATTTGTGAAGTCAATAATTGCTTTTGAGAATGTCTGCAAGATGTTATTTTGCAATGAGGATGGTCGAGAAAAACCGGGTTCGTAAATTACGGGAACTGCGGGCTGGTTTACGGAAAGCTTTCAATCCTATCGAAGATCTTCCGGAGGCCATATTTCGTCGTCGGTATCGTTTGTCGAAGGTTGCCTTCGCGTTCCTATGCGAAGAGTTGCGACAGCATAACGACCTAAAGTCTTCGCAGCGCGTGAGCTTTGAATTAAAGGTGAGTTATGTTATTTTCATTAATATGTACCTACCACCTAAGATACCAACCCGGTATTACTGCTTATGTAGGTACGTACAAAGGTGTCCCTCAGGAAAACATCCTAACTATATGGTAACTATTTAAGTTACTTTAGATTTTTACATAGAAGATATTTTTTTTGAGCTTCTTAATAAAAATTATCAACATCATTTCAGGTGACTCTGGATACCCACAGTGGCCTTGGCTCATGGCACCATTCTTAAATGTTACTGCAACTCCCCAGAAAGAATGTACAACCAGAAGCATATGAAAGCCCTGGTCACAATAGAAAACACTTTTGGCTGGTTAAAAACAGTTGGCGTTGGGCATGGATAGGGTCTTGCACTACAAGCCAAACAAATGTGTACCAGATCATACAGGCTTGTTGTGTACTTCACAACTTAGGCCTTGATTTTGATTGTTCAGATCCCGAAGAAGATCTAGTTATCAAAAGCCAACATGTGAATTATTTGCAGTGTCTGTACCTACCTACTATTTTCGTATCTTATTTTTATATGCTGTGTAGGTACTTTACTATTACTAAGCGTAGCGTGTGCGTGTTTTGTAAAAAGATCATACAAAAAAAAGTAGGAACGAAGCCGTAGTTTGTTGCCTGTTCTTCTAGGCTTGGTCGCGTGGAACTGGCACCTAGACTCACCTAGCTTTAAGACGTTTAAAAGTGATCTTAGAGATACTGCAGAATAAATTCTTATTTTTTATTTGAGTTTTAATTTAAATACGCCCTATACGCTCCTGTTCGGTTTTAATAAATAAATCTCCTGAGTTTGCTCGTGCGCGGCGTCGTGCTGGTGAGCGGTGATGGCGGAGACCACGCCGTGGTGAAAAGCGCCGGCGAGGTGATGGTGCTGGATAAGTATCACATAACATCAGTGTAAATCAGTCTATAAGGATCCGTAGTTCTGGATATCAGAACAGAACATAATTATATATAGAGTATATAGCGTCTCAATTCATATTATGCTGAAAGCCCGCAGAATTCTAAGGATTTTTGGTAAACCAGATCTTAAAAAAGACGAATACAACAAGAGTTACCTACGATTTGGCACGAAAAAAACTTCAAATGCTTCTCCTGTAGGCCTACCATGAGCTCTGTCTGGCTCTGTCTCTGGTTCTGGTTTTGAGTCTGTGTGAGTGTTGACTAAATAAATCCTACGTCAAAACGTCATACACACAGAATAATGCATTGGTGAGTCACTCACACAGACTCAAAACCAGAGCCAGACAGAGTTCATGGTAGGCCTACTGAACAATCGTGAATTGTCAGTCAATTGAACTAGTAGTCATCTTTATGGTCTTTATTTTGAGGAATCTGTGCCCGATCCATGTTGGCAACTTGCTAAAAATGAAGACTTTGTGTTAGATTCATTGCGGCCAACATCGAAATGTTTGCGTCTTATCACCATGTCAATTTGCCTAGAATAGCACGAACACGAAGTAAAAAGTGAAGCTAACACCCAAAAGCTTGTCAATTCTCAGAATAACCTCTCTGATTTAGTATTGAGCACCGCCTCTGGTGTTGCTGGCGTCTATTGGCGACGGTGACTACTTTCCTTCAGGTGCCCCGTCTGCTCGTCTGCCAGCTATGGGAGATATTCTTATCTTTAGATTTCTTATCATCATGTAGATTCCTATAAACGTAAATTTCTATCATCCACACCAACTCATATTTTTCCGTACCTCCTATCTACTTCTGGTAACTTTTCTAACTTTAACTTTATGTAGGCAGATTTATTATTGGTTGGAAATGTTGGCCTTCGTTGAGAATTTAGTCTCAAAAATTCTTTTCAAAGAAGGACAATATTCCAATGGCTAAATCCTCCTAAACTTCGAAACACAAACGGAATAGTAGACGCCGAATTTTGCCGTATCGATCCAATGCACGAGAGCTTGCAGTAATTTATAACGGAGGGGCGTTGCATTGCACTTGATTTTGATCACCACTATCCCAACGGGATAAGGTCGAGACTTGGCGGAAAATTCCCCTCATTTTCAAATAAGGGGTTTGACCCACGTGTTACATGCATTATTGCGTGATCAGCTTTTTTGGAACCTTGGAATTGACTGGACTTATTCATGCCAACTACTTAGACCAGTGAAACCACGAAATCGAAATAAGAATCAAAACTTAGATGAAATTTTAAAGTCTCAGCAGCTTGCTTTACAACAAGAGCTTTTAGTTATTGAGTTACAAACTAATATTTTCATTACTAATGTTGTAAAAATTATCACCCCAAATTTTTTAATCCCATTTGTTCTTTGGTTTCTCGGTATGAATAAGTCTTGTGACTATTTTATGGCAGCGTGATGATAACGTCAGTTAAAATTTAAACTAGTGCTTAGCTTTTTTATCAACATGCTCAGTAATAAACTTTCACCGTCTAATGCAATTATGCGGTTTATATTCATCGATCGCCGTCTCCCCTCATCTATAAACTCATACACTCCACACTTAGTAGTTAACGCTATACAATCAATGTTGTTTGGTGAATCGATGTTACTTTGGTGTTTGTGCCACGTTGTGCCTTTAGCAATTATCTACTCAATACACTGTTGATGTTCATAAATTTGTTCTGTCTTCTGTTTCTCTGGTGCTGTTCGTTCTTGCATCTTCGTATTGAACCAAAAGTGGTGATTCAGTTTTCTACGCTAAGCTTTACCTACAAGTCATAATATGATGCTATGTATTTTCGTATAAATGTTTTAAGCTATCCAGTAAAACTAGGTCAGCAATGGAATTATAATTTGCATATTCTATTTTGCTTTAAAAATTCAAGTTTGTAGTGAATAAAACTCTTTCATTTTAGTATTGGTACAACATCGTCCATTCTCTATTCCCCTCTGTGAAATGGTTCTCTTTACAATCAATGTTATTCGGAATAGTGCTCTGTTGTGCACTTGTCTCTAACATGCTTTTGTCTCGTTCAATAGACTGGCTGTTGTTTAACTTTTAGATCAACTTTATCGTTTAGCTTTTGTGTTCCATCTGTATTGTCAATTGTTTGATCAAACTGTGTATTATTACAGCATTTATCAGGAGTAACGATTTTTTTAACGTCTGCTATATTGTTTGTTTAATTAATTTAGTTTTTTTTGTTGCAGGAAACACTGTTGGGCTTTTTAAGGTAAGTCCAACTACTTGGGAAGTATTTCTCATAAAATTGGTACGAAACCAGGTGGTTGTTACCTCCAAGTATTTCCATCTATAAACTAGTAAAGAGTTTTCTGTATTTAAATCCTAACCAGATCTCGGTTTGGTAATATACCGATAAACCCAACCGTGCTAATGTAATTTGCCCTTTTATATTTTTTTAATTAAAAGCAACAATCTCGTCCAGGAGTAATTATGTAACTTGATTTACAGAAGGGTTCAGTCTTTAATTAAAATAATATAACCCTTTAATCTTAGAAACACTTTCAAAGATTGAACTTGCCGTAGAAAATTTTGTATAAATTACTCTACCTATTTTATTTATAAATTACAAATTCTATAGCACAGCTGGTGGCCTACGGGTACGAGAATGAATTCCCGCAGTGGAGCATATGCTTGCATGGTTTGCAAACATTTGTTGTTAAAGTGTCATTCCTTTAACTAAGTAAAAGTGTTACCCCCTCCTTCATAATGCCAATTATGAACTAATGACACTTTTAAACAGCTCATTAGAAGTCTCTTGTCACACACACATTAACAAATAGAGCTGGCCACAGACTTATCGGCCTGTTACGCTAAATGGCTGTTATAGAGGTAGGACCATTTTGAATATACCCGTGATACTGTGCACTTGCTTAACCTGCCTAATACTCATTTAGTTAAACGTGTCCTTTTCACGATCAATGTAGTGTTAGGTGCGTATTGTAAAAGGTATTATAATCTTTATGAAACCAACATTTACATAAAGCTTGACTTCGTTTATATAAACGTGCTAGTTACGAAAAGTTTGGTATCCAGTTCTACGGCGAAATTTGGAATTCTTGCAATTTCTTTCGACTTTGCTTTAGATGTTTTCTTAACTATTGTTTGAGTGCTGGTTAACATGCTACAATTCGGTAATTATTTTCCACAGTCGTACGTTAATTAATGATATAAGTTATCCTAATAGACGAGTAAGTTAAGTACCTATTATTTTTAAAGTTCTGCTCAAATCAATCAAATCAAAACTAGTTTACGATCAATTCAATATTCCTAGGTTTTGATACTATTTGATTTGATTAATGTTCTAACATGTTTAAATGATTAATTTATGAATATCGTATTTGATATTAGAGGTACACCAAATTAGAATTAGATTTTCCGTAGTATAATATTAATCTTATACTCCAATATAATGATAACTTTTACTCACTTAAAAATACATTCTGCAATGAACAGTACGATCTAACTTGGAGCGCTTTTATTACTGAAAATACCCGTTTATTCCATTTCGCCGAATAAACATTAATCTGTTTGCATCTGATTTTCATGCTCAATACGCCAGGTAAGTATTCATTTCATTTTGTTTATAGGTACTCAGTTTGTCCTGCTAACGTTTCTGTTTTCCGATTCATTTGATACCTGAACTGTTTAATAGTTTGTATTTGGCATTTTATTTGTTATGTTTACAAATAGTGTTATTGTCATCCTTGTATTTATGATCCTTGTATTTATTGTGTGTTCTACAACTTCCCATCTAAGTATCTATGGTTACAAAACTTACTTTCGTATGCTAAGAATATGTTAGTGTAGGATATTATACACATGTTTTGAAGCGTGTTGTCTTTTGCTACTCCGAGATCTTTTCTTCCATCGCCAGTATTATTTTAATAGCCTTAAGAGTGTTCTCGTTACCCTATAACGAGTCTCCTCTAAAATTTTCTAGTCCACTGAACCCCATCGATGATAGAGTTCTGAGTAATATACCCTCTTCTATGAATGGCTAATTGATTAAGGGGAGTCAATATGTAATGGGGTGGATGTAGCAACTTTATGATCATTGAAATTAGTTTAAACTAACATTTTTTCAATTGAGTATAATTCCCAATGTTTTATCAGTGGTTCATTTTATTATTTATTGGGGTAAATAAATAGTAGCACATTAAGAGAGTTCAAGTTGTGATAATATATTAATACAATACATTGAAATGTTGCAACCTTCAAGTAGCTGGGTTATAAGGATACTCTCCCGTTGCCACTAAGTCTAAAGAGTTGAAATTATCGTTAAGCATCCAGTTACTATGTACTATGTCGTTAAATGAGTTAACTAGTCGGAATAATGGTGATGAAATATTTATAATCTTTACGGATCATACTGCTACACTAGCATATCAAGTTTTATGTAAATTTTACTTTGAAGTCTTGTAACTAACTCAGAGGTAGGGGTACCTATTGTAAAATTCTCCGGTCCGTTTAAGTCTCAGCCTCGTTAAGTAAGTTTTAAATTATTTCAACATGCACAGTAATTTATTTACTAAAATTGTGAGATTGTCCAAGGTGTTTTTGAGAATACATGAATTGTTACCGTTCCTAGTCCCGTAAGAGGCAACTGTTACTACTGTATCTTGAACACAACTATAAAGATTCACTTGATAAGCTTCATAAATAAACTGTTGGAAAATGCATGAATGAATAAATAAATAAATAAATATTTTGGACAATCCACACAACACTATCTAGCCCTAGATAGCTGATATACTACTTAGGTACATTTTTTTTTTTTTGTAAATACATACATAGAATACAATATAACACCCAGACAGAGAACAAACATCCGTGTTCACCACACAAATATTTGTTCTCGGTGGGGATCGAACCCACGACCTACGGCGCATAATATATATAAATACTTTATTATCTCATTTAAAAATAATAAAAACGAAGACACAAAAATACCCCACGTCATATCGCTTAGTAATCTAATCTATAAAAAAAATACGGGTTGCACTCCGGGAGTGCCGGCAGAAGTGAAAACTTGATTATTAACGTTGAGCATGTTTGATATTTTGGAATGGTTAGGGGGGGCTTGTTTGTTATTTGGCACGCTGTAACATACACGAACATTCGCGCAAGCGCCCTGCGCTGCCTAAACGAAACAGTAGGCCCAGGCATACATTTTCGCCGCGCCGTAGAGAGGGGATAGCTGTCTACTCTCCATCCGTCTTACGCTTTTTCGATCAGGTCACGTGTCCTGACGCGCTGACGCGAGTTTAAGATTTTATACCCATTACAGAAAAAGTGCTCAACGCCGCTAAAGAAGTTTTCACTTCAAAAAATTGTGTACTAAGCTCGCTAGTTATCCACGTTTTCGATACACGCACTATATTTAAATTTGCAGACCCATGATCCACCCCTTGCCATTACATAATCTGAGAAGAATGAGTCACCTCTCTTCTTCGAGGGTGGTCGATGCGTAAATCTAAATAGAATTTAATATGGAAAGAATAAAACTCTTCGACACGTTTGTTTAGTTTTGTGAAGGCCGCTATCAAAATGCTATTAGGCTCGGTCGGGCGCAAGTTTGGGTTAATTTTCAGACGCGATTATTTATGGACTTGCTCGGTCATGTAAATTTTTGTTTGGCGTGTTCGTGTTTGTTTTAAAGAAATTTTCCGGTACTATTACCAATACTCAAATTTCAACATTACTTGAAGTTGTGTGTTTGTATTTAATTACCCAGTATGTAATTATTTACCTTGCTTGTAATTGTTTAGCTCTGAAGCTTTATTACATCAAGGCCTTTCATTGACTTTCAATCTTGGCCTGTCTTTTCTATGAAACCTAGGGACCCTAACAAAACATGTCAGAGCACCTGCCAACCTTTGTCCACCATCAGCTTTACAAACTTCCAAGGCGTAACTAAAAAGCTATTGTTCTTTGAGCTATGGCGTGGTATCAGCCATTCAACGCGTTTCGCAATTTCGTTTAGCAACTCGCATGATCGATTGTTTCCTTATAGGTCTGGTGTTCTGTTTCTCGGGGTAATGGTTGTGTTGTGTGTATCAAAACAATAATATTCTAGCGCTTTGTTTATGTTAAATTTTTTGGTGTACGAGAATATTCTGTTCTGTATCAAAATTATTTCATCTGTTTTGTGTTTTCGCTGATAATTGGATAACGTTCATTAAAACTATGAATATTTAAATAGTTAAACGAAATAATAATAGTGGTGTGTAGCTTAAAAACATTTGTGAATATAACCTAGCCAAAGACAATTAAGGGAATTAACGCTGTAACGACGTTATAATGTCGCAGGTAAGGTAACAAGTTGTAAACATACAAACTATATATAATGATAATAAATGTACCCATTCCCGAGGTTAATGGTTATTTTATGATATCGTATATTAAGGCTAGCCTTGTGCGACATTAGCAGCACCGGACAATAAGACATGTCTAGATCAAAAACAACACTGCCAACCGTACGTGCAATTTGATATCAAAATATATCCAACAACATTTAAAATATATGAAACTTCAAAGTGATCCTTGTGGTTGATTGATTACTCTTTTGTCAATCTTTAGATTTAAGTAGTATTGTATATGTCTACTTATCGTTTCTGGATATATTATGTATACTTATTTTGTATTTGTATAAAGTAAAATTAACATGGCATGATATAACATGAGAATAATTTCTAGTCCATTTCTATCCAAAAATTACAGTTAATTCTGCAAACAAGTTACAAAACTCAGAGACATTGTTCTGACGTCACTTTCAGGATGTAAAACTTATGAGGCGTAATGAACGCCCAACTCGACCCACGTTATACTCATATGGTGCTCATTTTGTATCATGAATATACAAAACACCCTAAACTTTCTAATTAGGGGCCGAATAGTGTTAATTTATCATACCGAAAACCTCGTGATCCAAGCCCGTAAGCTTCCATTCCCAAATTGCTGCTGCACCTGTTTTATTGGCAATATCGGGGTCTACGTCATCGGTTCGATTATTCAAATGCTTTTTATACGAGGGGATGTGAGGGTAGGTCCGGGCTTTTGACAAATTGCCCTCAGGCCAGACGAGGGGAACTTGGAGCATGCCCCAAGTCGCAGGACACGCTATAGACCTTACTATACTACGCTACCGCGCCCCTGGCGAAATAGCCAATCAAAATTTGATCGGTCTGTTTTTGGGTGCGTCTCGTTTTCGGTAGCACTTTGTGTTGTTGGATTTGAAAGCTTTCAATATCTAGCTAATGTCTCCCTCATTCTTATCTAGATACCGTTAGTTAGTTAGTTCTCCTGAAAAAGTCTTCCTCATCTTACCCACATCTACCATGATCCCTCAATATACTGCTAAGTTCTTAGACAGAAATATATCTGCGGGTAAGGTAAATTCTTTCTTTTGTCCTGTGTGTTCACCCTCCACCGCGTAATGTTAAGCCGGGGGTCCGCCAATAGCCTTGGGGTTCGGATTCGGGTAGACTTATACACGAAGCTGCGCAGTCAGTTGGGTTTTATTGCGTTGTGTTTTGGACTGTAAAAGGAAGGTTTTAAAAACGATGACACGATAGATAATTTTTGTCTGTGCCCTTGAAATATTTTTATAACATTCCGCATAAGTCAATTTTTATATTAATGATCATATTCAATCAATAGTTGAAGCGAAAGATGATAAAGAACCGTATAGGTGAGTACAGGTCTGGAAAGTGCTCTTCTTCTGTACAACACATTGTATTTTTCACGAGGCCCTTATGAAGATCATAGGGTACCTCCTATCACCACCACCTAGGTTGTTGGTTCATAATCATTCTTCAAGTTTCTACAAACTCCTCCAAAATAGGTCACAAAGTGGGATGTTGTAACACGGAGGTTAATTACAATGAATTTCTTCCACTAACAAGGCATGGTAAATTACCTGCTAAATTGAGGAGAACACATAAAAACAAAGTTGGTTACCCTGCTAACTAAATTAGGGACGCGTTAAGCCTTCCAAGTTTATACATGGAATCGAATAGAAACAACTCTTATTTATTGCGGACCTGCAAAGTTACCGTTTGGATACGCACGACCTGCGCCTCTCCTAACTGGTTTGCAATGTAATATGAGCTTTAATCCACTGGATTTGGAGTCAATATGGCATGTAAGTAAGCAATTATTTATCTAAAGTACCAGACTCACTTATTTTTAATGAAATTGCGCTATCACATGCTTGACATGATATTTCAGTCGAGCTTTCATACGTTCTTCTATATGGATTCGTATTATAGTGCCACTCAAGTCGAAGTGATACTACTGTAGTGTAGGTACTGTGTAAGTTATTATTGTATTCTTCTCTGTCTCGGCCCTTCTATACGTTCTTGTCAAAGTTGTACAGTAAATTGTGTTTACGTTGTTTGTTCCACCTAAACAAAAGGCAGTAGTTCCGTACTCCAGACAGTCGCGGCAGCCAACCCTATGTTACGTATTTCACCGTCCCTCGCACCCCTTGTACTTAGGCGCTAGGGTATTTTCTATTAAAGCTAGCCGAACGCCCTCAACTAACAATCTTTTTACATGTCAGTAAAGTTCAGTTTTCTTTGAAAGCTGAAAGTAATCACGGTCATTGTAACTGAAACAAAGGAGGTTGATCTTTAATGTAATGATGTTTGGGGTGTTTGTCGTTTCCATACGATGGAAGTAAATGGAATATTGCTTTAGGTGCGCCCCGCGTTGGGCGCCAGTTACCCGTTGTTGTGCGCCAGTTATGAGGTGTCGAGGGACAATTTATGAGAGTTGAATGCTTGTTAACACTTCCCTGGGCGACTTGGTAACATCTATTTGGTTTGTTCCTCTGAAAGTTGTTACATAGCAATAATCATCTATCCCAAGATCTTTGTTCTTGGCGTTCCAGGTTTTTGTTTAATAATAAATAGTCTACAAAGAAAAAGACTAATTAACAAAATAACACCTATGACATTCATTTGACTGATGTAGAAGACTGAGGTAGGAGCTTTTGCCCGCTGCTTTCCTTTAAACAAAACTGTGTTATGTTATCTTTGTATACCAGCTAAGCTAATCTATGTAATAGATGTTTGCTGGTATCACTACTAACATTTATTATAATCGTGTTAGTCATTTCTTATCATACGTCTACATTTGTATTACCTTTTATCTTGTTAACAGATCGTGTATCATCCGTTGTAGTTTACCTTTCCTAACAGAACTACGTAACTCAAGTTAGTTTCAGAAATAGCGTTGTTGAATCTAGAAGGGAAATGTTACAATAACTGTTTATTTCAACTAACATTCTTGATATTTGTATTTGTTTAGTTTTTTAATTGGAAAAATATGTTGATATAGCCAACTAACTAAGATTCTAATATAACTTATTCTGTAAACATTAAAATAATTTAGTGAAACTGATTTTACTCTATAACCTTATCCAGAGTATCGTGTTTTTCTACTATTACGGCATTATAAGACCTTCAAGCGAAGTACTTACTGTCATGTTCTGTGTTTTTCTGGTTATTATAACTAATGATGTATGAATTATCTAAGTCAGATGATATGTTACCATTATAATGTATGAGAAGTATAGTTATGATTCTCGTTTACTGTTTTATATATTGCCTGCTTGATATATAGTGATATTACGTTATTACTTCACATATTGACGTCACATCAAATGATTGATACTGAGAATTTAATTAAAACAATATGCGCGAATGAGAACAGCCATGAAAGCCGTAAAACATGTGTTTGTATCATTGGATGCATCCGGGCTGAATATGTTAGTTACGTAAATATTACAAAATGAAATTTCATATTAAACATGTTGACTGGTAACCCCACTACAAAAAGCTGTAATGCAGCAATGGGCTAGCGATGGAAATTTGGATGGAATAGCAACTATAGAAAATGGGCATGTGCTACATGTATCCAACATGTAGCATTTGGACGTATCTTTGACTCTCAAGGTTAATATTTTGGTCTAAAGCTGATGGCCTGATGGCGATCAGTGAAATTATTAAATACAGTGAAATTGGTCAGCGTTTCACTGATTGACACCGCAGAACGCTTAAATGTGAGCAGGGCATTTTACGTTCACGGGGAACATTGTTAGGATTTTTTTTTAAATTTCATGTTACTTTGTCAATACTTTGTTTT
Organism: Thera britannica; assembly: GCA_939531255.2. Taxonomy (NCBI): domain Eukaryota; kingdom Metazoa; phylum Arthropoda; class Insecta; order Lepidoptera; family Geometridae; genus Thera; species Thera britannica. The sequence continues at coordinate 21,426,454 of OW618037.2, forward strand.
ATCTATAGCTTGACTTATAAGCAGCCGATAACACCACCACAGTTGGCTACTTCGTCACTCTTTTCACAGTTTTTTTATCCCAGCACATTATCATTTTAGGTATACTTATAAATCCTTGTACTTATGTTTTGTTTCTTTGTACCTTTTTCTAATCTTTCTAATATTTATATCTGGTTCATAACACCTCACATTTGCTGTCATTTTTTCTTTTCTATTTTTTTACAAACCAAAAGATAGTGTTCCTAAAATTAAAGTAGTCTTGTTTCTATTTATTTTCTACCTTCAGATGTAAAGATAAAAGTGGCTCAAGAATTTGAACCTAATAAATCCTTATCGACTTATGAATTCCGTCGTAAATTATTTGTAGATAGCGTTTTAACGATTCCAATACCGTGTGGTACATATTTAAATTTGCAGGTTTTAATGGATTCCTATTTTTATTGGTATGTTATTTTGAGCTATCATTTAATACTTATATTATAGATGTAGATAGAACACAATACAAAAATGATCATCTTATTTCAAACTGTTTTTATTCAAAAAATAAGTTGATATATTCCATAACATCACAAGAATAATTATACTAGGTTGGTAGTTGGTACGGAGAGAATCCAAACTGAGCTTAACTAAATTGATAAAGATGAATCAATAACTGTACTAGGTACTTTAGAGAACAGAGTTCAGATCGTTACCAACCGCAGGGTGTTTGCAAAATTTTCCGATGAATGCATTTACGTCTGTAAATAGTATTGTGGTGATGTTCAGTATGCGCGCGGGTTCGATATTGATTTTACTTATACAATCTGGAGTTGTGTCGTTCTATGGGTAATATTATTATCTCCCTTGTTTCTATACTTTCTCACGTCATATTTTGCTCAGTGGAGTGCTTGGCCGAGTTGCATAATAAAGGATGAGTCCATTATATTTGGTTATTTTATGAGAATCGTTGGTGTTTGTTTTTAGCATCATGTTCTTTGGTTGTTCCTTTGCATCTAAGGTCTTTTTATACTCTTCCTTTTTTTGGAAAGTAATAATGTCTTTATTACTTTATTTTTATTAGAGACCTCTTAATTTGCCTCTGTTTCTTACTCTCTAATATGATAATTCCATTATGTCATTGAAGATGAAAGCGGAAAATTGTATGTAAATACCTTTTATATAATTATTACAATTATTATAACATTTAACCACGTTTAGCATAATTGCTTGTTACGTAGTTTTTAGTTATTAAACGTTTCAGCGGTTACGTTTGTCTTCCGGTAATGGAATTGAAATGAAAGTACTTACCGTCCGTTTTAGTAAGCCTTGTCTGGCTTTATTCGGAAATTTGAATATTTCATGCGGTTTTCAGGCCTACATAATAATACTAATCTAAAGGATGCTATGTAGGTTATTGAGACTGCGGTTTATGAGTATTTTATAATTGTATTTTAAACCGTAAAGGTACGTATCTACTTGGTATGTTTTTTCAGAATTCATCATTTTTTATCATACATCCCCAATCCCCACCGACAACAAATATTTGTTTGGTGAACACAGATGTTTGTTCTCTTTCTGAGTGTTATATGATTTTTTAAGTGCATATCTGTATTCACAAAAAAAGTATACATGCTTACTAATTATCACTTATCTGGTTCCTATCGCACAAGTTCTGCTTTTTTTGGGGTTAAATAGTTTTGCGTAGATTTTCCACAATATTTCTTTATTATTATACATTTGTTGTTAGTTATAATGGCAAGAGAGAGACCCGAAGTGTGCAAGTTTGATTCGCATTTTTCCTGTGTTTTTCTCTTTTTCAACATCATTAGTTGCGCTTGTTGGATAGCAACCTGTATCTTTACAAATTGCTTTTTCCTGGCTCTATCATGCTATCTGGCATTATCTGATAGTTTCTAGAAGGTATAGTGTTCAATGGTCTTATCGAAGGGTCAGGGTAAGCCCTTGCTATTGCTACAGTGTTTCCGTTCGTCTTTTGTGGCTACTTAGATAAAAATATTTTTGTTGTCGACTGAATTCGTGTGGTTCTGATTGGGTTGTTCGGCAACAGCAAAAAGCGATTGCTTTCCTGCATGTAGAATCGAAGTCATGTGGTATTAATTGCATTAATAGAATTTCAATGTTTCTTTGAATTATTGAAATATCTTCAAATACAAATTTTTAATTCTTTAAAAAGTCTTCATTCATTACTCCATATAAAAACGTCACACGTCACACCTTCCATCAGTTTTTAAAAGCTTTCTACCGATACATAAAATGACCCTCTATAAATTTTACGATATCAACAGTATTTTGGTCAACCCCTAAATGGGGTATAAAATATATAAGCCATAACAGTAAAGGGTGTGTTTTTCGACAATGCCGCCTGTGACCTGAATAAACTAGAGTCTGAACTAATTAGAAAAAATAGACTGCGTGATTGCTAATAAAAAAGGGTAGCAAAATTTGACAGGGTAGTTTAGTTATCGTACCCGAACGCATTAGTTAAGACCCTAAGTGGGACCCTGCAGGGAAAATGCCTCCCTTCATGTGGGAAGTCGGAGGATAGACAGCGGGTCTATTCCTGCAACACAGTTCGTTCAGGCGGTCGCTGTATCCGCTGTGAGTTTTTAATATTTGTTTGAAAATTTTGGAAACCGAACGTGGTTTTAGTCATTTCCCGAACGGCTGCGAATCTGTCCATTTGCTTCGGAGGAAAATGCGTCATATTGTAGTTTATTGCACGGCAGGTCGAAAGTATTTTCTAGAAATTCATTTTAATTTATTCATTGCATCATGTGTCTTCATAGGCCTTAGGGGGGCAATAACGTCTAGGACATGAGCCTTGCTGGGGCATTACAATTAATTATAAAAATTTAATATATTTTCTTATTACAATTATTTAATAAATTACAATTAATAGGGGCTTGTCCCAGCAGCATCTTCAGGCTGATGAAGTAGGAAGGCAGGTGGGGATATAAAAGCAACTAAAAATTATTACCCAACTTTAATAAAGTGAAGGCATTTTCTTTGTGACCATATGAAAACTATTTCCATGAACTCATTTATTTAGCTCCCAGGAGACTCGTTAGCGTATAGCTCGGGTCGTGATCAATTGTATCTTTAACCTTTTACCAGCCTTTTAGTTACCTATACGGGTTTTTATAAACACGTTTGATGATGTCATGATTTTGCATTGATATGTATATTTTTTATGTCTTGTTAACGATTAAATTAAATTGAAAATGTTGAATGTTCTTTAAAAAAAAAAAAAAAATGTGGACAATTCACCCAACACTACCCAGCCCCAAACTAAGCAGAGCTTGTAATATCGGAACCAGATAGCTGATATAATACTTGAATACATTTTTTTTGTAAATACATACTTAGAATACAATATAACACCCAGACAGAGAACAAACATTTATGTTCACCACACAAATATTTGTTCTCGGTGGGGATCGAACCCACGACCTATGGCGCAGAAGGCAGAGCTACTACCAACTTAGCTAGAGGTCAGTCTTTTGTGTCGATATCACACAAAGAATTTTGTTTACGGTGCTTTTTAAGAAAGATTTTCATTCTATACCATCAAATACGTCAAGCTCCGCCATAGATTTTATTATAATTTCCAACGCGTTGCTTTATCTAACATTTCCTCTCTACGACATGTAACAAGTCATTTATCTCGGTATTTTTAAAACCTCCAGTTGCATACTCCATTAAGTTGAAAAAGATGCCTGGCATGCCCTTCATGTTATATTTGACGACTCCATGACTACGTCATTAGTGCTTGCAAATGCTTGTTACTTGTAACGTACGGACCTAATGGTTTGCTAATGGATAATGGTCGCGTTTAGTTTGTAGTGAGTCGTCTTTTAGTTCACTTTTACGCTACTTTCTTTTTATGACAGAAACTTTAAAAGCACATCCGCACTTTCCGCACATATAGATCGCTTGCGATGGCGATCGGGGTATCGCTGTCAAAGTTCGCGACAATATGTGCTGAAACTGAACGCCATTGCCATCGTTATCGCAGATCACAGATGATCGCCTAGATGTGCTTTACTTTAGAATACTCGTATACCTAGCTAGCGACCCGGCTTTCTGTATAGTATAGGTGAATCGCATATTTTTTCGAAATATTAAGTCATGTGAGCATTTAAGAATACCCGTGGTAAACCATAATAAAAAAATACTACCAAGGACCAAGGTATTGTATTAATAGCACGAAGTCGGCTAACTATAAAGGTGTAGGCCCACCGCGGCGCATATTGTGCACGAGCACGCGGCACTTATTCACTGCGTGTATTAATTTATTTGACAACGTGGGTCTATAGTATACGTTTCCACTGCTGCTGTACACGAATATGAACTCACATAAGCAACATATTCAAACAAAACCGTGGCACGTGCGTAGCCTCTCCGTGCGCGCGGTGGGCCCGCGCCTTAACAAGGCTTAGAGGGTGGTAAAGCTATGATATTATCACCCACAGGTGCCTACACTTTCACTTCACCCCACAACACCCACTCCACTAGTCCTATAATAGCGCTAAACCAGCACCTTGCAAAAAGAACAGAAAATAAACTAGATGCGCGCGGCCAAGGTCTCGTACAATGCTTGGCGTACATTATGCCACCAAGAGGCTTACACTCACCAGTGCAGTGAGGGGTATAATGATGATGAACAAGAAAAAAACAATCGTTGGAGCAAACGAGTACTAGAGTGGAGACCGCGTTTAGGTAAGCGTGGGATGCCTTCCGGCAAGGGGGAGCGACGATCTACGAAATTTTGCTGGCAAGCACTGGAGGAGAAGAGCCGAGGACCGGGCTCAGTGGCACGTCTTGGGAGAGACCTACGTCGAGCAGGTGGACTGGTATAGGTTGATGATGATGAAGAAAAAAAACTAAACGTAGAGTCTACAACCTACAAAAAGTAAAACAGGCTGCTTCGTCACCATCAGTCATCCAAAACAACAATACTATTACAGCTAAATACGTAATGATACAATTAACATGACCCCGACGATCATCCAATTGAGATAGACTGCCTACATGCGCGTGCGCGGGATAGACGCAATTTACTGAGGCCAATCTCTGACATAATGTCTGTTCTGAGATTTGCTGAGCAATAATGGTCAAAAAGATTTGCCTTTTTTTTATGGCTGATTTAACTAGCATGGCCCACCTGGGGTTAAGTGGTAACCATCACCTATAATTAAGCATTACCTCGTAGGTCACGCACGTCAATAACGTACCCTGCGATGCACAGCCCTGCTTCAGACAAACAAATGTTTTTTTTGCATACAGATGTACAGCTGATGTAGATTTTGCATGTATATGTGAAAAAGTCCACTGCTGGACATCGTCCTTCTCATAGACTTCGAGAAAGAACGAGCCTTCTCCATCTACCGATTTCCTACGGTCCTACGGTTTAAAATCGACGGTGCATTGGGGTTAATTACTGCCAACTCTGTGTGATTTCTTGATTTGGTTTTGGTTAGTGTGGTGGCCGAGTCCGTGACTTCACCAAACCGGCTTTGAAGGAAGACCAGCGCTGGTTGTAAGCCAATACCAACATGCTGAAGCAGAGTTCGTTTAGCGACGCACAAAGCTCACTTCTGATAGTTTAGTGCTTAATAATTTAGTTTTAAATAGGTAGGTAAGTGTGAGTTTTGGTTCGCAAATAAATACTTTTTCTTTCTTAATAGTTGAATTTTTATGGACAACTTTGTCTCCGATCTTCATTCTTATCGAAATTTATGGGGGAAGTTTGTGACTTATAGTGTTGGGCTTTTTGAACCTCATGGTTGAAGCATTAATAGAAAAGATTAGCATATTTTATACAGCAACGGCAGGTGTCTATAATTTAGTCAACTTGAAATTCAACAAATGTATAAAATATTATTTTACGCAAAATGCGTCAGATCACACGTCCGTATTCCGGAAACGTGCGAGACAACGGACGGAGGCTACCCCCCTTTCTCCCCTTTAAAAGGGAAGCGCAGGAGATGACTCCCCCGAGGCTTAACTTCCGTGTTGCGAGGCTCTATATTGTAGGCTGGTGGAAATCAATTTGATTGACGATCTCAAGGAAAATTGGTCCCACTTAAAGTTAACTGGTTTAAGAGCATACAGATAGAATACCCAGCCGTGGAACAAATATTGCAGATCATGCAGACTTGTCCCGCGCATGAATCAAACCCACACCTTATGTTTACAAGCCCGTTAGTTAAAACTGAAAGTATCCGTAGGCGTAAGGCTCCAGAAAATTATATTGACCTAATGGCATGTAAAGTTTTTGTCCCCACGTACGATCCACAGAATAATTGCGTAGTTGCTATACGTAGGAAAATTTATTTGATGCTAATGAGTTTAGGTTTGTTAATTCATTAACTAGTGTGTGTGATTCCTGGAGCAATTCGTTTGCAAAACATATTAAAATGAGGATTAAATTGCAACTTTTCATAAAAAAAAACTTATCTCACACACATTCGCAGTTATTTTATGAATAAAAAAGAATGACCTAGTATGGGTATACCTTATTTTAGTTTTATACTTATATCAAGTTCTTCTAAAAACCCTCATTGCACTCATAATAAATTAATGTAAATTTAAATGTGGAGATTCTCAGCGAATTCAATTAATTTAATTTCCAACCACAAACGCAAACATGTCATCTTCGAATGAAACGCGGCCGCCTAATGAGCTAACCTCACCAACTGTATAGCAGCATTACCGCTATTACGGTAGCTGACGTCACATCCGAGTTGCGCCGGCGCAGACGTGCGAACCAGGTTACGTTATGATTGACATTGACAGGTCTGATCAAGTGATCGGGACAATGCAATGACATTGTGTGCAAGATAGACAAAGCATCGCTTAACTGAAGAGAATCCACTTAGAAAGAAGTTTTTTAGTTTTTTTACGCTCTGCTAACGCAACAGATTGCGAAATAGTATCTTAGGTTCTCTGCAACCCACGTCCTTTTCACAGTAGGTACAAAAAGCTACTACAGACTACCAACTTTTGCTCGGCCGATAGCTCAGTCGGTTCAAGCAATAAGATTTTCAAAATCTTATTGAATAATATTCAATAAGATTTTGAAATCTCTGACTCACAATATTTTTATTTAGTTTTAAATTTACTTGTTACCTACTCCCTAATGTAAAAACCTACTATACTTTAAACCTTTGGTAATTAAAATTCTATTTCTGTTCCAATTTATTTTGATCATTTTTTTTACGATCGTGAACTGTCTTCATATATGTGGATCAAGTGCAGGGTGGATCATGCCAAACTGGTTCTGCCCAGGTGGTGTGCAACAGTGTCCTTTAGCCTGCTGTTTATTAACAAGGATTTGAGCTGCCGATAAAAGTCGGCCGATCAAAAGTCTGTAGTTTGTGATCCTTATGAATACAATTCTTAAGCTATGGTCTTAACGCCTGTCAAAATAAGCGCCACTTAGTCAACAGCCCCACCCACAGCCTTGTCTAAGAAATTACTTCACGGATCGAGGAATTTCAGATAAGCAAGGCAGGCTTTCTAGAACGAGCGGGGGCAGTGACCGATAAGAGGAAAAATGGAAAATGCTTTTTAAAAACAACGGGCAACAAAATAAGACTTAAAACAAAAACATTTCCTATTAAGTGTTTTTTTTAGTGAATATGGTTTTAAGTAATAAGTGCTTTTCGCACGTTAGATTTTGTGTGATCGAGGAGCGATCTAGGCTGGTAGTGATGTGTTAAATCTTGCTAGCTAGTTTAGAAGCTTCAGTGATCCTTGTGGCTTTATTGAATTTATGGCACTTATTTATTCCCTAAGTGAAATTGTAGAACAGGTCTCCCAACAGCAAAAAAAAAACACTGGTATTTTGTCGACGCTGTCAGCCAAAGCTGTTTTAGTTATTTTAATATTTGGTTGAGAAAAGAGGCCTTTATCCAGTGGGTGTTACAAACTGATTAAATAAATAAGGGTTTCGGGTTATATAGAGTTTGATTGCGTGTTAACTACCACTTACCAATTCAATTACAACTACCACCTTTTATTTACTTCAAAAACAACTTAAACCAATTTGTATAATTTCATAAGTTCGAATCAAAGCGAGTTATATTATATATCAACCTTTTATGGTACAAAAGATTTATCTCGATGAATGCTCTATGACCAATTATGTCGTCGACTGTCAACGCCCTTAAAGTTTCTGATTTATTTATATTTGAGATGATATAATCAAAGGATTATGGCCTTTTATGCTTCTGAAGTTTCAAACACTTTTAAAAGGCACATCTTTCAAGATATTATGTCGTAAATTAAATAAACTTTTCTGTAAATTATGTGTTCTCCTGCGGTTCATTTTAATTTGGTAATTTTAGAACAAGTAGGTAATAAACCAAGATGCAATTTATTAATTAAATTCTCTTAATATTTAAAAATAATACCAAACTAGACCAGGCATACTCCATCATCAAGCTACTGTACTACGGTTCCCCACTTGATGGAGTGGCCGTAGTAAATCTCAACCTCGAGACAAAGCACCATAAAGGGCTACTTCGGTGATCACATGAGGTCCAATTTATATTGCTAACTAGAATAATAATGATCTAAGCTGAGCCAGACATATCGGCCACTACTGACAAAACTTCATGGAACAAAACAGAATTACTTACTTAAAAAATTAATGAACTGGCTACACAATGCGTAATTTTGTGCTACTGGTATTGTTTTTTAAAAACTACTTGATATCCAACATTGACAGAAAAAAAAACTCATTGGGACACGACTAGAGTTGAACCCACGACCTTAGGATCGGAAGGCGCCTCTACCACTAGACCCCCAGTGTTCTTCAGGCTGATGATGATGAACCGAAGTTAAAACTCAAACGCTCGACTTAGCTGAAGATACATAATGTTCATTAACAACACAAGAGAATAAATTAGACATCGTGAAAAATTTCCTACAAAATATCCTTAAATAATTTATCTTGAACGAAAAGACAAGTGAAATAATTCAATTTGTTCTGAAACGCTACAAAAAAGTCAAGTCCGAGTGCGACCTTGGTGTGCAATGGTTCTGTTTTTAGCTGAAATTAATAATATCCTTACGTGGACAATTGTATATTTTTTTTAATATTAGACTATCCACTCAACACTATCTAGTCCCAAACTAAGCAGAGCTTGTACTATGGGAATCAGATAGCTGATATACTACTTGTATGCATTTTTTTTTGTAAATGCATACTTAGAATACAATGTTACACCCAGACAGAGAACAAACATCTATGTTCACCGCACAAATATTTGTTCTCGGTGGGGATCAATCCTACGACCTACGGCGTAGAAGGCAGAGCTACTACCAACTGAGCTGAGAGGTCAGTATGTTCCTATGGAAGTCCATCAAGGAGTCTTTTTGTCATGTGAGCATCTGAAGGTCAACCGCACTCGAACTCCTGAGGATTTGGCATGATCGTTACCAACATACTATGAGTTGTATTTCTTGTTTACTTGTTTACTACCACTGGGCCACACACGCAACTCTTGAGTAGTAGTTATTAGTGCAGTGATCTTAAGATCGCGGGTTCGAATCCAGTCTAATACCTATGGATTTTTCTGTTCGGAAAATAACGGTGAAGGAATACATCGTGAGGAAACCCATGGCTTAGTCAGCTCCGTACGTATTGCTCATGTATTTCTTGTGGATTAGGCCAACTAAGCTGTCAGGATGGTATAGGTGCTGGGCAAGCCTGGTAAAGTTATGTCCCAGGCACTATAGCGTCCCGCGATCAGGGCATATGTAATCAATAGTTGCCCGTGACGCTATACAACGTGTATCAAAATATGTGTACTATCCTGAAGGGGGGTGAATTTTCACCCCCCGGGGAACAACTTTTGTTCAACGACTTTTCGAACTTCGATTGGTATCTCTGAAAAAAACTGCAACGAAGTTTCAACATTAACAGCTGACTTTATACAAAGTGACAACCCTAAACTCAGCTACAGAGGTAGTAGGTAGTAGTAGTAGACCTACAGAGGTAGTAGGTCAAGGGGTCAAGGGGTTAGAAGGATAGGGTTGTCAATTTATTTAGGCATTATGAAATTAAATATTTTTGTATGGGAAACTGAAAATAGGAATTTTTAATTATCTCCCCTCCACAACTGATCACCATTGTGGTCTGAAACCCCCCACCTTCGCATAGTACACATATTTAGATACACCTTGTATAAATTATCTACAATCATAGGTGCAAAGGCCTGTTTCTGCAAAAAATCTAATTGCAATCGAGAGCCTATTTTATTTGTTAACATGGCGGTACCCTAAAATAAAAAGCTACAATTTCACGTAAACGGTGTCCGATTGCTTTTGTGTTTTTTATAGCTCTTTGAAAGCTTCAAGTTGTTTCCATTAATTAGCTTGAGCCCTGTTACAATATTATGAAAATGTAATTTATCAATACCTGAAAAACTTCGACTCGTAAATTGTTTTGTAAATTCTTGAAGAAATTACCTTTCTATGTACCGTTCTCACAAATATCTCAATTAATAAATAAACGGACCTTTATATCTATTGAGGATATTAATACAACGACAGCGACAACTTGTCAGTCATGCCCCTATTTACGGGACGATAACCCACGACAGGATTTCAGATAGAGTAGGCTTGCCAGCACCTATACGTGTCATTTTTTAAACCTTGCTCCCGTTTTCTTAGATAGATGTACTCCAGGGTTCTTTTTTTTATACTACTAGCAGATGGAACATGCATATGTCCCACCTGGTGTTAAGTGGTAGCCATCGCATATAACAAAGTATTGCCTCGTAGGTGTCGTACGTCATTTCACCGGCACCCACATAGCAATGCTGCTTCTTCGGTAGTAGTACTTCCCTAGACGAGCCCTTCATTAAGAGCTCTTATATGTTTCAGTAAAATCATGGCTACTTAATGTAAAACAAGCCCTTCGAAGAACAAACGCCGCAAGTTGACGCCATCCAAATGAGAACAGACATAGTGCTTCCGTATGCAAAACTCATTGGCGCACGATTGAATTGAATCCACGACCTTGAGCTGAGCTCGGAAGGCCAGGCCGCTACCACTAGACCACCAGGGCTCCCTATTCACTTAATGTATCGATAAAAAATGACAACGTAGCTACACGTAGCTACGTTGCTTGGTCGCGTGGAACTGGCACCTATAGGCCTAAGATGACCGACGTGACATATGTCTTCGCGAGAAGAGAAAATTTTGTCGACATCGATTCGTTTGTCGATTATGGTAAGATGAGCATCACGAGAGAGACAGCTGTCGTCGACGACTCGCCTATGTCGTGAAGACAAACCAGTGATCATTTCTTCCATATTCTACCATAATCTACCATTGTATTTTTATTTTTTAATGGTTTCGTTCATTCAATTTGATACCTGTGACTGAAAAAAAAACCCCGCCAAAACTAAAATAAAATAATAGGGAAGCAAACGGAATGAAAATGTAAGTAAATACCTATGGTAGGTACCCCTATTTATTGTTAAAAACCGATAGCACTAGCAAAATAGATTCATTGTATTCTCAAAATCGGTACATACCTATGCTGCTAGCTATACTTATTGTTTGTATTAATATTTCAGGGTTAGAAGTAACAGAATCCAAATAGAGTTTCTTTGCCGGTATGATATGTCCGAGCACTATGAATTTGCGGCAGGTGATTAAAGCTCGCTGCAAAGTGTCCAACAAATAACAGCGGGGTGGAACCGCCTCAAGACCGACGAGTTGAGCCTTGGTAGGACGGTGGACAGTGGAAAATTGTACGTTTTGATAGCAACCATACCTGTTTTGACCTGTTGCTATTTATCAATGAGGATTTTTAAAATAGGTAACAAAAATTATATATCGAGGGTGCAGTGTTAAAACCCTCGATATGTGAGTATTAGTTACTTTAATATACCTACTCCGTAGTACATAACTACCAAGTTTTGTTTTCAGTGTCCATTGAGCCGTATCTAACTAAATTAACTCATAGAACTACATAATGTATTTATGTGCGTAGACTAAGCAGTTTGCACTAAAGGAATGATTGCAGGATGCAGGATAGAGAATACAGAAATACCTCTATGAGCATGTCCGTATATTAATGTATTTGTTTCTTTTCAGATTCCATGGGCCATCCACAAACCAAACATTCCACCTTACATAGGTATTTGCATAACTTGTAAATAATATACCTATTTTAATTTATGACAAATAAATTTATTTACACACAGAAAACTGTCTTTTTACCTAAATAATGTTGAACTAATGAAGAGGGCTTTCTTTGTAGGTGCTTATGGTTGATAAGGTATAAATATTTTTAAGGCTTTTGTAATATTCTATTCATTAACATAACGTAGAAGTTCTGCGCGTCTTTGGCCTTGCCGAAGCAGACCCGCAGGTGATGGGTCCTCTGCAGCCAAATCTCCGTTGATAACTTCTTCGTTTTCGACTCGTGCATCTTCGTCCAATGTCACCCTGTTATTAAAATATTTTTACTAAAGTATTAGATAGGTAGGTAACTATACTCAGTTTTTACTTTGCATAAATTCGTAGTGTAGTAGTTCGTAGTTGGTAAACTGAGATCCAATGACACGTCTTCACTATTGAAACATTGAGTGAATTGGGTAAATGTATGAGAAGTGTTGACTCACACTAACCTAATTTGTTATTATTAATTTTAGACCTTTACAATAACATTTTAAGCAGGATAACACATAGAAATCTATGGGTAGTTAACCTCAAATGAACTAGGTACTCACCTTCGAATGCACCGCCCGAAGCAAGATAGGCCCGTACTAGTTTTAGGCTCTAAATCGGGTTTTAGACGTTTGATCAGGTAGAATTCCCAGGGTTTTGATAATCTCCAGAGGCACTGAAACTCTACCTGAACAACGTCAAAAGGATCACATACCACATACGTCTCTGATTATTTTCCGTTGCATCTTTCTGTTTTGCTTATCGGCGTACATCGCAATAAGATGATTATAGTAAAATATAGCCATCCTTTGAAAAGTTAGCAAAACAAAATCTAAAAGACAAGCGGAAGACATATCTCGTTTTCAAGAACTGTCGACGAGAAAATTTCCCGCGCAGAAACGTCGAAAGACGAGAAAATATGGCGGTCATCTTACCATTTGACGACAAAATTCAAAAATCAAAATTAGAATTCCGAAGAAGTCTTCATTTGACAGATGATGACGACATATTTAGGCGGTCATCTTAGCTCGTGTAGAGATATAGACATATCTCTACTTTTGACGAGTTATATCGACTCTCGTGGCGGTCATCTTAGGCCTACTAGACTCACCTAGCTTTAAGACGTTTCAAAGTGATTCTTGCATCTTACTGAATAAAAAATTATTGACTTTGACTTTGACACCAAGATTGCTTCCCCAAATGCGGTAACCCAAACGAGGTCGCAATGCAAACCGCCCAATATTTGTTAACATGTCAAATGCAGCAGAACTCGATTACGGAAATCGGGTCAACCCCAACCGACTATACAGACCTGTGGTTGGAGCAGAGTAACTATGATGTAACCTTTTCTCGGATAGGCTTTGTTGTGGTTGCTGGATATTGGCAATTGCATCGGGCAGGTAATATCTCTGCCAGTTGGCTTTTAGCGGTCTCTGTTGACGGTTCGGGATTGGTTTTCTAGTCGAAAACACTAGCAAACTTGTTTAGTCCACTTTTCAGTGGATCTTTGTTATAATTTTTTTGAAACTCAGTGTATAAATCCTCTACATCTAATGTCACTATTTAAAACTAGAATTAGGTAAACTTTGCAACCTATAATAAAAATAAGAAGTTCAAATAAGAAGTTTTAAAGAAACGGTGTAAAGCTAAAGCTTGGACTGGTACTCGGGCTCGTCAACCCGAACACATCCAAGAATGCTTTGCGGCGGGTTACGTAGCTACTGTAGCTCCAGACGAATCTTAGAGATTCTCCCACCAGCGGATTCCATAAGGATTACACTAACAGTAACCGTTTCAATATATTCCCTTTATTTATTTTCCCGACGTTTCGGCTATGTTGCAAAAAGCGTGGTCGCGGGCATACAGGAGTGCTACCGTCGTTGAGAAGTGGAGGTAGCATCAATAACTACCCTCACTTGATCTTTGTCCATACTACTCAAAAATATTATGCGATTTACTTACACCCCAATTGCATCTACCGCCCACAAGTAAAGTCGCAAGCCGCATCTAGTCTGTCAATAATCTTCTCTACCGTTTTCAAAGCTATGTTTAATCTGTAGGCCTACCATGAGCTCTGTCTGGCTCTGTATCTGGTTCTGGTTTTGAGTCTGTGTGAGTGTTCACCTGTGCATTCTACTGTGTGAGTGACGTTTTGACGTAGGATTTATTTAGTCAACACTCACACAGACTCAAAACCAGAATCAGAGACAGACTCATGGTAGGCCTACTGAGCTTGTACTCCAGCCCTACAATTTACAAATAAACAATGAACGCTCGGGTAGCTGTATCGGTCTGGGTAAACTTGTTAGACTCCTTGATTGGCTAGAATCGGTAGAGGAATACGTTTCCAAATGTCAATGGAGAAATGTCAACACTGGCGTAACTGGAGTGATTTGGGCTGATTGGATCTTATTGGTTGCTATTGTGTGATGTTGCCTTTAGTAATGGGTGTGCATAGTCTATGTAACATACTGTCTCCAGCAGTTGCAAATTCTGGTGTGATTTATGTACCTTTCACAATAGGTTAAGGTGGTTTGATTTCTAGACAAGCTTATTTCTACCATTTATGGGCGATAAGAATAGTAATATAGTTTGCCGTAAATAATGACCGCGATATATTTATAAACCAACCGCAGTCATTTCAGTGTACAATTTTACTCTCATCACCCCAAAAATTGTAAAATCTATTTGTATGGAAATCAAACAATCTTAAGATACTTTGGTAATATTTGCTATTGAGATGACAAATTTTCCATTGATTTCATCTTCATATTATTATTGTTAGTGTTGTAGTGGAGGTATTGTGTAAATTTCTTTGTCACTGTCAGATGCGGCTCCCGCCTAATCGAGCTGTCAGGTCTCTCGCCTCTTGGGCTTTAAGGAATTGTGCATGAGGCTGCAAATATCCACGGATCTTTAGTTTATCATACTACCAACCCTGGAATATTTCATAGAGTAGACTAAGAATGACAGCACATCTGGCCAGCACATCATTTCTTACTTATCGTGTGTAGTAACTAGCTAACCAGCCATGGTGTGGACGTGGTTCGTGGTCCCAATAAAATGAACTGTGTCGAATCAAACGACCATTGACTTAACACGCCAAGGCGAACCAGATGTGATTTAATTCATTTTAATCATGATTTTAACATGCAAAGCATTTCTCGTGATAATCTTACAAGACTTTAATGAATTGAATTATGCAAGAGCAACTTCATATTTTTGAAAGAACGAAAACATATTTATTTGCAGACGCTTAGCAATTTAAGGTACACGCTATACATGCATACAAGGGAGATAAAGAGTCAAGAGCTGCTGACTGAACGGTCCCTGGTTCAGCGTGAAGCTAGTTGGCACCTGGACTTACCTAGCTTAAAGACGTTACAAAGTGATCCTTGTGATACTACTGAATACATTTTTGACTTTGACTTTGTTGGCTAACAACTAAAACTGGTCTTCCGTCAGTCTTTTTCATCAGTGATTTCGCGTGATTCTATGATACATACACAGGTTGAAATACATTAATAATTTTGTAATTTTCTACAGGAACTACCCTTATTTTAATGCCAAAACCGAACAAAAACCCGGGTAAACCGGAACAGCTTCAAAAGGTTTCAAAAACACTTGAGCTTGTTATCTTTTGCCCGTTACCATAATTACCTGGCCTGTAATATTATTGAAAGCTTTCTATTCCAATTTAACAAGAACTGGCTTGCCGTTTCGTAAAGCCAACGTGCTAAGTGCTGACCGCTTTCAGTATTGTCCAGTGTTTTTTTAAGTGGAATATATAAAATGTGTAATTTATTTGATCAACATTGAGACGACTTGGAGCGTTATTTTTTATTCTGGATCGTGATTTATGCTGTTAAGCAAGTCAAAGTGACGAAAAAATTATTTGAAACATCTTCAGAGAATTTGTGAAAAATGTTCCAAGAATACAAGAAAAATTACGTTAATGTACTTCCTTGTTGTTTTGTGGCTAAAGATCAAAGCGATCAGAGGATCAAATTGTTTTCAGCCGAATTAGACTGATATTCAATGGTATCATATTTCAGAGAAATAAAGCTGAAATTTAAAATATGGAACATTCACATACCATTATCTTATCTTATACCTTTAAACGAGAAAAGCTTGTATATATTTAGGATCTCGGAAACTGCACCAACGATTTTCACGAAATTTAGTATACATGGGTTTTTGGAGGCGATAAATTGATCTAGCTAGGATTCATTTTAAGAAAATGATTATTTCTTTCCGAATGCAATAATTAAGCATAAACTGAATATGTGACTGCTCCTGCCATCTATTGACGATTGTGAGCAACTAACTGCAAGCATGTCCAGCAGATGGCGTTGTTCAGTAAGAATAAACCAGAAAAGATGATAATATGACTCTTATTATTTCTTAAAATTTCAAATTAATGAAAAAAAATCCGCTGCTATTTTATAACTAGTTTTATAAGGAGTTCTTCAAAACAGTAATAAGTATTTTAGCTTACTAGTAACAATAACAGTATATTTAAAAAAACTTAACTAAATTTGTTCTCTGTCTGGGTGTTTCGATCACCACGGCGAATAAATATTTATGTGTAATTATCTTAGCACATGAATATTTGTTCGCGGTGGTGATCAAACCCACGACCTACGTTATTGAAGGCAAATCTTTTACCAACTAAGCTAAGAGACCATTTTAAAGGGAGTGGACAATGGAATAAGAAATAATAAAGAATACATACATAAGAAGGAATAACGTATTGCAGTGATATGTCATAATACTCCCCTAACCCCATTTCCGTCGGATAACTAGGGGCGATGTCCTATACCTCCTGGGTATACGTCGTGTCTGGTCCTGCTTGGCGCCAAAGGAAACTATACTTATAGTCTGTAATGTCTCGTTTTAAGTGGAAATTCCCTTTATGCATAAGAAATCCTCGAAGTAATAATGCTGTCAGTTTCTAAATTTATTACTGAACCCCGACTACCTAAGTAATGTATGTAATTACGCGGTGGGAGGATTTGTTTTAATCAGCTAATGTTTCTGTCTTAAATTAATTATGGACTAAGTCTGAAATAAATACTATTCATTGTTTTTAAATATGTTTTGGTAATAAATGACTGGGTAAATGATTTTTAAAAATTTTCGTGGTTTTTTTCGCACCATTTCGTTTACAATTGAGTTAGTTTTATTCAAAATTTGTGAGTGTACCCTACAGCAGTCATTCTACTCTAAAACAGATAAGTAAGTAAAATTAAAAAAAAATTAAAAAGCTTATTTATTCAGGTGTACTTAGTAGCTAGATACATAATACCGTATTCATAATAACTGAACAACATGCTGAAGATAAGTATAGTGAAGATAAGTGTAAGTAAACTTATGTTCAAAGCAATTATTAAATAATATTGTATGTTATTTATCCTGTAGGCCTACCACAAGCTCTGTCTGGTTCTGGTTTTGAGTCTGTGTGTTGACTAAATAAATCCTATGTCTAAACGTCACACACACAGTATAATACACTGGTGAGCTCTCATACAGACTCAAAACCAGAGCCAGAGACAGTATTATGTATGTACATTGCTTTGCTCTGTCTTTTGTATGTAGGTAAAGCCTTGTTCTTCGTGCAATAAAGAATTAGAACAAATAGGAGTTACGCCTAATGTAATAGTAATAAATCCTACATTGTCTGGCCCCTGGTGCTTAATTGATTATCCTGAGTCAGGAGTCCAGCCTGAAATATGGACCTAATAAATCCTACGAAAACGTAAGACAATCCATTAGGAATATGCGCAAAGCAGATTACTGAAGTAGTGAGGTATCTAAAACTAGATAAATATCTGAAAGAAGGAACAGACTGGCCTCTCAGCTCAGTTGGTAGTAGCTTTGCCTTCTGCGACGTAGGTCGTGGGTTCGATCCCCAGCGAGAACTTATTGTAAATAGCTATAAATGCAGTACATTTTTCATACATCCGCACACACTGTCGCGAACACTATGACTGTTCTGCTCCATACTATCTTTATTTTATATTTTCATAAACCTAGATCTAACGAAACCAGCAAAATATCCCAACTTTCAAGTAAATATGAGAATTTCGCAAAAATAACACCTTAAATCCGTTGGCAAAAGTACTTCCATCAGCATTTTCCGCGACACGTAACACTAATATCCACGTAATTAACGTAAAAATATTTTGGGAGGTCGCCAAAAATAAGTGTTGTCGTATGGCTACACTTTTTCCAGAAGATCAAAGGCATAGCCGGATACTGCAATGTGCTCTGTGGACGTTCCGAGAGCCAGTTGTATATTTCTTGCGTCATATTTTTGCCTGAACATGCTTAATTAAAGAGGGAACAGATAGAGGATACAAAAACTCCATAACCTGAGTTTGCCACTAGCTCAGAAGGACTAGCTAGCTTATATAACCAGTGATACAGCAAACATACTTACACAGAGAAACTGGCCAGTTTGACATATCATTAACAGCATCGTTTACTTGGGTGATTGTTCTCTGGCCTGACATTGCAGAGTGGTAGCTTTGTATTCTACGTCGTAAGTTCGAATAGGTACGTCAAATCATTATAATTTGAGAAATTAAGTTGCTTGATCCACAGCGTGAAATAAAGCTTCAGTGCAATGATGACGAAGGAAAATGACCACTTGCTATCGTACTATGATTACTTAACCTGCGGCTGGACAAATTTGATGACGCGTCTGTCTACTTTACCCTCCAGTAATTTTATAAAAGCAAGGTTAAATTTCCCCGTGGAAATTTTCGTCGTATAGCTGAGACGCAAGAGATGCTGATTCTTTTTCCAAAGTAGAACAAATGGTTTTATGATATTTAGTCTTTGTTAAGGAATTGGTTTCCCTAGAATTAAAAATAAATGATGAAAGAGACAAAAATTATAAAAAAAAAGTTTACCGAAGTAGTACTGGTACTCGGTTTTGATACACACGACACAAGTGATCTTAGTTTGAGATCAGCCAAGACAGCGCTGATGGGAGTCACCCCTCATAGCGTGTGTTGATTGGTATTCTATTTCTTTAAGTTTAAAATCGTCGCTGGTCAGCTGGCCATTGGTTCAACGAAAGTTGACCATAAAAGAACAAGTTGCATAATGCAACTGAATGTTACATCAGGAGAGTACGTTGACCAAAACCAGACAATATAGTCATGCGTGGTAACCTGGTTTGTGGTAGATACATTTCGCAAACCGCAACATTTAATTGAGACCACTTTAGTTGCATTAAAGTGGAATATAAGCTGCCTTTTGCGACTAAAAACAATAATATTCACACTGGTAACATTCACATACATAATCCAACGAGCAGCTTTACTGCATAGACATCTGATTCCAAACGGATTCAGGACGGAAACGTCCCCAAGACGCTGGCGGCATTGCCACGCTGAATAACAATGCTTATGCGCTGCGCCAGATATCTACCAGCCTTTGGGTCACGCGTCGCTTCGATCAGTCGCCTAGACAACTTTTTGAGGACCCGCAAGGCGTCGGTTCCTCATGGACCCAGAGTCACAATATAGAACAAGAAACACTTTTTTCTTTTAATAATTATAGCTAGCTGCTATCACACCTGATGAAAAGTGAGGATGCAGCCTAAGATGGAGCATGTTTAGCCATAATACACCTGTTCACCTAGTGTCTTAAAAATTCCCAAATTGTAACGTACACTACACAAACCCGAAAAAGACCTAGCGCTTGTGACTTCATTTTAATATTTTACCACCTGCTAGTGACTTATCTAATAACAAATACTTGGTTTCAGGTATGCAAAACACTGTCACGTGTCAACGGACTCCGTAAGTACATGCGTGACGTCATTAGGTTTTCCGATGAGTCATCAGACACCTTTGGACACGCACTGATTCATCCGTGTGCAATTAGTTAACCCCTATAAAAGAACCCTATTTAAGGAGCAAGGGATCAGCGTATTTGAAATGTAAGGGGTTAGCATGCGCGACGTATATCGCACTCTAGCTAAACAAGTTGTAAGTTAAAGTCAGGTTTTGTGTGAAAATAAGTAATGGGCACCAGGAGGCATACCTGTAGGTCTACCACAAGATCAGTCTGGCTCTGGTTTTGAGTCTGTGTGAGTGCTCAGTGAGCACTGGACACCAGTGTATTATTGTGTGTATGAGTGTTGACGTAAGATTTATTTAGACAGCACCCACACAGACTCAAAACCAGAGCAAGACTGAGCTTGTGGCCTACTGATGGGGATTGGTTATAAATGACCAAGCAAGCCATGTCACGAGCGCTTCCTTATTTCTTATAGGCTAATGAAATATTAACAACTTATTACAAGGATAATGAGGTCAGTGATTATCTGAGAGCCGTAGTGATCTAATTAACTTTAGTACAATATAGGAGCTGAACAGACCACAAAAGCAAATATCTTGAATAATTTTATGAAGTACAAGAGACACTCAGAGACACATTTCAAATTACTCGATCTACATATTTTAGGCGTAAAAAGCATTTAGCATTTGTGTGCAACAGGTAATACCTGTTCTTCTAGGCTTGGTCGCGTGGTACTGGCACCTAGACTTGCCTAGCTTTAAGACGATTCAAATAGATCCTTGTGATACAATCATACAACTGAATAAACTTAATTTTGACTTTTGCCTGCTCTAAAACTCTCCAACACTACTCTTTCACGATCTCATTTACCACAATAAAAACATTTTTCATTATTTCTCTGCAAAGTTATTTCAAAATTCGTTTGAGCTTCCGACATTCCGGGAATTATCAAGGCAGTCACAATCACAACTTTCCCGGAGTTTATTTTTTTTAAACAGTTGAAATTGTCGAGAGTGTTATTTTAGAAATGTAGAAGTTTTAATTTGAAATTAATTTTTAAATTTCGTAGACATTTGAAAAGGTTAAAGGGGAAAAACGAGAAAGTTTGTTGAAGACTCACTCCTGTTATTTTACAATTAAACATTAGTTTGAACAAGATCTCCTCAGATCTTCAAGAGATGTTTGATCCTCATCAAACAGTATGTGTTTAAAAAGAAAACATACCGTGGATAATCACTTTCTAGACCCCAAACAAAGCAAAGCTTGTACTATGATGCCAGATGATACAATACTTATATATATTTTTTTTGTAAATATTCATACTTCAAAAACTTTATAACACCCAGACAGAGAAAAACATCAACATTATTTTGTTCAACACGCAAATATTTGTTTTCGGTGGGGATCGAAGCTACGGCCTAAGGCGACGCAGACGACTGAACCGAATGCCTATTAAATTATTGATTCTAGATTAGTAGATAATTATTTATCTAATGAATACATTATTTACAATGAGCACCCACGATTAGTTTACCCACTTCGTCTAATTAAATTATCTTCGCTTAATGGCATAATTATCCTAACTTTGTAGTTTCTATTCAGGGTCTGATCCCGTTCAGCATTGTGTCGCGAATTAAGGCCTTTGTTTCCACGAATGGTTCATTACTTATTTTATCCAGGGGCTCTATTTCTTTAGATCACAATTGAAAGTGATAATGAACACCTTTAATTTATACTTTTTGCCAGTTTTACCATTTTATATTGATCGATCACGCTTTTAGTAAGAAAACTGGCAGCGAAGCTCGGCGTTGCTCGAGTACCTAGTCTTTGTATTAACTTTGTTAATTCTAGATCATTCCAGAATTTTATAGACTTCCTTACCAGCCCTCATGCTATAAAAAATGAGAAAAGAAATTAGAAAAAGAACAAAAACAAGTATTTCAATCGACAGATAAAATCCGTAAAATAAAAATTAATCTCTATTTTAGGCTTGTCAATCACAAGAAACCTTTATTCCTTATTGTACTTAATTATCCTTATAAACCTTATAAAGCATGCATTAAAAATATTAAACTGTTGCAAATGTAACAATGTAACGATAAGTGATAATATATCTTCTTGTTCTATCAAAATTCTACGCCATATGAGCAGCTGTGCGTGTTACTTTCCATAAGAAGATAAGCGCATCAAAGATTCCTCTAAAATAAGCAATATAAAAACGCGATCTCATCGCATGTGCTCAAATTGCGTCTTCGTGCCAGGTGCGCATACGCATCTGCCCTGACCCAGTCTTGTTTACTTAATCGAGCACGTGTTTATGGTCTTTTGTGTCTTTATAGTCAGTTTTGTATTCACTAATAGTCAAGTTCAGGAGTAGGTAATTGGGGACTAAGGGTCGCCTTCACAGATTACTAATCTATCAATCAAATATTTGGCAGTTGTTTATACCTTTGCATGCAAAAATTTTACTTCAACAACTGTCAAATATTTGATTAGGCGTTTGTGTTGCCTGTGGACACGGCACTAGAAATTCGACTTTTTTTGGATTTTTTTTTGGGTTTGGAGAATAAATTGCAAAGAAATAATTAGAAATTCTTTATGTAACAAACACTAATCAATTAATTATGCTAAAAGTTAGATTAAATGATATGGTATTAGAAAATATTTTGATATGCTAAAATAAAATGTAAGATCACTGAAACTTGTCGACTCCATGCATGCAACAATATACAAATCACGTGTAAATTGCATGCAAATCTGTCCAAAATTTGCATGTTAAAAGACGGTAAGTTCAATGATATCATAGAGATATCATAGTAATAGTCGTGGTAACGTAGTCCGTCATAGACAAGACCTCTAAATACATTAACTACATACACACAGAAAACTCGAAAAAAATATTGAACTAACACACGCGTTACAGTAATTTGTGTTGTGGCTAAAAAAATAAAACTGCCAAAGAAGCTGATGTTACACAAAGTATCAAACCTTGAAAAGAAGATTGCAATTTCACTATCTGTTTAAGTCAGTAAATTATGGCGACTAAGAAGAAACCAATGGAACTATAAACAACAGCGTACAGCGTAAATACACAAGACTAGTATCCATGTCAACATACCAGCAAGTCACGAATTCCGCAGACTGGAAAATGTACAGGATGCGGTATGCGTATTGATTTTTAATTTACGCTCAGCCCCAGAATAAATGATAACAAAGCGTTGGCAACATCGATATGCTTTCCAAACTATTGGATTGGGAAACTATCGGTTTTAACCCGGATTGATTAATGACGAACATATCAATTGGCCGGTGATGGATTGACAACAATGAAAATGATCTAAATATTATCTTTTGCTATCCGTAGAGGTATCTCTGAATAGCTTGCTTCGTAATAATCTTTTCTTAGCAAATTTTAAAAATCAGGCTTTGGTTACAGTATTTAAAAATGTTTATAATATATCTAACCTCGCCACATACTTGAATAATCTGTGTTGTGGCGTGGGCATTAGAAACAATAAGAAAGTAATACTCAGATCGCTACAAAATACTACAGGAATTGAGGTATATTTTAATAAAAACGTTATAATTCGTAGGATTTATTGCCATCAACCGCGGCTTTCATTATAAAGTGGATGATTTTAATGATTAAAACAAAATGAAGTTGCATAAAAACACTACAATATGCAAAACAAAATAAGCACCAGGTAAAGTTCGCGACAGGCCCTCACGTCCTCAGCTCAACTTGCAAGTTGACTGACCCGTTGCAAGGCACTTGGCGCCCACCTACGCTAAGCTTCAGGATATCATATAGAGCTGATCTAATTCTGTATAAAAACAGCTTCAAATGATAGCATGACTACTTTTATCACACCTTTGTTTTCCTTTTCTTTTTTCGTTTGGTAGAAGTTTTATCAATTTTGTCAATGACGACATAACTCATTTCTGTTACCATGTTATTTTGTATCATCAGCATGTACATTAAAAATATGGCTCCAGGGTTTAGGCGAAAAACAATTTCCCTACTCTAAGATAAAAGTTTTTCAAGTCTTTTTCATCACGAACTATAATATACCCCCCTTACACCCTGACTGGGTAAATTAAGTATTGATTTAAAACTAGTTCTAAGATCTGACTCTGTTATATTTACATGCATAATAAATAAGGCAATAAACATACTGAATTCTGAATATACTTTTGGGCTACAAGCAAAACGCTAAAACATGAATGTTATATCAGCTCTAAGACTATCGCTGCTGAAACGTATACAAATGCTTATGCTAGGTATCACGTTATCCCTAGGTTTTATGCAAAGATGTCGATAGGTGCCAATTTGTTATTCAGAGTATTCTCGCTTAGCTCTTCACAACAGGTGTTATGTAACTTTATCGTACGTTTTATTTCCCTTGGAGTAGTTTTTTCGGCGTTAAGCTTCGGTTGAGCTCGTCCTATGTTACATATACTATGACATATATTTATTTTTTTATTAAATTATTTATTTCATTGCGTATAATCATTGCTCTTCGGCTAAAATGTTTCAGTGTGATTTTGTAAGTTTGTAATGAAAGAAAAAATAGTATTAGTCTGACTTACCTTGGATTAAGGGGATATATTGACATGAGTATTAAGTACTAATCAAGTTCAGTCTTTGTGTACCTTCTTCCTCGATTCGGTCTTTGTTAAACGATTGTATTCCTTAACAAAGGTTAAGCTTCAAGGAACCTGTCTCAATAGTCTCAATTCTCAAAGCAAACGCAAAACCTGTTTTAATTAGCACTTAAAAAATCTTAGCTCGTATTGTACCACACCTTATTTTAAACTCTGCAGCGACTTCTTTCTTCAAAATTATACAAAAAATGTTTTGGACTCCAACACATTTCTTGTTATTTTTCATTACTCATACTCTGAAAGTAGGTCTGAAGTTGCCTGAGGGGCCTAATTGAAAGTAAAACTTTCTGCCCTAGGGAGAATCGCTTTCTACTGACAGCTGTCAAATTATAAAAAAAAACAAGTTCTATTTATTCAACCCTGTTTCAACTTTCTAAAGTCTTTCTAACTGCAAGGAGGTCGTTCAACCAAATTCCAACTTTTTATTCAGCAAGTAGGTTGGAAACCCATTACAACGGTAAGAAGTTTAAAAAGTCTAATTAGAGCGCAATGTAAAATTTAAATTTAAATAACATAAAGATAGTATTAAATAAATAATATATCTTCTAAATTACTTTATTAATATATCATCGATGTCAACAATATTTATAAAAAATATGATAAAAATGAGCACTGCCTACTATCCTCGTGTGTTGATCCCTTATAGGTACGGCTTAATTATTATATTCGTACTCGTACGTTCAACTATTTCTTTAAAATAACATAGATTTGAGCAAACAATTTACCATTTTTAAATTATGAAAATGAAAATAATGGCTGAATAATGCTGGCGAACCGAAGCCGAAGGCCCGCCAGAGAAAAAGAAAAAAAAAACTGGGAAGGCGGCAATTCAATCTTCATTTTCACTAATTTTTCTTTCATGTTTTTATTTTTACTTTCCTTGTATTCGTAATGAAAAGCACAGTGTTTACCTCGGTTGAAAGTCTTTTAAGTCCCTCAAGCTCCATTGGCGCCCTCGCTAACGCTCTGGCGCCAAACCCGTCTCGGGACTCAAAAAACGTGACTTTCAACACTCAAGTAACAATGTACTATTAATTCACGTTTCACATAAATATCTGTCGCCTGAATGTTATAACTATAAAGAATGCAGTTCAGCATATAGCGCTTAAATTGAGATATTTCGTTTTCATGCTCTGAATGTATAACTTTGCTTCATTTCTGCAATAAGTTTGGTATAATTCCGAGTTCAACTTACTGCAAGTTTAGAATATCATTTACATTATTCATGAGGGTTCTTTCTACAACGTATGCATCTCATGCTAAATCCGCGTCTTCTGTTTTTTTTATTAGTACTTCTGGGACTAAAGGATATTTACAACCAAATCTGCACAAGACTTACAATTTGCTGTGTGTATGCGCCGGACAATGGTCTAATTTAGCATTGTTTATTTTAGCTGTGTTAATTTCTTCTATTTTGAACCGTTTGGGATGACCCTTTTGAGGGTTCGTCCCAAATCTCTTTGCGTTATTTCGAGTGTTCCAGAAGTGGGTAATTTGGTGCCTTTTTTAAAAAATGCCCATTCTTTTCGTCTCTTAAATTTGCAATTTTGTGATTTTACTGGTAGTACGAGAATAAAACGGTGACATCTGTTATATTAATGTTTCACAAGAAATGATTTCGACGACGCCATAAATTAAAACCAATTTTTTCATTACATTGCGAAACCTGGGCGAAAAACCGTTTTTATGTAGAGACTTTACAAACGGGAATTGTAGGTAGTTTTAAGTTAACATCATGCAGCCAATTATAATTATGTGGTTCGTTGTCAGGGGTAAAGGCATATATTTTATCTATATAATTAAAATATCTATATAATTAATTATAATCTACTAATTCATTAATCAAGTAAAGAGGTTTTAGTATAGATATGATCCTTAGGTCAAAAATGTATTGTGGACTATGCCAGTACTCTCAAACGGCGAAGAAAAACATCTTACGAAAACCGGCATGTCGTAAAACCACCTAAAAAGTTCGACAACATCAAAGTCCCATAAAGAGCCTCTTAGAGACGCACTTAAAATCCTTTCACCACACCTGGTTCGAAAGGACCAGGGACACGATAAGAAAATAGATTGATTCCATTCATTACCCCCGAAAGCCTCGCGTGTAACCTTTGAAGATGACATAATATTAATGATCTTAGCTGTTCATGTAAATTTGATGCCACACCTGTTGCTTGTCCGCTTGCTACGTATCTTGATCTCAAGATGGTTTTTATTGTCAGCTGGCTCTGGTTTTGAATAAATTTTATCGTTTTTATACGTTTTTCTAAAAATCTTTTCGAAGTTCAGCTGGCGTCAACACCACCAATTTTCGTTTAGTGTTTAGTGCGAACAAATTCTTCAATCGTTTTCGTCATCATCATTATCAACAACCTGACTTCACCCAGTGTTGACTATAGGTCTCCTTTAGTTTGTGTCATCTACCTTGATTTTGTGCCAGTCTAACCCAACTAAGATATTTTAATTAAAGTTTCAGCATTCGTCAAATTCTACCACAGCAACAGTAATAATTCATGTCTTTCACAGTTATAAAACGATGAAAATAGATGTTCCTAATACTGCAAAATACTTCGTAGGATATTCATTTGTCACTGTCTCAGCGTTCCGCTTTGAATCCTGTGAAACCTCTTTAGTATATGCACGTCTGCAAAGAATCCTTCAGTTAGTTAATGTGACATACCTACGTAATTCTCTCTCTTTCTCCAAGTTTCTTTATCTCATGAGAAATGTAAGTCACTTTTATTACTTCCGTCTTGCTTGAAAGTTTTAACATAGTTCATGCTTTGGAATCGTTACACATGCGAAACCTGCGTTGAATATGGTTTATTTTAAACGAATTAAGATTATCTCTTCTTATTTAAGAGCAATGCTCTTGTCGGAGTAATGTATGCATTTTGCTCCAGGTATTTCTTTTGATGGCAACCTCCTTGACCTCCTTATACGACATGACGGCGATCTTCGCTTTTATTTGGCTCATGTAGCTTATCCTTCGTTATCCCCTTCCTCTTTTTCCTTCGATGATATTTCTGATATAGCTGTCATGTCGTACAACATTACCCGAACCTAAAAATCTTCAGGTTAATATTGCCGAACTTTTTGCGGCAAGGCCTCTTTTTTCAATAACGATTGGTGACAAAGAAATGACAGGCCATAACAATAAACATAAAGTAGTAAAAAATATTATGGATAATTTTTCCGACCCAAATATCGACCAATAGAATTGCACCATTCGACGTCACGTGGTACAACCTACATGGTATTATACTGACAATTTTTTGAAAATTTTCTAGGTTGTACCACGTGACGTCGAATGGTGCAATTGGTCGATATTTGGGACGGAAAAATAATCCCCCGAATACCACACGAGCTTCAAAATTATCTGGATATTTCCCGATAGGTTCGTTGCAAACAAATGAAGGAGTCAAGTTTTTCAGGTTAAAAAATGAATTAATGATTTTTCCTGAAAAACTTGACGACTTGTGGTATTATAGGTGATAATCCACACGGCACTATCTAGCCTCTAATTTAGCAGAGCTTGAACTATGAGAACCACATAACAGATATAATACTTATGCATATACATTTTTTTTTGTAAATACATACTCAGAATACAATAGTAGTAGTAGTGGCCCCGAAATGTCCCCCTGTGCAACCATGTTTGCTAAGCCGATTAATCATCGACCATAAATAAGAACGTGCTGGGAATGACAATATGATGAGGATTTGAAGGATGGATGCCTATTAATATAGGATTATGAGATCTGAAGGTGAATGATGGTGACGGGCTCAGTTTCTGCTCAATTTTGCTAATTTATTCTGAACATGGTCTTTTTCGTTTTGACTTTTAAATTTTCTAATCTAGATAAACAAGATTTTTATTGCTTTTAATACAAATAAATAAAATCATTTTTACGCTCTGTGTCCATCCTCATCATTATCTCTTAATCGACCAATTAATTCTATTATTCAAAAGTACCAATCTACTGAGAGTAAATTTATTCGGTAAGTCTTATTTGGTTTCAATTTTATCCCTAAACATATTTTTCAAAATTCACTGAGCCTGGCTATAAATCAAGTGAATCATTGATAATATTGATTCAATTCTCGTCTTCTCTCTTTACCAATAAATCCAAAAGTACTCAAGTATTACCACCACGAATTAACAAAACGAGAGCAATGAAAGCATCGAATAAATCCTTCCTGTTTAAAAATAGCTCATCTTCGTTTTCGGATCGGGCTGTTAAGGGGCCGGCGGAGGGCGCATTTTCATACAAACGTAATACCAAAATGATTACTAGTTTAGGCAGATTTTCACTATATTATTGTAATAACGGTATTCATATAGTATTTATCTAGGTTCCTGAACAGTTTTTATTTTAAATTACTTACCTCAAATGAAATAATCACCAATCGCATTTTACACATTTTTTTCATTGAAAATTGTGATTGGCGTTAATTTCATTTGAGGTAAGTAATTAAAATTAAAATAAAAACTGTTTAGGAACCTAAATAAATACAATATAAATACAATTGTTACAATAATATACTGAAAATCTGCTTAAATTAGTAATCATTTTGGTATTACGTTTGTATGAAAATTCGCGCTCCGCCGGCCCCTTAATAAATTTCAATGTTCCTTGTTCAATCCTACCTAACAAAAGAGTGAAAAGAAAGAAAAGAAAGAAAATATATTTATTTGACATAAGTAGGTAGGTATACATAAGACAAATACAATAAAACACACAGAACGGACAACTGAAGGCAGGCAGGCAGGCTACCTATGAAGGTAATACAAACAGAACTAAGCACAACCAGTCCCGTCCTGTGCTGAATGGTTATAAAGAAAGATTATGTCAAATAGGCCCTGACTCAGCTTTTTGCTGCTTGTTATGGTAGTAGCTACCATGTCAAGCAACGCTGGTTTTCAGGCAGGGCCAAAAAGGATGACATCACACATAATTAATAAATATAAATAAAATACAACAAAAACTGAATATTTACATACTTATTAGAATTTATTATATATGGAGGGAATATTATGATATATTTATGAAAAATACAAATACAAATAATTTACGTACTTAAACATACATATTATAAAATTATTAAACACAATAATTATGCCATTACAATAATTATACCAGGTCTGTGCATTTCACGCAAATAACCACATAACCAGCGTAAAAAATAAAGAATTATGAAACTCTGTGTCGATTACGTATCTGTGCTGTGCTAAAACAATAGCAAACAGTAAACCAAAACAAACACAAAGCAAACAAGGAGAAAAATCTGAAAAGTTACATAAAATAAAAAGTTAAAATTAAGGCTACTTTGGAAAATGAGGTGAAATAATATGTTGCTAGCTGAAAGCCAGCCCGTTTTGTTTACGAGACAGTGAAGTGAAAGTAGATTGGAGAAGAAAATGAAGTGTTGTATCATACTAAGTGGTGAGACTCCCCTGAAATGTTGATCGTGCGCAGTAAGTGAGTCGTTGTAATTAGAGGCTAATTTGAGAGAATAGAAGTAGTTTTTTGTATCTAATTCGGAACGTACTCAATGCTTTTAGGGTACGGACTGGAGGAGGCAAGTCATTCCAGCACCGAGACGCTGCAAACCTGAACGAACCACGGAAAGCGACCAACTTATGCCTCGGCGTAACAAAAACGTGAGTACAGTCCCTTTTAGCATAGCGAGAGAACTCTTGTACCCTCTGCAACTTTTGAAATAGATAGCAAGGAATTTTATGATTGACTATTCCAAACAGTAAGGTAGCCAGATGAAGTTTCCTTCGCGCTTTCATTTTCAGAAGGTTAGATGAATTCAGGAAAGGGGTCACGTGTGTACGAGGGGGAATGTGAAAGCAAAAACGTGCGCAGGCGTTTTGTACCCGTTGCACCAATTTTTCAGTCCTAGCCAACAAGCAAGACCCATAGACCACATCGCAATAATTCAACTTAGAGAGAACCAGGGATTCACATAGTGTGATACGGATTCCTTCGCTCAGGTATGGACGGATTTTATAAAGAGATCTTAACCTATAAAAACAGTTGCGCACACATTCTGCAATGTGGTCTTCGAACCGAAGGTGCTTATCCAGTATTAACCCAAGACTCCTCACTTTAGAAACACTTTCAACATCCACACCTCCCACCTGAATGTTGAAATGAGCACCTGTAAACCTTTCAAGCCTAGCTTTTGTGCCCACTAGTATGTACTTAGACTTCTTAGGGTTGAGCACAAGAGAATTGGACTCTGACCAGCGCAGAACTTGATCTAAATCATAATTTATCTTATTTACAGAGTCAGAAACGTTGTGTGGCAAGAAAGAATGGTACAACTGCACATCATCTGCATAGAGGTGAAATTTACAGTGTGAAATAGACTGGACAATATCAGCACTGTAGAGAATAAAAAGGATTGGTCCAAGAATAGATCCTTGAGGCACTCCCCGTGGAACCGGTTGCAAAGAGGACCTCAGGATGCCTCCATTGGGCTGCTTGAGTTCTACACACTGCTTTCTCTGATCCAGGTAACTAGAGAACCAGTTTATAGAATGCATATCAAATCCATAGAAAGCCAGTTTAGAAAGAAGAAGAGGAACGCTGATAGAGTCGAAGGCACGCGAAAAATCAAGGAGCACTAAGATACTACACATACCCCTGTCCTGAGCCGCCAACAGATTATCCACCACATCTAGTAGAGCGGTCGCGGTGCTATGTCCTTTGCGGAAACCGGATTGAAGCTGTGGGAGAATGTGATTGTCTTCAAGATATTTAGTCAACTGAAGGCAAACTACTTTTTCCAATAACTTGGAGATGCATGGAAGTAGACTGATAGGTCTGAGGTCGCTCAAGGTAGAGGGCTGGCTGTTTTTAGGAATGGGCCTCACAACGGCCACTTTCCAGGACTCAGGGAAAATGCCACTCGTTATAGAATTATTGACTATAGCTGTAATAACAGGCAACGACTGAGGTAGAGTCATGAGTACCATATCCAAGGATAAGCCATCCATTCCTTGAGCATTAGACTTAAAATTCTGTAAGAGTTTTAAAATTGTGAACTCACTTACAGGCTGCAGAGAAAAGCTGTCTTGGTCAGATCTGTACCGATGATACTCAAAATACGAAAGTTGAGATATTGAAACAAGGCCGCTACCAGGGAGATTAAGAAAGTGAGAGTTTACCAAGTCAGGATCATCAAATTGGGGGGGTAAATCCCCTGCATTTTTTTTATCAGTTAATATATTATTTTTTAAGTTTTTCCAAAGCTTCTTAGGGTTATTAATATTATTGTTTATATTTTGAGTAAAAAAGGCGGTTTTCTCACTCTTAATTGCCTCCACCACAATGTGTTTCATTTTTTTATAACAGTCTTTTAAGGCATTAGACTTTTGAGACTTGTACCTCGCGTGATAACTGTCACGGATCCTCATCATAGTCTTCACAGTGTCAGTTATCCACGGGTGAGGGGGGCCTTTAAACCTACTGGTTTTAAGGGGCGCATGTAGGTCAAATAAGGTGGTAATCATAGATGTTAAGGCTAGTACCTGGTCATTAACAGCAATTGATGTTAGACAGTTATACCAAACGATTGAGTTAAGATCTCTATCAAATAAGTCAAAAATAATGTTTTTAAGGGGTCTGTAGGTAACTAAACGCGGGGATGGTTTTTCTTTTTTAATGTTAAACTCAACAACTAGCATTGCATGGCGACCTAGGTCAGGAGTGTGCTTCATGTTGATTCTTCTAACAGGCGTATTTGTACACACTATATCTATGAGGGTTTGAGTGTGATCATCATAGATGTGAGTAGGCTCGGAGATTATCTGTTTTAGATCCAGGCAGTGTAAAAATTGCTCAAGTAATGGACGCTTGTTATTATGAGGGTCAAGTAAGTTTATATTGAAATCTCCAACCAATATGAGATTGTCACACTTCGGAAAGGAGGCAATTGTATCAGTGAGAGCATCAAAATACGCGACCGCATCCTGCCAGGGAGCCCGATAGGCTGTGCCAACAATAACGGCCCTACCGACCACGCTTAGACGCAACCACATTTGCTCCACCGAAGGCACGACAGGATGAGGACAGACGCGCGCATATATTCCCTTCCGTATGTAAAAACCGACTCCTCCACCACGTCCATCCTTAATGCTACTATGTCTTGGCAGATGAACAAAGCGATAGCCAGGAATGACTGGTGCCTTATCGCCCTGCCCGTCTCTTAACCAAGTTTCATTGACCGCTAAAATGTCCGGGTTCAGCTCCATTAATGCAACTGTGAACTCATCCTGCCCAGTGTTCAGTGAGCCCGGATTAAAAAGACCAACTTTGAGATGGTTCAGAGAAAGTGTAAAACAATAAATTCACCACAGGTAAGGCACAAGATTCTAAATGACATGTAAAAATAATTATGTAAATAGTGAAACATAGGATCTGTTACATTTAATAAAAATAATGTATGAGATATTATAATATAGTAGCAATAGCAATATATGGAAGTAACTGGTTTCCTGAGATATAAGTAGATATAGATATAATATATAGATAAACTATTATAAATAACCATTGCACAGTCGAGACCAGCTAGCACACACTTAGGAAAATATATATTATAGTAACAAAGAAGAGAGAGAACACACATACTACAGTGGAAACGTAACAGTGATGTAACATTAAAAGGTTTTAAACTAACATGAACATTTAAATTACAGAACTCAACAAAAACAAAATCAAACAGTGCTGGGCCCAAAAACACGCTCTATATCTGCATCCGATTTAATCGGATATGCCTGTTTGCCATCGCTCTGCCGCACATAAACTCGACCTCGCCGGGTCCACGAGTATCTCCATTGTTGCCTCCGGCATTCCTCGCGGGCACGATGGAAGAGCTGGCGGTTGGTTCGCGTCAGCCGCTCGTTGACGTAGATGCGAATCTGGCTGACTAGCGCGGCGTCACCGCCAGCATCAGCGGCCGTCAGTGTGCGGCGCACGCGCGCCGATCGGAGGATCTCATCACGCAGATGGCGGCGCGCCAGGCGTACCACGACGCGACGCACGCGCGGTGCCTCCCCCGCCGCTGAGGCCCCCTGGGCGACTCCGATGCGCTCGGCGAACACGATGTCCCGTTCGTCGAGCGGCACACCGAGCTTCGTGGCCAGCACGGAGACTGCGTGCACCACGTTCTCACCCCTCTGCTCCGGTAGGTGGCCGATCTCCAGATCAGCTAGAAGGGCCTCCTGGTCCCGGTCGTTGAGCTCCTGCTGGAGCAGCGCCACCTTGCATCGGAGGTCGGTCACCTCGGGGGAAGGCTCCTGGCGTCCCCGCTCCACCACCTCGAGCCGTGACTCAATGTAGTCCATGCGCGAGGTGAGGCCCGCAACGGAGGCACGAAACTCTGACATCTCGCGCCGAAACTCGCGCATCTCCAGCATCCAGTCGGCCATCTCCCGTCGACAGTCCTGTAAGTCGAAAGCGGGGGATACAGGCCGGGAAGCGGGGGCGGCGCGAGGCACCGCGAGAGAGGCGGTAACAGCGGTGTTGGTTGCGTCGGCGGCGGCAGCAGAAGCGGAGGTGGAGGCGGCGGTGGCGGTGGTGGCGGCGGCGGTGGCGGCGGCGGTGGCGGCGGTGGTGGCGGCGGCGGTGGCGGCGGCGGTGGCGGCGGCGGTGGTGGTAAGCCGCGGAGCAGGCCCGGGTCCAACGGCATCCTGCGTGACGGACCGCACTGGGGTGTTATCCCCCTTGCGCGTCCTGGTTTTGCATTGGGGACACACCCAGCCTCCGCTGACGGGAGATGATTCCGGGAGAGATACGCATCCCTTGTGGTAAACGGCAGGGCAGACGCTACAGCTAGCGACACCTATTGCCGAGATGAATTTCCCGCAAGCGACGCACTTGGCCATTATTTGATTCCACAGCGTAGTACCAACTGGTGCAGATAGATGGTGTGACTGTGCTGAGCTACCTATGTCAGGCTATTTTCAATAGATGGCACCACTGTTGCAGCCGGGTCCAAAATGGTATCACTGGAAGTGCCACTCGTTGATAGATGGCGTTACTGGTCTTAAAGTTACGAGTGTTGGTGTTAATTATTTCTTTACCACTGGTTGGACTACCCTCTTAGTTAAAATAAAATAGGCAGATTCAGCAATTATTTACCAGTTTAAAGGCTTCACACAGCTTCCACTACCACACCAACACTCACACACGCGAATCAAACAATAGTCAACAAGATGAACACAAGTATGGGACGTTGTTAACGATAATTCCCTCAAAATCGATAATAAAGCTGTGGACACAGTTCGACCACAATCAAGTACGTGACGTCCAAGAGTGGTCTTTTGTTTTCCTGGTTCTTTCTTAGTCAGTACTAGAACACTAGTCTTATACTATATTCAGGAGTCGAATGCCTTAAAATAACATAGTGACAAGGTACTACTACACCAAAGCTCCACATTTAGCAGCCAATAACGTCAAACGTTTTATTTAAATTATAATACAACAGATACAATTAAAGATCACACCGTTGACCGCATCATCATGAGATCGCATGAGATTGCGGTCAAATGCAAGCCTATATTATGTAAAAGAAAAGATCTAAGTACCTTCTGGCAAAAAGCAATATCAAATTACATAAACAAATAACAAATATTTGCACAATTTTACAGGAAATGAAAAGACTGGCGAAGCACTCTAAAGCCACACATTGCATTGCTCAGTGATGATAAAATGACAAATAAATAAATAAAATAAATAAAAAATAAATATTGTGGACAATTCACACAACGCTACCCAGCCCCAAACTAAGCAGAGCTTGTAATATGGGAACCAGATAGCTGATATGATACTTGAATACATTTTTTTTTGTAAATACATACTTAGAATACAATATAACACCCAGGCAGAGAACAAACATTTATGTTCACCACACAAATATTTGTTCTCGGTGGGGATGGAACCCACGACCTACAGCGCAGAAAGCAGAGCTACTACCAACTGAGCTAGAGGCCAGTCAAAGACAAAGAAATCAGCAACACAAACAAAAGTGAAACCACTCAGGTCATTGCTATGATGCCACCAAAGAACAAAACAAAGTGCCTGGTAATTCCTTCCGGTTTGAAAATAACTTATCTTTGAATCGAAGTGTAAATCTTGATCGTTGGTATGCCAGGCGGCCAGTGAAACTGCGACGGTCTGTATTAGGAATGCAAGTAAAAGTATCAAGGCGATATGCGTTGACCATGATGTTGACAAATCACAGGATATTGAAAGGCTTTTAAAATTCCTTTATTTGCGGCACTTCATGACTGAAGATCGTGATCTCTAGAATGTCCTCGTCGTACGAAGTGGACGGCTTGCCTCCGGTGTGATTTTGTACTGACTATAATGACAGCAAAACGAGAAAATGGTAACAAAGTCTACTCTACTCTACAGGTTAGTTGACTATAACGTCAAAACTGTAGATGGAGTCACGGTCGCGTTAGTGCCGAACAGTCCCTAAGAGTTATTCGTCGAGTGTGATTAGGATCCGATGGCGCAGTGGTCAGCGCAGCCCCGTACCGAGGGGAAGGTCGCGGGTTCAAATCCCGCTCGGCTCTTAACTTTTGGGACATTATAAAAATCTTTGTGATTTCCTTAAGTGTAGTAAACACTATAAAATTAATAAAAAAAAAAAGTCTACTCTATCCTTCCTCCAATTTGTACTCCTAAATTCGCACACGACATTGTCTTTCTAGTTTTTTAAATTCCAATATTTCCAGTAACGTTACTTAAAACTTCGAAATTGTATTTTGAAACTAAAAGTAAAAATGTACCTATCTTAAAAATATTTGTCTGTTTAGGTGTTAGGTAGGTACCACTCCTTTGTCAAAACTCTTATTCATGACCGTGAATATTGAATACACTCGGAAACGTATTGTTTTCTCCTCTGAACGAATCAGCATCACCATAATCAATGAAACCATTGTTTCGTCAAATGACCTTGAACTCGTGTGTTGACGAGGAGTCATCATGCATGACACATGGTAGATTGCGTGTGGTATTACCAATATGATGGTTTATTTAGAAACTGAGCTCATAAGCTCTAATTAAACTAATTTGTTGATTAACCCCCGAATACTGAAACGCAACTCAGATTTAAGCACGTCTCAAGCGACGAATATTTGACAGATTTTCATTGAAAACTGTCAAATATTCGTCGCTTGAGACGTGCTTAAATCTGAGTTGCGTTTCAGTATTCGGGGGTAACAGAGATAATGCTACCGCTTCCCGAAACTCAATCCAAAAGCCAATCGGTATAGTTAACATTTTAAATAAGCCCACAGCTGGATATGGGCCTCTTCCATGACCGCCAAAGGGTTTGCCATAGCCATCGCGCTTAGCACGCGGACCAGGTGCGTTATTTTCATTATCAGCTTGAAGAAGTCCACTGCTGGCCTATAGGCCTCCCCTGCATTGTCAATTTGTCATCTACTAAAGATCCGGAGTCTGGAGCACCGTCATAAAGTTGCTTGCCTATCAATATTCTATAGGCTGCATTTTGGAGAATGTGGCCGGGAACTTCATGATCTCATACCGCCATTTCCTTTCCACCATAGGACTAGCAGACGCACGGCCCATTACCACCCATACCAGGTGAGTATACCACCCATTCGTACCAGACGTTTTGGTTCCACTTTTATCATGCGAATATCCAAAGAGTGGAACTCACTGCCGTCGTCTGTTTTTCCTGACAAATACAATCTGGGCCTCTTTAAGGCTAGAGTGAATAGGTGTCTTCTAGACTGTCCTGCTACATCGTCGGCTGCATCGTCGCTTACCATCAGGTGAGATCGTAGCCAAAGGATAGTTTATTAATTATAAAAAAAAGCAGCCAAGTGCGAGTCGGACCGCCCATGAAGGGTTCCGTAGCATCAAGTAACATAATATAAAGGTTCTTGTAGTTCGTCGAATGTTACGGTTTACGATTTATGACGTATAAAAAAAAACTACTGGCTAGATCTCGTTCAAACCAAATATCGTTGAAAGTTTGTATAGTAATGTAGAACATATATTTTTTTTAGTTTTATCTTTTCCTTATTTTAGAAGTTAGAGGGGGGGGGGACCAACTTTTTTCAACTTTGGAAGTGTCTCTCGCGCAAACTATTCAGTTTAGAAAAAACTATATTAGAAACCTCAACGTCATTTTTGAAGACCTATTCATAGATACCCCACACGTATGCGTTCGATGAAAATTTTTTTTTTGAGTTTCGGTTTGAAGTATGGGGACCCCCAAAATTTATAGTTTTTTTTCTATTTTTGCGTAAAAATCTTAATGCGGTTTACAGAATACATCTACTCGCCAAGTTTCATCAGTGTAGCTCTTATGGTTTTGGAGAAAAATGGCTGTGACACGGACGGACAGACAGACAGACATGACGAATCTATAAGGGTTCCGTTTTTGCCATTTGGCTACGGAACCCTAAAAACTACACTATAACATCTACCTACATGATAAATACATTCTAATATAATACGATATACTACTACGGTGATTGATGAGTTCTATTCTTCTATACCGGGACGGAACCCAAAATAATTGTTGTTATTTAGGTTGATAGTTGCAAATAATCGCTTTACTTAAAACGATTAAGTTTGCTAGCTCTTGTTCATTACACGAAGACTTTAGGTAGTAATTTGGGAAATCATTTTGTGGAATGACTTTTGAAAGTTTCGGATCATTTGCAAGTTCTCTTATTGATGGCCTACCATCTTACTCTTTTTAGTGAAATAATAGAGGAATAACCACATCGTTTCGTTTTCTCTTCAAAATTGAATTTTTTATTTTTATTATTTATTGTTTTGAAAAAGTGGAACCTCTCGGGGTAATCTTACTGTCACCAACCAAACAAACCAAGTTTTTCAAGTTTATAAACTTTGACTTATCTCAATTATATTTCTTGACAGTCCGTTGGAGTAGGTTGTTAAAATCGACGAAAATGTCCTGAAAATGTGCTAAATCATTTTCACCCTACAAATAACGGTATTCATGAAAGATTATTGCGACACATACAATTGCCAATTCACTTTCGATTTGCAATAATTTTGTAAACAAACAAAGAGGTTGCAGTATTTAAACATTACCGTTTTTAACCGAGTGCACTGGAGAGCAATGCTTTTTAGTTTAATATGTTAAATGCATATCCCCCTCGTAAAAAAGGCAGTTTGTTGAGAAAAAAAAATATCATCGACCAAGAAATGACTTTTCTTTTAGAAAACCAATTAAGATTTTTATACAAGTAAGCTAACAGAACACAATTAACAAACCAATCAGGTTCGTAATTAAAAGTTCATTCAATTACTTTCTTTCAATAATGCAAGAAGCTTCAGTTTATTTTCTTAGTTTTTATTGCGACGTGGAAAGAGCACTTGATTTTGAGGGGAAAAAACTACGGTGAGAAAAGCTTAGGTCACCCCTACACCGTGGTTAGGATTTTGATCTCAAGTTCAAATGCGCAAATATATTCATTATCATCTTCCTGCCCTTATCCCACGCTAAGTGGGGTCGGCACAACAGGTTTTCTTCTTCCACTCACCTCCATCATTCGCAAATATATTATTATGCCTTTAATACATCTACATATTATAGTATATGTACAACAACCTTAAGAAGTCCACTGATGGACCAATTCCCGACTTCTTGCGGTCTTTGCGTAGTCGATGTCGTGGGTCCATCCGTGGAATTATGTTGAACCATTCTTCCGAGGGTCCATCATCAGGTGGCGGAACGCTCTATGCTTTGATGACAGTTCGTCGCCATTCGTGAACCTTATTCGGACAAAATTATTTGCATATTGTAATAGTATTTTTTATTTAGAGGGAAACTGGTATAAGGGATTATAATAATTTTCTTAAACATGCGCGGAAATATTGTCATTACTTTTGAATATAGAACACGCGAAGTATCATATTTACGTAGACTGAAAAACCAAAATCACTTCCCGGCGCGTTCTCGCTCCGGCAATGTTGTATGAAACGGTGTGCTGTTTGAATTTAGAACTCTTTCATCTATCGTACACATTGCGTTCTCGTGGCTGTATAGCCACAGAAACGTTTACCTTTCGGCACAAACTGTAAAAAAAAAAAAAATGGCGGTAAAGCGGAGTTCGTTGTTATTTGGTTAATAAAAAATAAATTTGTTATGTAAAAGACCCTTTATATTTCCTTGCATTTTTTTAAGAAAAGCACTATATATGCCTCGGCCGAAATGGCAATTGCCTGTCTCGTATCATTGAAGTCCTCGCCTGCGGCTTGGCCTTCAAACTCATACTCGACCTGCAATTGCCTATTTTGCGGCCTTTGCAATAATGTACTATTATTTTACTAGCTTCAAAGCCCCATCAATTTTACATAGTAATAATATTTTTTTTTATGAAAGCTTTTTTAACAAAGTTTGGCAGTACCTCTCAGTAAAAACTGCACTCTCCTGATCTAGGTTAATAAAGTTTTCAGATGCCTGTAAAATATGGGCTACACACTCGTTCTACATTTCAGCCGTTCGGGTTACCTTTGTCGCTTTGATCAGTGACTGAAAACCTCTCAAAACCTTTTTAAAATATCAAGCTGCTGTTGCTGCGTCATGATTTCTTATTTTCATTTAGGATTTATAAAAAAAACATCATCAGAGAGTCAGAGGTAAGTACGTGAGCGTGTGCTCTCTCTCTGTAATTTTTGGTAGTGCATTTGATCACTCGGTTCGACGTTCCCAAAGATGTTAAGTAGGATCTTGGTATATAATTAAATGGATGTCTATAATATACACTTTAGCGCAGTGGAAAATAGTGAAAACGTTCAGGTGCCTCGTACAAACTAGGTTAAGTAATTAGTTTGATTGCAGCATTGCACACAGAATTCTCAGTTACTGCGTCTCTCGTTAGAGACTTGTTTTATGACTTCGTTTTCCTTTGCCAGAACAGCCTGCTCAAAGTTTACTTCCTATTTTTGTTAGAGTAAAAATGGTGAACTGTTGGTTGTTGTTATTCATTGTGTGTTATGGACCTCAAGAGGTGGTCCAGTCAGTTTGTGCTCGTGACCCGAATTTGAAAGATGTGTCGTGCTTATTTAAACATTGTGCTAACGTTGGTGTAATGTCAAGCTTGCGCTCATCTTTGTTTTAGAAAAACAGACTGCCTTGAAATTTTTAGCTGGATCTGTAAGTGGCATGCATAAATAATGCTGTTTAAGTCCAGCATGGAATTTGAAGTGTTCTAGCTTCATCCATAACTCGTCCCTGAGCTCAAAATGAACGGACTAACCTTTGACTGAAACTAGGTCTGTTTGCAGACCAGTTTCCATTTCGCCATTACTTCTGAACCAACCTGACGAACAAATGAAAGTTTTAATTGGATTTCTATGGAGACGGATTCGCTGAACCGTTTTTGTATTTGTTTCTTACCTGATCGGTGGAAATTGAATTCGGTGGTTCAATTTTAGTTCAAATAGAGTAGATTGGTAGTATAGGTATGTGATCTGTGGTCTACGGTCTACTTGATCTGAATGACGGCCAACTTACTGAACTCATGTTCAGCTCAAACACGAATACGTGAGTGTGCAAACCGTAAGTGAGATTAAAAATGTACAGAGATTTTAAAGGAGCATCAGAAATTAAATTTTAGTATCTTTGATGACATATATTCCTGGGTAGAACCTAGGCTCTGTAGGTACTCAATTTTGGTACCTCAATATGTAAGGGTCAAAACCCTAACCACTTAGTTAGCTAACACCAATGTAAACAAACCTGAAACTATTTACTCAGGTCCTCGCAGCGCCATCTATGGGAATTGGTTTGGAACATTAACGCTAGCCAGCTGATTTCTGCGCGTGAGTTATTTATGTAGATTCGTTCTCCACTTTACAGATAGATGGCGTTAGCGGACGTAAATATTAAATTGTATTTTC
The DNA here is from genome assembly GCA_939531255.2 of Thera britannica. Classification (NCBI taxonomy): domain Eukaryota; kingdom Metazoa; phylum Arthropoda; class Insecta; order Lepidoptera; family Geometridae; genus Thera; species Thera britannica. The sequence goes on from OW618037.2 coordinate 21,468,063, forward strand.
GCCGCTATCGGGCGTCTTGAGAATTATCGCGTGTGAATTCAAAACTAGGGAACTCTTTCAATACGAAAAAACAAAAAATAAAAACAAAACGCCTACCTTTCTACTACTGAAGGGATTGTACGGTTCCACTGTAATTAAATACGCAAGTAAGGTATTTACTACGGATAGAAAGCGCAAACTATAAAGTAAAAAAATAGCTTCAATTTATTTAATTCTCGTACTGGGGATGTCTCCCACATAATCCCACTGGGTAAAACCTGTTTAATGAAATAATAACCGCACGGTATTCTCCTGTAAAATTAATTTCAGCTTAATAAACACTGCAATGCACCATTTTATTTTATTCCCTGTTCATTTCCCCTACAATTTTAGTTGAAACTTACCGTAAATGGTTTTTATTGTATTTCATTAGCAATTTTGGTATATGAAGCGCTCTTGCGTAGTTTTTCTCAACCGTATAACTTCTTTGCATGGGTGGCAGCTAGCGACATTTCGTCTTAATTACTTTTTGCGTTGTAGGACACGGAAAACTATCGGTCCCGGTTCTAACAATCATAAAAAGGTCATAAAACTCAAACTCAATATACTTTTATTCAATACAATTGCAACAATCACTTTGAAACGTCTTAAAGCTAGGTGAGTCTAGGTGCCAGTTCCACGCGACCAAGCCTAGAAGAACAGGCAACAAACTACGGCTCGTATAATTCATAATGCGGCCTAGATCACCTAGACTCCATCACCAGGCTCACCAGTCACCACTAGCTCTAATGAACCTATTCATGCTAAGAACGGTTAATGCCTTATGGCTAAGCATCAGATAATCAGATACTATGGTGATCAGCCATAAAATTTCGTTCGCTCCATTTGCGCTGCCCACTACCAAGTCATTCTCTGCCTATTCAGTATATTGTAGTACGCTACGTACTACATACAATACTGGTACAATAGCCTTTGCATCTATTGTAGATGATTTGTATAGCGTCAGGGGCTACTAGGAACTCAAGCCCTACTAGGACGCTATAGTGTCTGGGACAGAGTTTTAGATGGAATAGGCTTGCCCAGCACCTATACCATCCTGACAGCTTAGTCGGCCTTATCCACAGAAAAGAAATGGTCAATACGTTCAGAGCTGATTAAGCCTGAGTTTCCTCAAGATGTTTTGCTTCACCGTTGGATAGCACTAGCATTTTGTGCATAAATTTTTCGAACAGAAAAATCCATAGTTACACAACTGGATTTTGAACACCTTAGGATCGGATCGGGGTGATTACCACTAGGTCAACTGGTACAATAAGTTATGGGTTACATAGGCAGGTACACAAGGATACGCATCAGACTATACACTGCTAGCTCTTATGTCCTTATCGTAAGCGTCATTTTTCTTTGTTTTTAGGTAACTTGAGCTGTATCCCACTGTACCATAACCACGCCATACAAAAGGTGTGCAACCTAACGTAGTCTGAACATAAATGTTTATTTACTTTGCAATCTCATTCGCTCGCCTGGGTGACTAAACAAGAACCAGTGGTGCAAACAAACTAGGCTAATTCCCCAACTTCAATATGCAACAGCTAATTATGTTTATTTCGCTGAAACATGTAGGCCATGCGGGGTAAACGTTTTTGGGTCAAACATTCGTACGGGTAGATTTTCATTAAGGAAATAAGATGGGGAAAGTATTATTGTTGCTGCACAAGTAGTATTTATAAAGTAAGAAAACAGATAAATAAATGTCTAGATATGTTTGCGGTGATATATAACTTCCATGGAAACTAAAACTTTGATTGTGTGTTTTGATCGTCAAAAACTGAAGTCTAAATCACTCTCCATCTATTTATTTAAATTACTAGGCTCAATTCGGGAGGTCTTAAAGCTAGGTGAAGCTAGGCGCCCCATACCACGAGACCCAAACTAGAAGAACGGGCACAGACCTGTTATCTAGAACTGGTAACGCCAGGTTTCAAGATTATCAACTCCGAACACATAGTAATATGAACATCTCTGTAAAGTAGGCAAACCAAAAGTATATAATAGTAATAAATAGACTATAATCAGTATAGGTTTGGAGGTTTGTGATGTAACACCATATTTTTTTATCTCCGTGAAGTAAACCCGCGAGCAGATGGTAACACCTCAATGTGTTATCTTTTGCCCATCAGATGATCTCATTTCTACATAATTAAAGCAATAAAAACATTAAACTCGTGGAATCTTAAAAGCAACCATTCATCTCTATCAAAAATCTGTGTTTTTTATGTAAACTTGCGTGTTACGAGTAATTGTTTAAATTGAGTAATTTCTCACATAATAGCTGTATAATAGTTTTGAAAGGCTAATGTAACTAATGTTTAGCAACCTGATATTTTACATAATGAGATTTCTCAGATTCTTCATACAAATGTCTGTTTTTGGTGAGAATTGAACCTATAACCAGATGGCAAGGCTACCAACTGAACCGTGAGTTCAAAATCAAGACAAATCAAAATGTTTTTATTGAAAAATTACAGGTAGGACAAATAAAGGGTTGGGATCTCTTCTTTTAAGTTGTTAAACCTGTATTAGAAGAGAGCCCCTCTTTTCTGTGGCTCAACATTGTCTTGTAATTTAATTTAAGTGATGAGTTCAGTCCAGTAATTATGGAAGTTTGATGCACACAGAATAGGATACTAGCGCAGTCAACCGCCTTCAGAACTTATTTGTGTGTCAAAGAAAGGACTCGAGCATGACTTGTGGTTGTGACCCAGTTAATAACTAAGGAAATGTTGTCTATTCTTACGTGACGTCTCATAGATCTGGGTTATTATCACGTCAACAATGAAGTATCAAGTACGCGAAAGCCATGACAAAGATGCTCCGAGGTCAGCCTCTGATATAGAACCGTTCGATTTGGCTGAATCATCGAAGCCTTAGGGGAAAAACTGCTAACCTCGTAGAATTATGGAGCCAAAGTAGGAATAGGGATGAGGAAAAGGTAATGTTTATGGTGAGTCGAATCGAGCCATCACTAATCGGAGGTGGGCCAGACAAGGGATTATAGCAAATATGCCTTAACTATTCACCCGGGGCGTAATAAAAGAAAGTTATCCACGAAAGAACCCTCTGTTTGCGCAACACAACCAATAAAAGCGAACCATTCGTGTTATTCCTTCAAGCACGTAATATGAGGGTAGTTGCAACTTCATACCTACCTTCACGATCAGCTAGCTATTCTCGTTGTTTTGTTTATGAAAAAAGATTCCTCGCATTCCACTGAAAGTATCGACACAACAGTTTTTCATTTTTTTACACAGTTGAGTAACGAAATAATTTATTGTTTCAGATGCCTTCGACTCCCGGTACAACGGAACGCTGAAGTTTAACGAGAAAACATTTCCCAACACTAATTTGACGCGAGTGAGCTGTTCGAAATTCAAAATGTGCGAGCGTTATTGGGACCGGTGCTCCAACTGTTGTGTTTAGTGATGTGCAGTGTCGATAACGGTTATCGATAGTCATGGCGACTATGGATTTAACTAACGAGGTGGTCCGGTTGCGGGCCGAACTGGAGAAGGTCTCCACTGAGCGAGACATGCTTCTCTGCGAGGTGTCAAATCTGAGGCGGGAGCTGGAGCTAAGCGAGATGAAGCACTTGCAGGATGACAGGTAAGATTAAAAACTCGTTTTAGGGTTGTAGTAAACGTGCTGACAAAGCAACTGTTTAGCATGCTGGTTAAACTTGACCGTGTTTCGTATTTGGTAGTGGCTCACCACTCCATATAATCACTATACCGAATGAAAGTGGCTAGAAGCTCTTAAGTCACTTGTATCAAAGCTTCTGACTAAGCATTGACCTCTCACCTGGTAAAGCGATGTCACCACTGAACTGACAGCGATGTACAAACCTCTACGTAGCCGCTTCTGCACAAACAAAGGCTGCCTACGTCTTGTGGGTCCTTTCAAGCTCGTCTGCGCGGTGTCCCTCGCAACAGACGATGGCGCAAGTCATGAGAACTAGGTCATCATGTACGATTATCAACTCTAAACACTTGGCAATAGGCACTCATTTTTATTGCGATACTGAAAGAACAGCATTGAATTGCTTTACAATATCTCCACAAGCTCAGTTTATTATCTTGTTTCTAGGAAATGTTATTATGAAAAGTTGCACGGTATAGAAAAGCTGAAAAGTATCTTGCAAGCTTGCGACTATTCTTTTAAGCCGCTTTCGCTAGCTTCATTAAAGTTTAAAGATCAAGTTCTTTGTGATAAGTTTTATGGGAAGTTTCAATGTCACTTTGGAAAGCCAGTGACTTAATTTCATGACGCTGCATCATCCACTGTTTGGATAATATACAACGTGTATCAAAATATGTGTACTATCCTGAAGGGGGGTGAATTTCCACCCCCCGGGGAACAACTTTTGTTCAACGACTTTTCGAACTTCGATTGGTATCTCTGAAAAAAACTGCAACGAAGTTTCAACATTAACAGCTGACTTTATACAAAGTGACAACCCTAAACTCAGCTACAGAGGTAGTAGGTCAAGGGGTCAAGGGGTTACAAGGATAGGGTTGTCAATTTATTTAGGCATTATGAAATTAAATATTTTTGTATGGGAAACTGAAAATAGGAATTTTTAATTATCTCCCCTCCACAACTGATCACCATTGTGGTCTGAAACCCCCCACCTTCGCATAGTACACATATTTAGATACACCTTGTATTACACTTACTACTATAATAGCTGGGCATGTTCTAAATGTAATATTTGGGCGGCCAAGGGATGTGATTCTCACATCGTGCTGACATCACATCTCGGGCGATACAAAATTCCGTCCGTTCATTTTTACGGTTGGCTTCTATGGCCGGTATCTCCACACTGACCGCATGGACTCTCGAGGCTAAGGTTCTGTCAATGTGGACCTCAGGGTCCTTCAGGAAATCATTAAATCTACCATGTATGCCCAGGGTACACCCGGGACCCTTTGCGGCTGCCAGTCGAATGCTTGTCTAATGCTCAGACAGTTTCAAGATTCAACTCGCTTCAGCCCAAACCTTAAGCGAGCCCAGCCTCACGCATGCCTATTACTGCTATTGTTGCCGGTGTGGCTTCCGACGACACTGTCGGAAGGTCCTTCTTTGAATAGAACCCTAGTGCCACTCGTCTGCGCCGTCTACACAGGTAGAGCTTACAAGCAACAAAACTGCTAATCCGGGGTAAGAAGTCTATGACCCCGGAGCTTAGGAGCTTACATCACATATCCATGCCTAATTCTGCCGTGAAGCAGCATTTCTGTGTTTCGGTTTGAAGGGTGTGGGTGCCGGTGGAATTACGGGCACATACGAATATTATCAGATGATGATGTTAAATGGTTACCATCGCCTATAACAAAGCATAGATATTCCTGACAAATTGACAAAAATTTTAATAATGTCCCAAAAGTTAAGAGCCGAGCGGGATTTGAACCCGCGACCTTCCCCTCGGTATAGATAGTGCAATCCACGAAGGCGCGCCCCACTATTCCTCCTAACCGTTTATAGTATATGTGTGCAAGCTTCCGTCAATGTTTGAGTGTTATCGGTACACACTAATTACCTATGAGTGCACACGCACACTACAATGAATAGACTACGGTTCGCGACTGCCGCTCGGAGCAAACTCCCCGCACCCCGCGAGGGGCGCGTCTTCGTGAACTGCACTATCTATACGGGGCTGCGCCATCGGATCCTAATCACACTCGACGAATAACTCTTAGGGACTATTCGGCACTAACGCGACCGTGGTTCCATCTACAGGTTTGACATTATAGTCAACTAACCTGCTCGTTAGGGGAGAGGGCGCCACAGTCGTGCAAACAACATCAGCTCCGTCGAAAATTTACATTTAATAACGTTTTAAACCGTTTTATCAGTGCAAAAACTAGTAATGTGTGTGTACGAAGACATAATAAACCCGGATTATTGTTATCTTCAACGTATTCCAGCAGAAAGTACCTAAAATAAGTGAGTGAAGTGACTGTACACAATCGGTAAAATATAAAAATTTGGAACACTATTTCTGTGAAACAAGAACAATAACAATCAAACTTTACTTATACGAACATTATACCAGTGCTACAAAGCCTTTCCAAACCTAAAACACAAAGTGAAAAGTGAATGTGAAAAATATTGCATCGAAATCGCATTCTTTTTTCGGTGACGGTGGTCCTAAGAAAAAATAACCTACGAAACTTACACTCCAATGCGAAAGTTGAAGCTGTAACATAATTTCAACTCGCTATCTAATCAGTCCGGTAGCTCAGTGGTGGAACGCACGGATCACACATCAATCAAACTCGATAGGCGTGAGTTCTAATCTCTACAAGTAAAGATAACTTTTTGTGCTCAAAAAATAAAGTAAAATTTTACTATAATTTACTATCTGTGATACCACTGAACTACGCAATTTGCTACAAACAAGCAGAACGACAGCAGCAGCAAATTACGAAGTTGTTACACTATAAATAAAGTAACCATGGAGGAAGTTCGAGAAATGTTCCTACAGCTGCAAGCCGATGTAAACGATACAAAAAACTCACTAAAAGTAATGGAAACAAACATAACTAAAAATATCAACCACAACATGAGTGAAATGGTGGGAAACCTACAGATAAAAATACAAGAACTAGAAAGTATCAATGAATCCCAAGAAAAGAGATTGGACACACTAGAGAGAACACAGAGGCAACGAAACGTAGTTCTATTCGGTGTAAAAGAAGATGAACACGGATATAATGATCTTGTACATCAAATACTGATAATCTTAAAAGACGTGATGAAAGTGGAGTGTATCAAATTAGAAATCGAAGCGGCACGGAGGATCGGTCGGAAAGGTGACAAGACGAGACCCGTCATAGTAACCTTTACTACACTAGGGAGGAAAATTGAAGTGCGAAATAAATAGAAAACCCTACTAGATACCGAGTATTCAATCACAGAAGATTACCCTCCAAAAATATTAGAAAAAAGGAAAGCACTGTACGAGCAAGTAAAAATCGAAAAAGAAAATGGTAACAAAGTGTTGTTAAAATACGATAAATTGATAATACTACCCCCTGACGCTACCACGCAAGTCATCAAAAGTGCACGTAAACAAAAGAGAATTCTGTCTGAATCACCTCCAGCAACAAACCATAGCACGCAATCAAATGGAAACACACAACCTCCAAAGAAAAATAAAATTTCGTCATACTGGACACCCACTCGCCAGAACAACCAGGCACCTGGTTACCAAAATAACCAAGCGGGATTTAGTGGCTACAGTGTGAACAAAGTAAAGGAAAGAGACACGGCAGAGCCCAAACAAAAACAATAGCAATTAATTAAAGAAACTTCTCTCTCACCTCCAACACGGCTGGTCACCGCGGAGGTTAATGACCAAAACCCTCCAACAAGTAAGACACTAAGAAATCAACACAATAAACTACACATATGTACGTACAACGTAAGATCCCTTTCGTCAAAAGAAAGAATGATCCAACTCAAATATGCCCTAACAAAAATTAAATACGACATTATTGGAATCTCAGACATCCGAAGAAAAGGAAATTCCATCATAGAAGACGAAGACCACATATTCTGTCATATCGGGGAAACACCGGGAAGATACGGAGTTGGCTTTCTCATCAAAAAATATCTTAAAAACCACATTGAAACCTTCATCGGTTTAAGCGAGAGAGTCTGTCTTCTGAAACTAAAATTTGACGAATATCTCCTATCAATAATACAGGTATATGCACCCACAGCCGATTCTACAGAAGAAGAAATCAATAAATTTTATAGCCAAATACAAGAAGCCCAAACATACACCGATAAAAATGTGATTGTCATGGGAGATTTTAACGCAAAAATTGGACAACCAAAAAACACAGAGCACCTAGTGATGGGAAAATACGGATTTGGAAAAAGGAATGCTAGAGGAGAGAAACTTGTAAAGTTCGCTTTAGAAAACCACCTAACGATAGCCAACACAATCTTCAAAAAGGACCCGAAAAAGAGATGGACCTGGGAATCACCCGACAAAACAACAAAAAACGAAATCGACTATATTCTGCACAATAAACAAATCAACTTTCAAAATGTAGAAGTTCTAATTAGCTTACCTTACTCCAGCGACCATAGACTTCTTCGGGCAACACTCGTATTGAATAACTCCAAAAAACGTAGAACCAACTTTACAAATGCGCAAATCTCTCTTAAAACAGAAGACGAAAAAGTCATGTTTGTAAGTTCTCTGGCCAAAAATACCAAAACTTTAAGCGAAGAAGATACATCCGAAGCATACTTTGGAAAAATACAAAAAGCAATTAACAACAGCTTAAAAGAAACACAACAACATACGAGCGAAGCTAAGGAAAAATCTGAAATATTGAGTGAAGAAGCAAAACTATTAATCAACGAACGACATATTCTACAAAACAAAAAGACTCTATCTAAAGACGAAAAACAACACTTAAAACTACTGTACAAAACAACTAACAAGTTGATCAAAAGAGACTACAAGAACCATAGATTAAACATAATTGAACATTACCTAACAATGAAAGGGAGCACTAGAAAAGCTAATAAATTACTGAATAGAGAAAAAATATGGATCCCAAACTTAAAAGCAACCAAAACACTTACCAAAATACAAACCAGAACCCAAATAACTAATATTGCAACAGATTACTATAGAAAACTTTACAGTGCTCCCAAAAACAAAGACAAACAAGCTTATAGTATCGAATCACTGAAAGCAGGAGATGAACAAGCTCAGATAAATAAAAGCATAGAACCTGTTAGCGAATCTGAGATAATGAAACAGATTTTGAAACTAAAACCAGACAAGAGCCCAGGACCCGATAATATAACCAATGAAATAATACAAATATCAAAATTAGTACTGATACAACCACTACTGATATTATTTAATAAAATCCTAACCGAGGAAAAAATACCGAAGTCATGGGCTATCTCAGACATAATCCTCATATACAAAAAAGGAGATCCGGCAGATGTGGGAAACTATCGTCCAATAAGCTTAATGTCCAATATACAGGGTGTAATCGTTAAGTGTGCACAGGCGATTATTCCGTAACTATTGCAGATATCAAAAAACTTTAAACTGATATCGAAAGTACTTTACCTAATGAGTAAAATGACATTAATAACTTTTTAAAAATAAAACGAGAAATATCCAAAAAAATTACATTAATCACTCCCATACATTTTATTTCTTAGTAAGTACAAAATTTTGTGTTCAAAGCATATGTTCGAAGTGACGTCCTCCTTGTGCAATACAATGACGAGCTCTATTTACAGTTTCTAAATGAACTTTCCTTAACATTTGCGGAGTAATTAAAGCAATTGCACGACGTACACGATTCTGTAACTCTTCTAGGCTGTGTACTGTCTCAGCGTACACGTGGTCTTTGACAAATCCCCATAGGAAGAAATCACAAGGCGTGAGATCCGAGGATCTGGCAGGCCAAGGGGTTGCACTATTATTGGCTATTAAGCCATCATAATTGTTTCGTAAGAAATTCATTACAACATTTAATTCAAACTAAAACCTTTCTACTATCTCATACTAAATGTATGGGAGTGATTAATGTAATTTTTTTGGATATTTCTCGTTTTATTTTTAAAAAGTTATTAATGTCATTTTATTCATTAGGTAAAGTACTTTCGATATCAGTTTAAAGTTTTTTGATATCTGCAATAGTTACGGAATAATCGCCTGTGCACACTTAACGATTACACCCTGTATACAAACTTTTCGCATCCTGTCTAGAAAATAGAATCAAAGAAGACATAGAGAAACAGCAACCAGTTGAACAAGCGGGCTTTCGCAAGGGATTCAGTACAGTAGACCACATACACACCATCGAACAAGTGATAGAAAAGTACGAAGAGTTCAACAGACCACTGTACTTGGGGTTCGTTGATTACACAAAGGCGTTTGACTCAATTCACCACGAGAGCATTTGGGATACACTTACGGCATTAAAAGTCCCAAATATTTACATTAATATAATAAAAGATATCTACGACAAAAGTGAAAGCCGAGTCAAGCTGGATACAACAGGAGAAACCATACAAATAAACAGGGGAGTTCGCCAAGGAGACCCTCTTTCTCCGAGACTATTCATTGCCGTACTACAACATATAATGTCAAAACTGGAGTGGACACAAAAAGGTATATCCATCGGCAGAAAGCGCCTAAACCATCTGAGATTCGCAGACGACATCATTATTGTATCAGAGACTGCCAATCAATTAGAAACGATGTTAAACGACCTACACAAAGTGAGCACTGAAGTTGGTTTAGAAATGAACACTTCGAAAACCAAAATACTTACAAACAGGATCAAGAAGCCGATAAACGTGAACAATAAAATAATAGAATATGTTGATAGCTATATATATCTAGGAAAGCAACTTTCCTTCAGCAAAAAAAGCGAAATATGGAAGAAATTGAGAGAAGAGTAAATCTAACCTGGAATAAGTACTGGAGCTACAAGGAAATAATGAAGTCAAAATTACCAATAAAATTAAAAACAAAAGTAATGAATACATGTCTACTACCTTCCCTCACGTATGGCTGCCAAACCTGGGTATTTACCAAAAAAACTATGAACAAGATAAAAGTGTGTCAAAGAGCGATGGAGAGAAGCCTACTAAACATAAAGCTAAAATTCAAACGAAGAAATGTAGAAATTAGGAAAAAAACACAAGTGATTGACGCTCTTCAGCACGCACAGGCATTAAAATGGAGGTGGGCGGGCCATTTGATTCGGACCGAAGATGACAGATGGACCCGAACAACAACCATTTGGAACGGTCCAGCTGGCAAGAGGAGACAAGGGAGACCGCAGGAAAGATGGCAAGATGACATATCTGAATTAGCAGGAAAAGACTGGACAAAGAAAGCGAAGGAGAGGAAAGAATGGAGACTTTTGGAGGAGGCCTATACCCGTCGAGGGGTCCTTAGTTAGTTTTTCATAAAAAATATAGATATAAGTTATTTAAAAATTGTTAATTAGGGAATAATAAAGGCTTTTTTATTTTTTATTTTATTATTTTATAACCTGCTCGTTAACCGAAGTTGCATTCAGTTGAAACGACGAGAGATGTCACCTTGCGTTTTCATAATTATTGTTTATTGATTTTATAGTGTTTACTACACTTAAGGAAATCACAAAGATTTTATAAAAGTTAAACAAAGTCCACCAAAGGCCTTTGACCACGTTCAGAATTATCTTAAACCAGCATGAAACTGCTCTCAGAATCACTGACTAAAGCAGAGTTACCACGAAAAAACCAACAAGAACATAATAAAAAGTTGATGTCACCACAAAAAAATCATTCAAGGTGTTTAGTAATTACTAACTTTTACTTTCTAAATGAGTTGTCATGACTTTTTATATGATCATGTCACACTTCGCGGAGGCTAAACAGTTTGTATAAAAAACAGTGAAAGTGAAATTTAATGTGCAACGAAAGCATATGGTTATAAATTAGTTCTTTTGGTACACTTAAAAGTCTTCTTCTTGAACGTCAATGGAACATTAACGAATTTTGAATAAAAAAGCATCAAAAAAGTGAACGGGCATCTATTGTAGATGATTTATATAACGTCAGAAACAACTGGTGTTTACTATTGCCCCTACTTACGGGACGCTATAGTGTCTGGGACAGGATTTAAAAAGGAATAGGCTTGCCTAGCTCCTATACTATCCTGCCAGCTTAGTCGGTCTAATCCACAGGAAAGACATGGTCAATACGGAGCTATGTTTTCCTTCACCGTCTGAGAGCACTAGCATTGTGTACATAAATTTTTCAAACAGAAAAACCCATAGGTACACTACTGGCTTCAAACCCACGACCTTAGGATCAGAAGCCGTTACTACCAATAGACCACCAGTGCTGATTACCTCGTAGGCAGCCAGGTCAAAGGTGAGAATCTGCCAGAAATAACATCTTGCTAAATAACCACACAGCACAACTTATTAACACATCTTCTCACCAAACTATGAAATTAGGTAAGTGCTTACCAAATTATGTTCGCGCGAGACCGTGTTTGAACTACGGTCGTCGTGGGCAGGTCTAATGACTGTTACAGCACTGACCTTCTAGACTTCTAATGTCTAACTGTACTTTTCTAAACCTACCAAAACGGCCCAAAGGTAAGTTCAGAAAAACGTATTGTTATCGCTTCCACTATTTATCCGCCAGCATCAGTACAAATCAAAAAGTTTAAGTTTAAGCTTTTACGAAGTTATTGAGTTACGGAAGTTTTTAGTGGAGGTTACAGAAGTTTTTAGTGTGATATCAAAAGCCAAGTAGGTATTTAGGTAACCTAACAAACTGACATTGACATAAAGCTTGAGTACTTTCGGCACTTGAAACTTTATTTGGCACTTTGCGCTTGTGACTTTATTTGGTACTTTGCCAGGCTCATTGTGGTAGCTATTAAGTGTATTATTTTGTTCTTATAAACTTACTAAACTAAAATCTAAATGTGGTTTGTTTAAAATGTTATCGGCATAACAAATGTTTGCATGATGTTTTGTTCATTCTTATTCAAAGACATATTCAATCCGAACAAATCTATAACTAATATTATAAAGAGGAAAGATTTGTATTTTTGTATGCATGTTCGTAATTAATATACTCAAAAACTACTATGTATTGTAAATATCTTGAGTCCATTCCATCCAAAGGTTGTCTGGTAGAGATCGCTCGTTTAGCGATAAGACCGCCCATTGTATGAGGCAAATAGTTTTAAGTATTTTTATCACCTTTATAATTTGTTGTAAGTGTGCAATAAAGCATTCTCTATCTATCTATCTATCTATGCCGATTACTTACCTACTGTGCTGTGTGAAGTATAGATTAGTATAGATTTATGTTATCGTGTAACTCGTTCTTTCAAAATAACGTTTACGGGAAGGGAATAAGAAACATGTTGTGTCGACCCTACATAAAGTGGGATATGGGCAGGGAGATGATGATATGATAGCAAGGTGGGTAGATAGCTGACCGATTGCTCCACTCTATCGCAACGATGCGTTTGCAAAGGCCGCGGTTAGTGACCTTAACCCGACTTTCCACACTCTAAGCTCACATTGACCCACTGCATGTTAACATGTTCATCTGCTAATTTCACGTTTGCGTGTTAAATGGTCATTAATTACTGTAAGTAGTAAATATAAATATTTTAAATAAAATAAATATTGTGGTCAACCCACACAGCACTATGAAGCCCCAAATTAAGCAGAGCTATGGGAACCAGATAGCTGATTGATATCATACTTATATTAATTTATTATCATATATTTTTCAAATACATACTTAGGCCTTTGCCCAGCAGTGGGACCCGGAGGGAACATAATAATAATAACTTAGGATACAATATAACACCCAGACAGAGAACTAACATCTGTATTCACCATACAAATATTTGTTATGGTGGTGATCGAACCCACAACCTACGGCGCAGAAGGCAGAGCTACTAGAAAACAAAGATACAGGTACAAAAGTAACACTGAAAGGAGTGGGCGAATTATGATAATGAAATAAAGCAAATTTCCATTATCCAGTTCTGTGTTCCAAAGTATCAGTGTTAAAGGTGCGTCAAAAGAGCATCTGGAAACTCGCCCACTGCTTCTCAAACAATGTTTCTGCTACTGCGGTTACTAAAATGTCTGACATTTTCAGACTAGCTCGTCTAATGGAAGAAGGTTCTTAAAAATACACTCATAGCAAAACTCGATTTAGAGTTTTTGTAAAGAAACATGATAATTATAGTCACGTAAAAAGAACGCTGGAAAAATGTGAAGAGTGTGTGCGAAATCCGCACTTAGCTAGGCAATAGGCAGAATTCGCACAAATACTCATAGTCCCGTCTCTGCCTTCTTCCAGAGCGTTATTATAAGTGACTATACTTGTATAGTGTGTTGTTGACAATGAAAAAAAAACTAGTAAAGAAAGTGATTTTAAGGTCTTCTTCCAGCGTTCTTTTATTAGTTTTTTTTTTCATTGTCATCAACACAGCCCTCTAAAAGATAATCAGTTAAAATGACAGACAGGAGCCCTAAAATGAGCAGAGAAGAGTCACTACATCAGGGTCGGTAAATAGAGCAGCATTTTAAGAGTTCCCTTTTAATTGCGTGGGCACGGCTTATTTCGCCTGTCTGAGACCGAATCCACCTCAAAGGTGTGTTTCTGAAATACCGAGAGAGACATAATAATATTATTGCGCCCTCGGCGTTTTATGAAGCTTGCCTTTATGATGTTGTTTGTGGAAAACAACCGCAGACATAGAACGAATTGGACTTCTAGGCGCGTCTTTTATTAGACTAGGGTATTTTATCGATTCTATTAGGTAGATGTAGAATACATAGATTGACAAATAAAATACAGTACTTATATTACGTAATAATGGTTTTTGACATTTTAACCGACTTCAAATAATAAAGGAGGAGGTTCGGTTATTTTTTTATTTTATAAAACAATTTCGTAATAGGTATATGAACCGATTTGAAAAAATATTTCAGATTGATCCCATTGAAATTTCATCAAAATCGTTCGTTTGGCCATGAAGTCAGTTTCTCAAGTTTTTTAAACATCTTCTCTCTTTCTTAAATTAGCTAGTATCGATTGTAGGTTCCCGACCACGAACCGGAAGACGAACCATAAGACGCTCCCCACCCAATGCACCGACGTCATTGTAAAGATTGTGGGAAGCCGGTGGATCGAAAAGGCTCATAATTCTTTTTGCTTGAAATTTAGGATGGAGGCATGGACATTTTGCTAATTAGACCTTTTGCTCTGAAGGACATTTTGTAACTTAGACCTTCTGATCAGGAGGCAGATCTATGTCTAGCAGTGGACTTCTTCAGACTGATGATAAACATGCAGTTCAAATCTGTCTCAAAGGATTGGCTTAGCGACAGTAAAATAACTAATCCGTATCACAGACATGTTGACACACTTCCAAGCTGGAAACGGGGATACGGGAAATGAGTGCAGTTTCAATTTTCTACAGAAAGATTTATTTCGTCAGACCACAAATATAGATTGTACCTACTAGCCGTAGCGTATGAAAACACACACAAGATGCAAGATTTATTAGTAAAAACTTTTTACACGTTATTATACGCTCCATGAATTGTAAATACAATTTTAAATTAAATATTCATTTACATTAGGTATATCATTTATAGGCATAGGAAACTCGTATGTTTTTATATGAAATAGCCGCGGGGATGATGTTCTACAGTTCAGGAAATTCCAGGAATTCCCAGAACTCCCTCTCTAACAGCCATGCCCTAATTTTCTGTTTGAATCCCACTAATAGGTATTATAAATGGGAAAGTTTGTATGGATGGATAGATAGATGTTTGTTACTGTTAAATAAATAACAAAATACTTGAGAAATGTATTTTTATTGTCGCTTGAGTTGCGCACCGAATTACATGGAAAATGAAAGAGAGTGAGTGAAACAGAACAATTACCATACCTCAATTCTACAGACTAAATAAACTATTGAATGAATTTATTTGTTTTATACAGTTACTCAATAACGCCAGAAGGGCTGAATGGGTCTGGATGAAATTTGGCACAAAGATAGATTATAGTCTGGAATAGCACATGGGATACTTTGTATTCCGAAAAAGTAACAGGAACAAGGCGTAACGGGATCTAGGCAAGCGAAGCCGCGGACGGCCGCTAGTATATAGGCCGCTAGTTGGTCATTCCGGTGCACCTAATAACAGTGACGCAATGACTTGAATTTGGAACACAATGAAATTGAAAAAAAAACCTGGGTTTATCGAATGATCCTAGATATCCTTTACTGCGTTCGCGATTGAAAAAATCGATCTAGTCCTAAATGCATTATTTTGTCCCCTAGGATACAATCTACTCATTTGTACTTAAGTGCATCTAAGTCAGTTCCACGCGACGGGTTATTTCCGGTCTCAGTATTGATTCCATCGGTTCTCATAGCTTTTGTTACCTTTGGGCCTTGACATGTAGAATATGGAATTCTAGCGTAGGTTTTGATGTGGGGGTTACAAACTTACAAGTTTTAACATTTTTGTAAAATCGCTGTTGCAAAAGAACATTCTTGCCATCATTAATTACTGGTTTTTAAGATAAATCACTTAATCTCTTCTTAGATCACTTTTTGAATCGTCTATAGGTGTATCTGCCTTCTGAGCCGTAGGAGTTGATTCGATTTCTACCGAGAACCAATATTTGTGTAGTGAACATAGATGTTATTTCTCTGTCTGGGTGTTATATTGTATTTGTATAATAACTCTACGCAACTACGTTGTTTCCCGTCTAGGTATTGATTTCATAGTTTCAGCTTATTTTGTTACCCTTGGCCTAGACACGTGGAATTCTAGCGTGGGTTTGAAGGGTCAACTGTTGTGGGTGGTTTGTATTGTGGGTGCAGGTGCTAAAAATGTGTAAAATCGTGCCTTCAAAATATACGCCAAGGGACATCTTGGCTATCATTGAAAGCTTGGCTTCTAAGTCACAGGCTTAGCCTCGGAATAGGATGATTTTTCTTGATGCTTTATGCTTGCAGTAGTACCTATAAATTGCCGATTTGGTGGTTCCGGCATAGCAGCATCAGCAGCATCTCCTGAGTTTTTACCACCAACACTGTCACCAATTCGACTACCACGTCACGCGTGGTGATTACCGCAAGCTATCCCTAGCAGTTGACTTATTCAGGCTGATGATGCTGATCTAAAGGTAAAAGGTTGACATTAGCTAATAGAGTTAAATTGCGCGACATCGCGACTTCGCACCGCAGTCGAGTTTTCGTTGCCACGCAATGTAACTTAACCTTAACCGCTTCTCAAAGTTGCCTCACTGCTCATTATACGGTGTGAAAATCTCTAATCAACGTAGGTCTTAATCTCATTAAATGAAAAACTAACAAGAAGCACACTGTTATCATCATGCAAAGATGAGATGCATACGAAGAAGATCCTAAGCAACGTGTGAAAGCAGCTAAGTGCCGTTCTCATTTTATTTATACCTTTAACAGCGACCATCATAAAAAACATCGGGCGTGTTTTGACTGACAATTCAATTTCGACCAAAACAATACAGTATGAGCGACCCTTTACCGTTATCTCGACAGAACCGCCCACATGATATGACGTAGCCACAGCCACCCACCCACCTAAATGCAATGTTCAATCGATATTGTACAGTTATCACTCGTTTTATTTAACCAAAACGAACACAGCGTTGTAGAAGTGATGGAACACTATTGTTTTTAAACCGTGTCAGTGTCAATATCTCGACTGTAAGCGGAAGCTGGGATATCTAATGTCAGTGTAATAGATACTTGTATAATATCTTACACGACAGTTATTGGCTATCATGATGTTGGGAAATAAGCACTGAATTGTCGTTCATCTGACTGAGATTTCAGAATAGATATTATTCCGAACAGACAGGATATTAATACTGTATTCTGGAACGTGCTCATTTTCATGCCAAGTCCTTGAATGGATAAAGGGAACTTGAAGAAATTGCATAGGTTCCGATCGTGCCTTTTCAATGTGTAGTGATTTTATTGGTGAATTTGTACAATTTATGTGGTAGCTAAATTGTGTTTTATACATTTCGGGTAAATACTCATCTCTTCCAAAATATTGATTTTAAAAAAATTGCTGAAAAAGACCTAGAGTGTGTATTAATATAGAAGTGATGGACTGCAAACTACTACCTAGATGAGAGAAAAATGCGGTGTAGAAGAAAATCTAAACAATGGATTTGCGCAAATTTAGGATGTGAGTGTGCTTACAAAAGGTAAGAATTCTACAATTACTATGTTTATTATCAATATCTAACAACATAATTAATAATAAAACTGCGTCGTAGGTAGTACTTTCCACCAATCGGAATCTCGTAAGTCTAACCAAATGTAGACGTAGGTAAGGTATGTATGCACACAAATCCAATCCCACAGCGGCTGCAATAAATAACCTGGCAAAGCTGGACGTAAAGTACAAAATCAAACTCAGATTCGATACCAGTTTTAGTGTTGCTTCTCTACGAAGCAAGCCAATTATACTTGAAGATACTTCGTAGGAGAGGCAAA
Organism: Thera britannica; assembly: GCA_939531255.2. Classification (NCBI taxonomy): domain Eukaryota; kingdom Metazoa; phylum Arthropoda; class Insecta; order Lepidoptera; family Geometridae; genus Thera; species Thera britannica. Next base: position 21,486,199 of record OW618037.2, read on the forward strand.
ACAAAAGAAGTCTTAAAATGTGCATAGTTATTTTGCATCAAACAAGGCTTATGACACGATACTCAACCTTGTGCAAACTGTAGATTGTGTAACAAGAGATTAAGATTGCGTGAACGAAGTAACTAGATCGGTAGTTCACCTCTCGTTAGTCAATACGTAAGACGAGTCAAGCGTCATACTGGAAACTTTTTGGACGCGGCTTAGGCTCAAGCCCGTCGTTGTCAGCTTAGATTGGATATATATAATCAGCTTAGATTGGATATAGAATGTCATCAAGACGCCTTGATGACACTCTATATCCAATCTAAGCTGATTATATAGCTATATTATATTATATAGTTACGGAAATGTTGTGAAAATACACGTATACCGTGAGTCGTGACCGATGCGCTTTCCGCTGAGACGCAAATTCGTTTTCAGAGTTACTTGCTCTCAAGGTTGCCGCAAGGTGGACTCCTTGGTACCGAATTGTTGAACTTGCATGCGAGTGAAGTCTGAGTGGGCGGATCACTTTAAGAAGCACTGAATATTAAGCTAGCTTGTTAATTAATACGAATGTATTTCCAGATTGTTTCTTTTACTAAATTAGGCGGGGCTTTAGCTTGTGTCAACTATAGTCATTTATGGTATAAGCAGTTTAGTAATTATGTAATCGCTATAACTTATATGCTTCTGAAAAATTCATGACGCAAGTAGGTAGTTCAGCGTGGGACTTTTTATACTCTTAAAAATGTGCTTTATGAAATCTTAAATTCTTTGCTAATAAATCTTAAGCAAAACTTTACACACTTCACAACCAAAAGGTTTTACAATGCGGAATGCGATTTATGCAAGAAAAAGTATATTAACCGCATAACGGAATTCAAAATGGTCTCAACACTGTTTTGTAAGAGCTAATACACCGTTTGCGATCTGCATTGTAGGTTGTGGATCACATCATCAATCACGGTGCGAGAATGTTTTCACTGCTCCGCTATTCCACATTTTGTTCTTCGGTTGGTCGTTACATTACTATTATTTGGTTATGTTGTGCCTCTTTACATTCTTAACGGTTTTAGATTAGTGGGAATAAGGCTTTATGTTCTGTCCTATTTTGTCGCAATTTAAGCACCTACTTGAAAAAAAATATTATCTTGGTACAATTTTTTTTCCGTCTTTTTTTCAGTAATTGAATTTACTAGGTAACATGATTGTAGGACCCGGATCGTTCAGTCCTGTGATTTAAGATATTCTAGATCCAAACGGTAGTATTATTTATTTACGGACATGGCTCTTTAGAAACTAACACGATTATACATAGTCTTGCTGTGAAATAAACATCGGAGATTTGTGAGCAAATATTGCTCTACCTATAACATTGCCTCTGGTAATACGCAGCTGCACTCTGTAGTTTTAGTGAAGATAAACCAACCGTGCTAGTACTGGCACAGGTTACCAAACAGTTATTACTACTGGTGCAAAGTAAATACCTTGTGAAATAGAAGAGCAAGATATATATAAAGTCGTGTCGACTGGTTGCCGACGTATTTTGTCAACAATGTCCGTGCTTATATATTTTATCTCAAAAAAACTGCGTACTCTCATGTGATAGACTTATTTATTTATGAGATACGTGTTCTGGAAAGGATATTTCTTCTTTAAACACAATTTCAACTTGAAATCCACATGCATACCTCCCCGTGTTCACTGATTTTCTACCTGTGGGAATTTAGCATCTGTCAGGTTCTGTACTGATTTAGGATTCCGTAGCAGTGAATTCAATTATCCGAGCCACTGCAGAGTGCAGACGGCAGTGCGTCTGACTGCGGCAGGATTTCCGAACGTCAAATTAGATAAGATCTTTGGTCACTGAGTAAGTATTGAAAAACCAAGCAAGACTATCAGAAGCTTAGCCTGAGGCTATAGATAGATCTTTACTTGAGTCTTCATTGTGAAGACGCGTCTCGAATGGACAAAGCATGTTTGGTAAACGATATGCATCTTTGATGAAGTGCTTTGAAACTGAATAGCCAGTGGATTCAATTCTCAAAGCGTGTTTCACGAAATTGAGACCTTTGATTAAACCATTAGGCATCTGAATTCTGAATATTGCTTTGCTGACCACTCGCTGGTAGTTTGCAATTACGGAACGTTAATGTTTAAATAGCCGAGTCTTAAATAACCGGGACTTGAGTGGCTTAATTTCTTGACAAGCATAAACTATCATAAAGCTTACGATTTAATTCTGACATCATCATTGTGTTTTAATAGTTCCACAGTCCACCTTTAAGCATGATGTCAGCTCAAGTAATAGCACTCTAAACACCTTCGGTTAACCTTGAAAGCCATGTAACCACAAGCCTCATCACGTGCGAAATATCCTGCCTAGATCTGATCTCTGGTACTTAGATTTTATACAGATTTTTCACTGCTTGTAGGTTTTAAATATTGCCTGAGGAGAAGTTTAGATTCTACGGTTGAAGTTTAGAATCTACGGTTGTGGCTATATTTGTGGACAAATATTCTTCTTCTTCTGTAACTGGAGTACGTATTTATACTTTCGAGGAGGCAGCAACTACTGTATAACTGCATGTTAGCGGTAATAAAACATTTGGTACTTTAGTAGTATTGTTTTTATTTGAATGGGATCCATTGGGATTTTAACATCGTGGGAAATGGAGTGGAAATAACTGGCCAGGAATACTCAACACCACAGTATCCAATAAAAGCTCCCAGCGGATACGGTAAATAAGGCTGCAGCGCGCCATAAATAGCCTTCATTGCCATCTGCTAAGCTTCTATTAGTTTATTAGAGGTAAATAAATACTTAGTAGTCACTAGCCAGCAGGTGGGAGAACACCTGTCATCACTTGTTTGCGAGCTTTGGTGAACGATGTATTTTTAAGTGTGTCATATAAAATGTTATGACCAACATAAAAAATATATTTACATCTCTATTCTCCACGTCCTTTGCAGTTGTTTATTGTAATGAGTTTCAAATCTAAATCTTGCAGATTCATGTGCTTAGATGATTGGCATATCTACTACTCTAACGCGTAATCGCAGTGACAAGCGCTTTACGTTCTCTACGGCTTTATCTGTAAATCAGAATGAAATCGGAAAGCCAAGGTTCATTACTAAAAAACGAAAGTGTGTTGAAAGTCTTTGAAGATAAATAAGCTCATCTTTTATTCAAGTTCCCTGACACAGAGTCCACAGTTATGTATTCTGTGGCTTCCAACCAGTCTTACACCTGTCACCGTTTTGCTCCATCTAATGAACCAGACATAAAGTTACGGTTATTGGCTTGCAGTAATTGAACTGGGTCAGCCCCAACCGCAGAACATGAGATTAGTTAGCTTCGCTTTGCATGATTCCTTCCATCGTTGGCGTCAATTGCTTACGCTTTATTCATTCAACCTGTTTCTAGTTCTTTTTTGGTCATCCGATGGTCACCTGGAGTTGTTTGACTGGCTGACTTCTATTTACAATGAGCTGGTTTTGTCAGTGATGGTGTAATAATTTAACTCGTTTTTCAATCGTTCGTGATATATTATTTTTTCTATATTGCTGTCAGTACTAATAAGCACCCATCAGTAGGCCTACAATGAGCTCTGTCTGGCTCTGTCTCTGGTTCTGGTTTTGAGTCTGTGTGAGTGTTGAGACTAAATAAATCCTACGACAAAACGTCACACACACAATATAGTGCACTGGTGAGCACTCACACAGATTCAAAACCAGAGCTAGAGACAGAGCCAGACAGAGCTCATGGTAGGCCTACTTTGTACTAAGTACTGTAAGTACACGTTTTTCAAAATCCTCTATATATAGATGTCACATCAATGTCATATCAACGTGAAAATATACTCTAAGTTGGTCACATCACACCTGTTAACGGTTTGTCTAGAGGTGAGTTTTATCATCCTATTACTTCTGTACGATCGACCGAGTCGCTAAAGCAGTGGGTCAACCGCAGGCGCCACATGCAGAACTGTTTCTCAGACAGTGTATTCGTTGCTAACCAGTTTCTGCAACAGCCTGAACGAAAGCTGACACCAAGCGTCTAGGATTTGTCTCATACGTTTTGAATAACTTGTATTTGAAACATTAGACGTGGGAATACTTTGAATAAAAAAGGAACAAATAAAACAAATCTGTTATCATGAAGTTTTGGAAAATATTAGGGTGGGAAAGCTGCATTCACGTCTCGACATAACAGTTAGCACAAGTAGCCTTGCCATTCCCCATGGTTCCCATGGTCCCCATGGTCCCAACACGCAACCGAACTACATAGTTGTTTGGCGTTTATGTACCCTGGGGGTAAATTTCCTTGACTGAAATTATGATCATTGAAGAGTTTAGATCAGAGGCGAATTTCTCATGCAGATTATGAGCTGCTTTATATGCAATTGCTCAAAATATATGCAGTTCTGAGATTCTCATCTTATCAGTAAAGTCAAGTCACGTTTCTAATCCATGCTGATGATTCCTCAGAAGGCGTTTGTCACGTTAGCTCAGACGTTATTCTAATAGCGGAATCACTATCTGTGTCAATATGCAAGACAAGTCACGAAGCGCATTATTCGGACAGTGTATCACTGACTTTGTTTTGATCCTGGTCGGAAAAATATTTGTACCATTTGTGCTGATCATAACAATAAAGATTTTCGGTCGTGTTCTGCTGAGTAAGCTATTTATGCCCCTCTCATAAATCAAGTCCGATGTAGCGCGTTATCGATGATGCTCTTGACACATTGATATTAGAAGCCTATGGCGTGGATGAGAAACGCACGGAACCATTTCCTGGACGAAGTGACATATTTGATAAATGACAATGACAATGCAATTCACAAATTAGCAAATGAAAAAGATTTAAAGGTCAAAAAGAACATACATAGTAAAGTGATTATCAGTGTGAAGATGAGATGGATAAGAGAGTAGTGAATACAAAGATGAAGGCTGATAAAAGAGAGTGTAAGAAGAGAACATGTTGAACTGACCCCATATAAAGTGGGATAAGGGCAAAAAGAAGAAAAGGAGGATGATGCGGTGACACAAAATATGATGATTTATTAGAATGGACAGAAGATTAATACAACTCATATTAAAATGTCCCAACAAACCTAAATGACTGATAGTGCGACAATATTGGCCAACCAGCCGGTAATAGTCGATCACTTGACCGCAGACCGGTTCCGAACGACCTTGCGCCAACGCACGTTCACTCTGATCTATAGGTTGCTTCGTAACATTTTGTCGATTGCCCACTCGTACGGTCAGCACTGAAATTAACCACAGTTTGTTAAGAAATTAATATTCAAGTGCTTCTATCGTTGTTGCACACGATTGTACGTCACCAATGCTTTTATTATATTTTTAAATTAATTCAAAGATAATCAATAAATATAAAAAGTTACTGTTAAATCCATTCTCTAGTATTACGACAGGTGTCTTCTGTTTGAACATTTGAAGTATAAGATACTGACTGTACAGATTGATCAGTTGCTACTGCAACTAATTGTAATAATGTCTCATTTAGAGTTTACTCAAGGATGTAGATTTTCAACGCACAATACGGGGTGTTTTGGTTTTATTATGTTGGCTGTCATAAAGTTTTTGATATTCATTACAAAATAAGACTATTTGATTGTTCTACATCTCTTTATTACTAATCTGCATTCACTTTTCATAACGCTTAATTTCCTGCTGCTATTTCCTGTTGGATACCGCTCTTTGCTTTAGAAAGTAATCGTAAACCATACTTCACATAGGTACCCAGATATCGCTGTGCCATTGACCTTCGAGGAGAATCACCTTGAAGCAGTCCATTGTAGTCAAAACACACAGGTGTTTCAATCTATTTACTCTACATGACTTGCCTACCTACTAATACATCCCCATACGACATATGGCTTTTGAATTCACAAGGCTTCGCAGATTTCATACAGGAAGACCATATGGCAGCCAATGCGGCACCAACAGGAACTAATAATAATTGCTACCTGTTTGATTACCTGTCAGACGCCGCTTTTCTCCTGTCAATATGTAACTTACATTAAAGAAACTATGGTCAGTTGGCATCTTAGAAAGCATTTCTAAAATAATACAGCTAAACAGCGCTTTGTAAATAAATGTTGGATACTTGCGCAGGAGCACGGCTTTCTCTCAAGCGAAACGACGCTGAATGTGCTTGCGCCAGTCGCTATCGGCCTTTCGGTCAGGCCGCACGCGTTAACCGCAATAAAAACATTGACCGCATCCGTGGTTTACTTACGTCATCAAGTTACAGTGACAACAGTGCAAAAACAAATATTTTGTGATCAAACAACCTGGGACTTACCAAGGTTAGATGTGATGTGTTGCTGCAAAAAGTGGAGGGTTTCAAGTGTTCTTCTTGCCACCCGTCTCGCGCTTTGACTCTTATGAGTTTGATACTACTGTAATTGTTTTTGTAATTATGCTCTACTGCGCTAAGGTCTATCGATACAGTTAATTGATTTAATCGTCTCCTGATATCAGTTTTTACCTTTCTTGGTAATGATGAATCTTGATAACAATACCCTATTCTATTGGATATATGCAATAGTCTCCTGTTTCTTCTGAGTCACTCATCCTCGTGGTTGTGTAGGAAGCTGTTTAGTAAATTACCTTGAAATCCGGATTCGAAAACCAAGTGGAAACTTGAAACGCAATCTGCATAATATATCGTTAAAACATTAATTTTAACCAAAATACTGTCACGGATACACGACGTGACTGGGATAAGCCGTGGCAATGTTTTGATATTATATACGATAAGCTTTATTATAAACATAAGTTCGATACCAATGGTTTTTTTAATAACTTCAATAGACATACAGCCGACATTAAACTTTATACTTACTACTTTGGACTCAATTAATATGTTTATATTCAGACCACGAAGTTTGAGTTACCTATAAAGGTATGAGTACTGTATTGCACCAAACTTGACCCTGGCTGTCTGATATAAGGCACTACTGCGACATCGCTATGACCTTACTTCTTCTAAAAAACTCGAAATATAAATTACCATCTCTCAGTAATAACTTAAGCATACAATATTAGTCTACATGCAAGCCATGTTTATTTGTGAAGTTTATAATTATAATATGTATGGAGGCTAGTCTTTATGAGTCATTTGTTAGTTATATCGATTTTCTCACGTTTATATCATCTATTATCATATTTTATCGATTTAGAAGACTTATGATATCACACATTCATGACCTTATTAACAGTACAAAATCAAGATCAGATATAAAATCAGGAAAAAGAATGACATACTTTTTTAGATCCTTCATAGTAAAACGTGATCCTGATCACTTCATGATGTCCTCTACTATGGACATATTTGTTTATTTTATATCCACTTCATTATGACCTCTATGGAGATATCTATTTATTATTTGTTTATTTTACATTGTTAGTTTTGATTGTGAGCTTGTTTACAAAAATCGTAGCCAACGTTTCTCCCGATATTTTTTCATAATCATCATCATGTCAAACCCATCATCACCCACTGCTGGGTATAGGCCTCCTTCATCTTCTGCCAGCCTCCTCTGTCCTGCGCATCTCTTGTCCAGCTGTTTCCTGCGACCGCTTAAACTAATTTTGCGTCTGTTCGTTCCGCCAAAAGAACTCATAAGAATTGCCAGTTGAATTGTCTTGACGAAATAAAAAACCGTGAAATATAGTATCTTACAGATTTAACGATAATTAAGACTTCAAAAATTTGCAACATTCGTTTCGACAGATTTCAAAACATTGCAAATTTATCTTTGATCTTAGCGGCCTTGGGGCATCAATTTAATTGATGTTACTATGTACTTGGTACGTGAGCACCTATTAAGATATCTTCAACACTTGAATTCTATTGGTATTGATTTGCAATTTCAAGCCGTTCACAAGACTTCTTCTTTTAGACTTTCTCGTCATCGTATTGTAAGATCATCCTTATACATACATACATACATACATAAAATCACGCCTTATTCCCATGGGGGTAGGCAGAGATCACGGATTTCCACTTAAAAAACCGTGAAATATAGTATCTTACAGATTTAACGATAATTAAGACTTCAAAAATTTGCAACATTCGTTTCGACAGATTTCAAAACATCATTTCATCCTTATGTTGTTAGATAAAACCTTCTATCATAACTAGGGCATGCAGTATCGGAACCATTCTCAGAACCGGGAATTTTCACCCGATACTGGGCTCGGAACCGGGAATTCCCGGGAATTTCGATACTTTCGATACCGACTTATTTTTTTAATAAAACTGACCGTATAGAAATACAAACCCGTAAACCGTATACAGAGTGGATACGACAGATGGGCATTAAATTACACTACGTACACTATACGTGTTAAGTATTAAATCGATACGGTATAAAAATAAAAAGCTACAAAAATGAGATTTTTTTTATTTCAAACAAACTAAATAGCTTACCGATCCGAGTAAAACGCAAACACCCTTGACAACAAAGCGGCAACATCGCGCGCTTGCTGGAGCGCGACATGCCCAGGCAGGCGACGGCCGGGGCGATGACCTGGCGCGAGTGGAGGCCTGAGCCGCCTTTGAATTGGGTAGGTACGCTCACAACAAACACTAAATTTATAAGTAGTACTTTTGTATAGTGCGGGCGTTTCTAGAGCAACTGCGGCTGTCACTAAACCTCTCTCTGTATGTTCGTAGAGCCAAAGATGCGTTTCCACACGGCATTCGCCGTAAATAAAAATCATGTCAGTGTATTCTGACGCCGTGTAAGTTACACGAGGCATTGTTGAACACACAAAACCAAATTTTAATAACGTGTCTTCATCACATCACAATAAAAAACAGTCAATCACAATAAAAAAACTAACACTAAATAATAATAATCCCAAGTTACGTATCATGTCACAATAGAGAAAAGAAATACTGTCCTAACTTATTTAGTGTCCTATCACAAATTGCCTCGTTTTCAATTCGTAAAAATAAAAACGTAAGCTTCCGTGTTCCGGTAGGTAGGCACATCCGTTCCGAACGGTCAGCGGTCGCGAACTGAAGTTGAAAGTAGTTAGGTAGCAATAAGAAAGAACGCACTGACCTATGTCTATTTCTTTTACCCGCGGGATTTTTGCTATGTCATTGTCTCTCTCTATGTCACTCTCGTATTGAAAATGCAAGTCTGTGTGTGTATTACTTGCGTCGGAGTGGCAAAAACGCTTCGTAGGTATAGATAATCATCTGCTATGAAAGATACATCGTGTTCAAATAGTGAAAAAACTTGAAAAATTATTTGCGGCTAAACTACTGCTCCTAATTAAAAGATTTTTGGTACAGAGCTTGAAAATGGTGCCTAGTATATGCAGTTTATTTTTTGTCTCATCAGTCGTATCCACCCTGTATACAATGAAAGAAAAACTACTGAAAAAAACACTTTTCATCCCACCAGCTCTAAAAGTGTGTTTTTGCTGTTCAATATCTGACTGCAAAAGCCGTTTTTATCCGCTAGAGGATAAAGTAAATTTGAATTTAGAATATTGTGTTCACTAAGTTTGAATACACAACCTATTTATTTCTACCTCCATGGTGCCGAATTTATCATACAACCTATTTTCATCTGTTAAAAACTCGCACTCGTAACCTTCTTGGTGTATTTGTGAATTCAAAACATAATTAAACCTACTTACTTCTACCTCCATGGTGCCGAATTTATCATACAACCTTTTTAAACTTGTTAAAAACTCAGACTCGGAACCTTTTAGTCGCGCTATGTTCTTTTTTGCATTTCCTCGCTGAGGTGGGATGAAAAGTTACGTGTTGCACTCGAGTGCAAAGATTTTTTACCTAGTGCTCTTTTGATTCCTTCGCCAACGCTTAGGATTCTAACTTTTAAACCACTCGCTACGCTCGTGGTTAAACTTTAGAATCCTTCGCTTGCTCGGTCATCAAAATTGAGCACGCGGTTAAAAAGCAGCTTTGTGCTCTTGTACAACAAATAACTATTTTTATTGAGAACCGCAAATTAACCCACACTCAACCACAAAATACACGAAATATTCTCATTTATTTCGCGTATTTCTTCATTATTATAATACTAAAACTCTCTGTGCGTGCACGCAACAATCAGAGCTAGGTTATATCAAAGTTAATCGAATATTCATCAAATAAATCAACAGTTAGAACTAACAGTAACAAACTATGTACGTTATCTAACTAAATCAGCTCAGCAAAGATATAGCGAAATATCAGCAAGGCGTAAGTTGAATGTAAAAGCATTTCCATCTCTCGTAAAGAAAGCCGTTCGTGTTATTCTTTTTCTAACAGATTTTGTCATAAATAGTAACGAACATCTAATGTTCGTTACTATTTATGACAAAATCTAAATACAATATTAAACAATCTTCAATTCAGGTAAAATAAACTTGTCATTTTCGGTTTGACTTGTCCGAAATTGTTGAGATATTATCTGAATGATGTAAATTATAGGTTTGTAATTTGTCAAAATATCTAGCAATGTATACAGAAAAGTGAAACTGAACGCATAGCTAGTGTTTTTTATCGTCATTTATTTATATCGTACTAGAAAACACCAATAATTGATCATTTTCATCAGTATCGAAAGTATCGAAAGTATCGGGAATTCCTTCGTGGAGAACCGGTACTGGAAAAGTTCAAAATCAGCGATAATTCCCGGTACTTTCGATACTGATACTTCCCGGGAGCATGCCCTAATCATAACGCCTTCACAGTATATCATAGCGTATTAGCATATTACTTACCTTCGGTAATGTTTTTTTGTAACATTTGGTTTGAGCTTTTTAATATCCCGCCTCATATTATTTCCATCACGATGCTCTCAATTTCGACACATTGAGTCTGCTCAAACACTTCTCTCGAGCCCATTAGCCCATTCTTCTTCCGTGTTCCGTGCAAAGTTTTCCTCACAACGTGTGCGCTGTTGATGGACAGACCAACTCGTAGTATACTTTTTCTCAATGAAGTTGATAACTTGTTTATGAACTTTCTATGTTTCCGCGTTCGCAGTTCTCTAGAATAGCTTGTCCAGGCGATACAAGATTGGATTGGAAATTATGTTTCTTCTTTATTATTAATGGCATCTGTTAGTTCAGACAATTTTGCCAGTGTCAAGTGAGGATATACATTACATTACATAAGTAAAATAGTCAGTCAATAAACAACTAGTCGGTCGTCATTGGCTTTAAAAAAAAGTTATTGCTGTTTTTCCAAAACCATTGGAATAATTTTTGATCAAATCAGGATATGCTGCTCACACTGTGAGCCAAGACCTCAAGTAATTTTGATTAAAATACCACCGAAATTACACAACAGTACCCAAAGTCCCAGTGCATTTACAACATTTCGTTACCAAATGTTGTTTTCGTTTCGCCTATTTGTCTCTGTCTATTGTATGGAGAAAAGATGAGACAACAACTCTAACTACGTAACGTATTTTTGCCGTCTCATATTTTCTCCATGCAATAGAGAGAGACAAAAAGGCGAAACGAAAACAACATTTGGTAACGAAATGTGGTAGCAAAACTCCGACTTTGGGTTCAGAACTCAAAAAAACAGTTAAAATGAAAAAGATGTGTGATTTCCTGATATGACAGAAAACAAATCAGAAATATTGTTTAGTTTTGTTTTGTAGCTTAGCTGGCAGCACCTGATTTGACAGCTCTTGTCGTTCTCATTACCTACAAATAACGTAACGCCATTGCGCACTGTGGACGCAATTAGCTAAAAACTTGTTTCACGTGCATGCTTCATTCACCTTAACCCATAAAACATCATCTACATAATGTGTTTACTATTCATTCGGGATTTCGTGTCAGTCATTTCACGATATGAAGTTACAGCCTCAACCCACATTTACAGTTATTGGGTTTGCTCGAGTCGAGGGATACAACAATAGATATAACAATAACACTTTGAACGTGTGCTGAAACTGGTAGAACTTGTAACTGCTTTGCAATGAAACACTATACTTGATTTGATTTCTGAATAAGCGCGTCTGTGTTTGTAGACACGCCATTACTGTCACTGAAAAGATATTTTCTATCTCAATTCATAAGCTCCGATCAGAATAATCTAAGCTATTTGTGGTCTGTCCAAACCTATAATATGCAGGTATATCCTTTAATTATTTGGTTGCATGTTGATTTGTTTATTGTTGAACCAATATTTCACAAATATCATGCGTAAAAGTCAAGGTACAGAGAGTGTCAAAACGGTAGGTAAAGGACCTATTGGTTTCGGACCTTGTGCTTTTACACTTTACTTCATACTCTTGCATTTTGTTTATTGCTTTTTCAAAGTTTTGTAACTCTGTTTACAATCTCTTTCGTAAATAATTGGACACAGGTGCTCTATTGGTAAATAGCGCGTGCTTTTGTTAAGTTTTTCGCCGTGACGTTTTGGTTGTTAGTTTCGTTATTTTTAAACGATTCCAAAACAGGCTTTGCTCGCTCATATCTACTTGATTATTCGAAGCTTGGTCAAGACTGGGAAGGTCTACTTTTCGGTGTTTTTAAAATCAGGTGATTTTTTTTGTTGAAATTCTGTACACTTACATAATTACTGAAAACTAGGTAATCTAGGTATATCTTGTTAATGTTGTTTTGAGTTTATTTTCGTTGTTAGGTAGCTGGATTTATAAATCAAAACTTTGTTATTACAATCTTTAACCACCTAGATAACATTCGTAGAAAGCAAAAAACAAAGAAAAAGTTTTTTAGAAAAAACTTGAATTGGCACCTAAATACTTTCATTCAAATAACAGCAAAAGAATAATCCAATAAATAACCAGCATCCAGAAAAGCAAACACTGTAGGAAGTAAAAACTCCAGTGTCACCGGAGGCGGAAATGAAGTTTTTGTCCATCTATTTGCAGGCTTTTATTAAAACGATTCGTCTCGCTCCGTGAGAGACGAATCCGTGAAACGTTGTTGAAGTGTCTCTATTTGTGAGAAGAGTTCGAAAAAGTGGACGATGCTATTTAAAACTTGAAAAGACTCATATTTATTACCGAGCTTAGATTTCATAGTACAAGTTTCCACTGCCGAAACATCTACAACAAGTAGAAAACTCTGTTTTTTTGACATTGTACCGAATCCTGTTTGGATTGCGCTGTCACAAAAGTAATTGTTGTGCAGCATGTTTGACATTACCACCGACAAAACAAGTTGTGATATTTGTTTCTTTGCCATGTTGCGAAATATTACATAATAATAATGTGTTTTGGTGCAAACCCACACTACACCTTCTTGAGCATAACCGTTTGGCATTGGTTTTTCCTAAATACCTGTACGACTTGTTTCACATTTGTATTTTATGAGATGGTTTATATTAAGTACGAGGACATCAGCCGTTTAAAATATAAAATAATAGATGAAAAAGATATGACCTATCATATCTTTTTCATCTATTATTTTATACTTCTTACGGGATGTTGTTTTGAGATGGATGGCTTGCCCAGTACCTTCATCTAGTCTACGTAGCGTTATCCACAGGATAAGACCAGGGTTATTGGTGATTACGTAGGTAAATTCCTCTTCCTCCGTCGGTCCCTAACTGCTGAGGATCGTGACTTCATGCAAGAACCTTTCGTACGTTTTCCCTCCACTTGCCCCTTTCTTCGTCTTGGTGGAGTGCGACGTTAACAGGCATATCCAGGTTGTCTGACGTCTATTCCGACCATCTCTTTGGGCTTCGTCCTCTTGGACTTGCACCCTCTATCTTGCCCGTTACGATGAGCCTTGAAACAGACCAATCCTGAAATAAAGTCATTCATAAAATAATTGTGTCAATGGTTTCCAGTACGTACGTAAGATTGGCTACCCAGAAATATAATCATTAAAATTGTGTCAAGGCAAGATATGATTTAAATCGTCACAGGTTTATTATCATCAATGGCTTTAAATGACGCACATTTTAGACGTCAGAGTTCTTAAAAGATTCTAAGATCCTAGTCACATGACTTTCGATTCACCTCATGACTCAAGAAGGACTACACAATACTTATATTGTGTATGCTTGAAATTCTAACACAGAAGTATCGCAAACGATAATGACCTTAAGGTTGTTCGATTCCGATACAAACTGAATTTACACAACTATGGGCAAACAAAGTATAAATGTACACTGAAATAGCTGTAATAGAATTTTACAGTGGTCTTTATTGCCGGCCAGTTATATAAAGTTGGAGAAAACTGTAGGATAACAGAAATATTAATAAAAAACCAAAAAAGTAATTTTTTCGTCATTCTTTCTAACGGGTACTAGCTTTTAGCATAGAGTCAATTTTGTACATTACTGTTTCAAAATAGACGTAAAAGTCTGTTAGTTCTTTTTCTGAAGCCCCGACTGCCACGACAAACGGCTGACACTCCAACTTTATATAACTGGCCGGTAATAAGGACCACTGTAAAAGCCTATTACAGCTATTTCAGTGTACATTAATACTTAATTCGCCCATAGTTGTGTAAATTAAGTTTGTATGGAAATCGTACCCCCTTAAGAACGCTGCACTCCGTGAAACAACTTATCGCTCGCATACTTTGACCTTTTGAAAGATAAAAAAACACTTAACTTTTTTATCGAAAATTGTGAATAAAATGTGAGCAATACAAAAAAAAATTGATCCCAATACATTTACTTACTTTTTATAAAGTTTACAGTTAATGTATGTTTGTGTGTTTGTAGTTAATGTCCGAAAAACTTATAAAACCCATTAAGAAAGAAAAATTATTGAGATCATAATTATTTTTTTGCAAAACTGATTGAAGATAGTTGCTTGCAATCGCCTCAATGTAACTTAAAGAGTGTCCATCCACGCGTCTGTAATGTTTGTGCTTCAACGCTGAATCGATCTGTGATGCGATAAGGAACATCTTGGGAAAGCGAGGGAAAGCATAATCGACGTGAGCGAAGCTGTATAAGTTAAAGCTAGTAAAAATAACCGCTGCGAAAATATCTAAAACACGAGACACGAGTTAAAAAATAAACGAAATAGAAACTCTGCGATTACTACGTCTAAAGCCCGTCACATGCACACGTAGCTACGAGTATAATATATATAGCTATATATAATTATTATAGGAAGGTATTATAATGATTTGTTTTCTATACTAATATTCAAATGACCGCACACGCAGTTATAATAATATATTGCTATGATGTCACATAAAACACATCCACACAACTAGAAATATAAAACAGACGTAAGCCGCAATTGATATTATCGCACGGCATATAAATATTATACAATAGCTACGTTTGTGATGGGCTTAATATAATTATAAGGGCTTGTTCCTTGAGATAAAAATGCCAACGAATATCTTGAGTCAAGAGATCTCTAGAGGTTTTTAAACAACCTCACAATTAGCGGTGTAGCTGTTCTTGAATCACTCACAATTAGGGGAAAAAAGACAATGCGATCACAATGTGGATTATGAAAGGGGAAACTGGGTTATTGTGCTGCGGAGTCCTACTTCTCAAAAGGCTTAGGCTGGTAATGTACAAAGTTTAAACGTACCTTATGAATAACTTAATCGATAAAAACATTGTCATACTGATGCAATATGATGAGAATGTTTTCGCTATACGAATTAAAACTAAAAATTCATGTTTTATCAATCTATGCATTGTTCAGTAGGAATACACAGTGCCAGGTGACAGGCGTCACGGCTGAGTTGGGAGTAACCCTGTCTTCTGCGCCGTATGTCGTGGATTCGATCCTTACCGGAAACAAATATTTGTGTGGTGCACGCAGATGTTTGTTCTCTGTCTGGATGTTAAATTGTATTCTTAGTATATTTTCCAAAAAATGTGTATAATTATTAAATCAGCTATCTGGTTCCTATCGTGCAAGCTTTGCTTAGTTTGGGGCTAGATAGTGTTGTGTGAATTGTCCACAATATTTTTTTGTTATTTAAGAAGGTAAAGTAGGTTGAGCCTTTTCGAAGGGATTTAACCTTGATGGATTTACCTACAGGAATCAGGATAAATATCTTATTGACCGCAGTTCCAAAAGCGATGGATATGGGTATCGGCTGTCGTGTGTGCTTATCTCATGCAGAGGTTTCATAACCTCCGGAGTCTCTGAATTTGGCACACAGCCCCTAAGAGTCCTTCAGATTAAACTTCTTATAGGTATAAGAAGTTTAATCTGAGGGACTCTTAACGGCTGTAAGTGCCAAATCCAAAAACCCTACAACACGTTTGAACATATTTTACTTACTAATATTTAGAAAGTTTAAAGCTGTTGACGGAGCTCTCAAAATTAGCAAGTTGAAGTAGTTGTTGAAGTAGTAGTAGTTGCAATGGGCAGGTGCTGTGTTCTTAGAAATGAAAACCGCAGGAGAATAAAGGTTCTTGAATAGCGCCCACGAACCACAAGACGAAGCGTAAGACAATCCACCACTTCTGTAAAGGTTGCAGGATGAAAAGGGCTCGAAATCGTTCGTCCTAACTTTCTATGGGTAAAGGCCTGCGCACACCTAGGCCGCTGGTGTCGGCGATCAGTGAAACGCTGTCAAATTTGACAGCGATATTTGACAGCGTTTCACTGATTGCTACCGCCAGCGGCCTAGGTGTGCGCAGGCCTTATAAGTTCAACGTCTAGATTACTAGGATAAGAGTTTACCCGTTAAACCCTTATGCAGCAGTGGATTTCTTTTGGTTATAAATGATTATACCTTTAGTTGAAATCACACTGTGTGCACGAAAATACCCATTAAAAGTGCACTTAAAATCCTTTCACCACTCTTGGTTCGAAAGAACCAGTGATACGATAAGAAGAAGACGCTGTAATGCCTAAACGGCTTTTGATAAAAGTAAAATAAATAGATATCAAAAATTAAAATCAAATATGTTTTTAGTCAGTAGTATCACAAGGATCACATTGAAACGTCTTAAAGGTGAGTCTAAGTGCCAGTTCCACATGACCGAGCTTAGAAGAACAGGCTACAAACTACGGCTTGGTTCCTGTGATTGTCGGAGATACAGGCCTTGTGGTCGTTTTAAATTGTAAGGCCAAGCAATTCAACCTTTGAAATTACAATATTAGATCCATGTTTTATCAAGAGTGGGCATTTGGTAAACCAAGTGTCATGCCACCTGACCTCCTTCACATCACACTGTTCTAACACAAAGCTCTTTACAGCTTAACTGGTGTTCGTTGAGAAGGGTAACTTCCGTTGTGAGTGTCATAAACGAACCACAAAGGTAACCTGTACCTTTGACAGAGAAAGAGTAGAATAGAGTGACCGTAGAAAATGTGCATTTGTTGAACTGTGAATTTGTGATCCTTCGCAAGGACCAGGGTGAAACGTCTTGTATCTACCAACCAAGCCTAAAGGACTGTAGACAAACTAACCTTGGCAATAGCATAGCAACAATAATCTGAGTCTCAAAAGTTGAATAGGTCTTTGAACCCAAAACCTTGGTAGATGTACTATAAAGCAGCACCGTGACCAAGAAAAATCCTGCTTACATTTTGCTTTTATTTATTCGCGACTCTTCATCACAGTGCTACAGTTCATGTTAAAATCAGGTTTAAGCTTAGTAATTGGTCAAGCTGTCGACCGTTGTCATATTTTAACCCATTATTTAAATTCAATTTTGATTGTATTACCAACAGGGTATGAATTTGTCCCTTGATTTTAGGTTTGACGGAAAAACGTGTTATTCTTTTGTCACACATTGCAAAATTTGTAAATCGAATCTAAAGGGGGTGAAATTTATGTTGAAACATTTATTTTCTCAAAATAATTGACAAATTCACTTACAAAGAAAATACAATTTATCTTATAGCACTAATTGTTCGATGCCATTAAGTGTGGGTAGGTACAGTGTAGGTATGATGATAACATACAACAAAGACTGGGTCCTAAGTATTGCGGATCCTTGAGGGTAGATAATATGATAAATTTGATAAGCCATATTTTCGAGAGTCGTAACCTAAATTAAAAGGGCTTTTAGCTAACTCCTCCTAAATTCGATCTTGAAGGATTGTCTGTTAAACTTCAGCCTTTACTCCATATCTCAAAACGTAATATCGTACCTACGTCACTACGTCAGTCATACGTCGAACAGTAGTAATATAGGTTGATTACCTACAAGTCCACTCACATATTCAAAGTATTTCAATTTAACGTAGGAGGTATTCGACCCTCAGGACCAAAGTTTATAGCAGCTATACTTCTATTCTACTTATAACACCTACCGAATTATATCTAGGCCCGTCTTATCTCGGAAAACGTGCGGCCAATGTCATTAGTAGAGATGACGTCTTCTTCGTTCATTAATGGCTCCTGTCCGTCAATTTCGACTATAGGTGGTATCTGTTTCTGATGACGTTAAATCACCTTGCTCTCTGTCATTGACAAACGAGTGGGGATATACGTACAATGCCAACCAGTTATCTATTCAGTGACCAAAAATGAACTAATAACGTATTTTATATCACTCCGCTGTCAGTTGCCATAATTTTATTTTAATCGACTTCAAAAAAAGAGGAGGTTATCAAGTGTGTTCTCTCTAAATGATTTCAAGGTGCCTTATACTTGTTTCTATGTGGGATTTGAACAAGTTATTTTAATTAATTGCATTTTTTTTCGAAATATTAAAGTCAAATATACAAACAAAGGGACTTTTTCATTCTTCAATGTATCGAAAAAGTCGTTCTGATTTTAGTTTTGTATATTTTTTCATATTTTTTGAAGTCGTCTTAACACATACATACATTGTGTTAAATACATTGTGTTTTCGCCCGAAATAGTTATGACGTCATATATCCCAACATTTGTCGATCGTTTCCAGCATAAGGCCCCAGCCCACGATTCCCCAAACTGCCACCGGGGTGACTGAGTACTTGAGTAGCTGAATTGAATTCCCTATGATATCCTGAGAAATGTACCTAAACATCTCAGGGATGGCCCTTTACTCACGACGGAATGTGGGCGGACAAAAATGGGCTACGTTAAAGATAATTACATTACGGTTCATACCAAAAAATAACAAGGGAATACTGCCAAAAGTGAGGATGTAATTTAATATGTTGTTTTACGAGAAAAAGTTATGGATCAAGCTGATCGCCTACCTTAATGTTGAGCGGTTACCTATGCCTGTTAACAGTAGCTCACAAAAGCTCACAAAACTCGTCAACCAAGTCACCTTACGGTACGATGCATTTATAAATTCATGACAATTTCTGATCAGCCATTTTTCCTGTGTTCTTTAATTTATAAAACGATTAATCGCACGAGAAACCGGTCTTTTATCAATACAAATGGAAATGTCAACAGAACTCTTTACTCAACAGTTAATCGAATGCTACGGTTGACGTGGGTTGACGAGTCGATCGCTCTAGTCCAGTGCAAAATTGGTATTGTGTAAAAATAAATAAGTGTTCTTTAATATTATATCGTGAAAGTGTCGTGGAATCACTGAGTTGTCTGTTTTGTGTTTGATTGTATTGACGGCTACTTGAAGGTACTTGTTGCTGTTTGATACTACCGATTCTCAAAACTGAATTTGTCGGAAATAGCGTTCTAATTTAAAGAGTGTTATATTATATGTGACACGAATACCTGTTGAAACCCCGATCCATGTAGAGTCAAGAAACATAGTAATGTAACAAATTAGTGGTATGGGAGCTGACAGTCAGATAGGTATGACGATTTGATTTTATTATTGTTATTTTGATTTGTTTATTCATTATTTTTGACTTAACTATTAATTGGAATATTCTATCCCGTTCTTATTAATTCAATAGATATAAATATGAGACCCATGGCAGCAAGAACATAAAGTGATGCTGATTCCGAATCTACTAAGGAAACGGTACTAAAGTAGGTGTATAGCATCTTTTTCGCATGTTATCCTCTAACCAAAGAAATGATTTTAGTTTTCAATTTGCGATATATTCAGACACAATTCTTATAGGTCAAAGTCTATACTAGACGGAAGGCAATAAAGACGGTCGATCAGTATGAGGCTGGAATACTAATTTCTGAGACGGGAGCTTTTTGTTGCTCAAATTCGATGACAATACTGACTTACAAGTCATTTATAAAAACTTGCTCTCTGACTGTGATTCTTCTTATCGTGACGATGCTAGCGCTATCTGTTCTACGACGTGCATTATTTTCTATTAATGATATTGCTTTTCTTTATTCTTATCTAAGCTGTGGACTACTTGTTTTGTTTTGATTTTCATTGTAACAAATCTGTTCATAAGCTATGTTGCAATGTCTAATTGTTCATCTCATAGTTTGACGGTTCAATTAGCAAGCATTGTATCGCGATGTCCAATTAAACTAACGCACTAATAGCATCGTAATCGCTATTTAAGTAACATACTAACGTTAATCTTTGCAAGCACACATTATGTATGTCACATGACAAATACAAATCTTACAAAAGGGTCTAGACGACATTTTCGCGACGCTCATTAACCATTAGTCAATCGTGTTTGGTAACCTACCGACGGACAATGGCCGATTTGTTCCGTTACGTCACTGTACTGCGGGCTGTCACTTTCACTCAACCAATCGCAGCCGTTGCTGCTCCGGTGGAATTTCAAAATTGGAACGTTTTATAATAAATCGTGATTGTAATTTTTATTTTTGTTGCTCACTAAGTTACTAACCCACTTATTCGATCGAGTTACTGTACTGGGTCTTTAGTACCCATAAAAGATTTTTAAAGGATTTGTGAAAGTAAAATGATGTAGTATCTTGAGTATTATCTTCTATTTTCTTTTCTGATGTGTGTAAGTGTTGTAGATCGTTCTAAAATTGACAGATTGTAGAAGAAAATTTAACAACTTCCGGGTTTAACTTTATATGTACTTTTGGTTAAAGGTCTCAGACATTGCGACCTCTCTTGATCTCGTGAATAATAAACATTTTCGTGACCTTGTCGTTAACAGGTAATTTTCAACGCTTATTTTATTTTGGAATATTAAACTGAAACAAATGCGTTAAATTGCAAAAATTTAGTTTCCCAAAATATATGACAAGTATCATACCCAAGCGTATGTCATATTTTTATTTTAACATAAAATTCAAGATGGATTTAAACATAATTCTATCAAACACAGTTAAATTCACAATGAGATAAATAAACAACAATGACACCTGACCGCAAGTGAAAGTGAAAATCCTAATCCGTTTTTATCGACTTCCGAAAGCGACACAATAGACCCCTTGGTGGCAAATAAATAAAGATTTCACTTACGGAAAAAAGAATTAAATGGATCCTGAAACGCAGTCAGGGCCTCGGATGCCCGGAGCAATTGATTTGATGGTCCCAGAGAAAGTATAAAACCGAATTGAGGATCTTATTAAACCACATATAAAATTCATTGGTGGGGAATAAAATTTGTCACAGCATCGTATCTTTGGATTTTGTCGATGTAATTTAAGATTTAGGAAAGCATGCGGAACTTCCAGCTGTGATTTTTCGAAATTTTAAGAATTAAATGAAGATCCTAGTTTGTTTGTCAATCGTTATGTCATCTTTCAATAGTTAGCGTATTCGTATTTCGTATATAGATATTCAAAAATCATCAATTTGAATCTGAGATCGCCTAAAAGTTTTTTTTTCGGTTTTTCTAACAACACACGTGTTTTAAATAAACTACAAAATAAAACAATCGGACCAAATCTTATTGACTGTATAACTGAATCCACGTTATAACCCGATTTAAGAAGATATACAAATACACGGATATCACCGAGGTCATTGCCGGCGCGACCTTAAGGTCGACCTCTGCAGTTCCGAACTGGTTCCCTGCGACAGTCTGCCATATGTTCACAGCCTTTGCTTCAACATCAAATCACATTTGCTTGTTACCAATCGACCAATCTACCTTACTATAAGCAGCCATAAGCTTGTGTGGCTGTAGCTATTGACATGTTTTTAGGCCATTATTGGTTTAGGTGATTTTGTTCTACCTTCGTAATGCTGCTGTCGTATCTTCTTTATTTATGGTTTTGTTGTTCGGGTTTGAGATCCAAAAGCTGTGTTGGTTCCGATTTGTCAGCATAGCGGAATCAAGAATTTGTTTGTTGACATAGTTTAGTATTAGGTTGGTTGGTACACCTTAGTGTTTTAATATGCGTGCCTATTTATTAGGAAACCTTAAAAATGTATCTAGGTCTTGATGTTTTCTATTTGGTTGGCTTTGTATACTTTTCTAGAAAGATAAACCAAATATTTATCATTTTTATATTTGCTAACTCAATCGTGCACTACGCTGCGACTGCTCTGAATCCGTCAAAACCTCATGACCTACAAAGTTGTTTATCAATATTCTCACTTCAAAGATTATCCATATCAATCTTACCCAAATTATTGTAATAGAATCTGAAAATCTTATTCCATTTCATGTCTTCCACTTGAAATTCATTTTTCTCAATAAAATAGTTCTGAGTTCTGAGTCTGAGATTTATCTATTGTAGTGTTACTCTACTTATCAAAAGAATCTTTGCATGACATTTAATATTTATTTGATCCTTTCTACCTGTTTGCTTGCATGTATTTTTAACAGGGGATTGTAAAAAAAAACGAATATGTATATTGTGTTCGTAACGCAAAAGTTTTATACATTTTGATTCTTCTCCTCAGCTGTAAATAACTTTGTCAGGGAAAGTTTGGCTTCTCTACGATATTTGATCACTGTCACTTTGGATCCGTGTTTGTTACGATTCGTTTGCTTCCGGGAACTTAGGGGATGTAAACACTTTTATTGAATGTTTGCTTTCTTTCTTATTTGTTTAGCCAATGAGGGAAAGTTTCGATTGATATCATTAGGTTTCGTGATAACTGGACAAATGTTGAAATTCCTAAGGGCTCTTTCAATAAGTTTATATGATATACAAATATATATTTCATATTTTGCGTGTTCAGTTCTTTTATTTTTCTATTTTATGGGTCTAAATTAAGTACATATATCTCACGTTTCGTTGCACCAAATTGAAAATAGTTTATCGTATATTGAACCGTGATGATATTTACATTGGTTTCATAAACGTGCTATCGATCGGTTTCTATTCGGGTCAATAGGCTTCTATTTTCTGCTTAGCCATGAGGTGAGTGTGGACGTGCCATAATCAGATTTTCACGGTTTATTAATTTTATCCAAACCATTCTACAGTGTTTCATTATAAAGCTTTATTTATTTGCTTTTCCTCAATCTAGCATAACTCTGTCAAGATAAAAAATAATTCTTATTAAAGAATCACCTGCAGAATTAATTCAGCTAACATTAGAATAGGAAGATGCTTAAGAAATATTTGAAAGCATAACATGGATTAGGTTCCCATAATTTACCAATTCGTAACACTTCCCGTAGTGAGTGTCTGTAGTTATTACATCTATTTCCTAACCAACTGACCCAGCAGTATCTAGTCCTACAACAATAGACAATTCAGATGCAATATTGCCAAATTATATAGCTTCAAGTTATATTTCTTACACAACATCAATTTCACACGAGGTTACAGCAACCGTTACATATTCTAATGTCAAGTGTGAAAACAATAACGTGTGAAAGGTCCTTTTCTTATGTAGGCAATGTTTACACTATTTTATTTGACTTCTCACCTAACATGATAGAACATATGTATGAGAATCAGGCTAATTACTAATTGTGAAAGTGAACTATAGCTAATGTATTAGATGGGTACATACAAGATTGTTTTAGTCTAATATCTTCAAACTAAGGTATTTACAGCCGTAGTTTCTTTCTTTACAATCCCTGAAAAGGTTTGGTTGATTTTCATTACTCTTTGTGAACTTTTTATGTTATTTGCATTATAATTATTTGAGAAGGTTAAAAACTAAACTATTTTCGTCTGTTCAATGAGTTATTCCAACTAGGTGAATAAATACTCGTATACGTAACTTTGAAATTATAGTAGATATTATTTCAATCAAATTAGCGGTTCTATTATTAGCATTTCGTTGTCGACAAAGCCATATTAATTATTCGACATCCGGCTATAATAAGATAGTAACGCTATGGTTACGTATCGTTGATTATTTAGATTTTGTGTCATCTCCAACCATGTTTATTCACTTCACCCACAAATAGCAGAGCTGTTCAGCTCGCTCTCCTTTGTTTTATCAGTTTTCATTATGATCTTGTCTTATTAAGATTCTGTCGGTTATTTTGCTTATGTTTCAGTTTTTTTGTGAAGTCGGTAGGCCATACTTTACGCTTGGCCACGCTTGACTTAATACGTTCGTTCTCAACTGAAGACAATTTTATTATTGTGGTAGGTATATAATTACAAGAACATTGGCATAATAAAATTATTATTGTTCGCCTTAAATAATTAGAGCCGTAATTTAATTCTAGTTTGTATTCTCGAAATTTCGGTTCGTTGTTGATAACAAATTACGAGTTGTAATAAAGTGACTTGACTCATTAACATTATAGTGGTAAACCCGTATTTGCTTATCAGTGCTAATTATTCTATCTCTACCTATATTAACTTTCAGCTTTCCCGGTTTACATTTATTTTGTTTGAAACGTTTGTTTTTGAACCTGGTTTTCATCTGATACGTGGCTCAAGTATTTGCGGGCTTCAATCTTTATTCAGACTACTTTTTTGATTTAAGCTACTAAAGTTGAAAGTTAACGGTGTATTGTAACATGCTTGTGAACTATATCATACATACATACTTACATACATAAAATCACGCCTTATTCCCATGGGGGTAGGCAGAGATCACGGATTTCCACTTGCTACGATCCTGACACACCTCTTCGCTTCATTCACTCTCATAACATTCTTCATACATGCTCGTCGGTTTAGGGTACTCCTAACCTGTATACTCTATGTACTATATCATACCATTGTCACAAATAAATATTCAACTCATCATTCTGTTCTGTACTATTCCTATGACTGTTTACAATCGGCAATACCCAATGTTCCATTGCTGTCAACCTTATTAATATTCACTAGCACTCAAGCCGTATTGGAGTAAGGACGGGTGATAACATTGATTATTGCTTGAATTATAAAATATTTATCGCTGGAATTAGATTGATTGAGATGATAAATATTAAGATAATTTAGCTTAGGCACGTGTTGTCTTTAGTAATGGCGTTTTAACTTGTATCATATGTATCTTGAAATTCGATATCTGTATGAAAATATTCGATATGAAAATAGAACATGACGCTACAATTAAAAACGACGAATATTCATTCACGAAAACTTCATCTCTTCCAATAGCCACTTTCATTTCTCAGTACCTGTTTTTAACTTATTTACTCAAATGCTTCACTTTGAACGCTGTAATTTGTAATGCAAGTGATAACAGCAGGTACTTGAACAATAATTGCCATAATATACGTCCGCCATGCGAGCACCACTCCATTAAATCATTTATGGGCACGTTTTCTCTGCGCGTGCGCTGATCTAGAGCTGAAAACTCATTGATGTTTTTTTTTACTTTTAAAAGTTTTTATCGCTTTCTTTTCTTGTGTGTGTGTTTATTCTGTGAATGTAATAAGTATAAGTAATGATCTAAAGTTATAATTAAAATCAAATAAATATGTGTTACCAAAATGAAAACTAAATCTATTTAGGCCTACGAGTACATCCTCAAAGTTTCGTTTATAGATCGAAAGTAATGTTACCCAATAACATTTTTAAGCTGTTTTTATTGCTTACCCCTGGAGCAGTTTACTTTCAAGTATACGGAAATGAAATGTCAAATGGCAAACCAATTTGCAATAACAAACTTCTTAGTGGAAGATTTTTCCACCGAAATTGGTTTGCAGATTTATATAACTGAACGTTTCAATAAATTGGCGTAAGATGTTACCAATAACAAAGTAGTATAAATGAGGGGTCGCATTTGGGAATATACAAGTCATCCATCGTGCCACGACAGTTCTTAGATGTTTCTATTTCTATATATGACTCCAGGGGAAAATTATTTATCTGGTTTGGTCTTATTTTTCAAACTTCAAAGATGTTTTTTCGTTAGTATTCGAGTAAAACGGAGATTATGGAAGCAGGTTGTTTTGTTAATTATTTTAAGCTGTATGATTGATGAAACAGCGTTTCGAGGGTGCCTGATAATGATAATAACATTATTTTTCATAAATATAAACATTTTTTCTGCTTACGAAAGTAGGGCAGAAAAATATGTTTGTTTTTCGAATAAAATCCTTACAATATTATGTTCTCGGCTTTAACCGAACATTTCTTATCTCATGCTCTGATCTACTTGTCACTTCAATGTGTTGACTACCTTAGGGTATATTCTTTCTCTAAGATCTTTCAAGTAAAATGTTACAATAATTTGGTGGTTCGTATAGTTAGCGTACGTGGTCATATAGATTGGCGCGTTCATGTTTCATTTCCTAAAGTGTGTCTTCGACTTCGTTCTAATCGAGCATGTCGTATCGCGTGCTCGTTCAACGTGCGGACGCTTGTTTCGCTCTACTTGCCACTTTCATATGATTTCGACCCTAGGCTGTATATGTATGCTTTTCTAAGACTTAAGTCTTCTTTTTGCGGCGATCTTCTTTCATTCCGTAATTATTGATTAAGAATAATAAGTTGTCTACGCGCTGGAGATTATCTCTCAAACAGTCGTTTGTGCACGAGGGGACTGTGTAGAACTTCTACGCTCAAGTGATATTAGTACTTATAGTAATGGGCTACCTTCAACTACCTAATTGATCAGTTATTAACACTATGTCAGTTTTATTGAGTGAATCGATGAGACTTTATATCTTTCCACAAAACAACAAAACTCCATCGAGATTATTATGAAGAATAATAAGATAAATGGCTTTCCCTGGATCCAATGATAGCGGATGAACTTATTATTTTATCTGAGAAAGTATACCAGAGAAAATTGTGTAATAGGATCATGATGATTGATGATTTTTAAAGCTTAACTTGATGCGACTTAAATTTGATTAAAAAATTACGAGGTTTTTGTGCCTTACCTTATTATTAGTGAACGGTTTTGGGGGAGACCTTTGCCCAACAGTGGGACAATGTAGGTTAACTAAAATAACAATGATATTACCTACGCCGACTTTTACTGAAAACAATGTAAACAAATTGGTTTATAGAACTTTATTATCAACTCATACAGACTTTACAGTCCAACATGATATTCATAAGTGATTTATTGAATTTGTGATCAATCACTGGAAATATTATAATCGATTAGATAATACTTTAATTGAATATTGTATAAGATAATGGCCTTTGCGGTAATGTTGCTAATCATCATAAAATAAATCATTTTCTATAACACGTACATTCACCCATATAAAAGTAACGATATCTGTATAATAATTATAAATTATGATTAGAGCGAATGAATTTATTTACGGTATTTTAACCGAGAAAATATTATATAATATTGAAAGATATTAAGTATAACATAGTTTTACCTACTTATATGCAAGCAGCAATTTCGGCATTTATTTTTAGACATTGTCTGCCTGACACACACTTTCAATATTTAATTAAGCATTTACTGAATATTAAATGAAAGACGACGTCAGAAGCTACACACACATCTTAGCATTATACGTGCGTTGACAGTGTATATTCTACAAAACCTACTGTTTTCGTCCACCTTCTGTGCAAATAACACTTACTCGCCCAGTAATATTGTCATACCTAATGAGTTTACCTTAGAATATTGAATAACATGCACCGGGTTACCCGATATGTGTTACCTTTTCAGTTAAAGATGGTTGATTTTGATCTTCATCGAAATCTATTATGTGTCGGCTAGGTTAAATCAAGATAAACTTTAATAAAACATATCTTGTGCAAGAAGATGTCGAGATTTAAGAGAAAATAAAAATACATTTAAGCTTATTGAGTAATTTTATTAAAACTGCACGGCAATTATTGCAAAATACATTTGAACTGCTTTGAATATGAACTTGAATCTGCAAACATATGGTTTTAGAAAGTTTCATAATATTATCATATATTTTCGAGACCAATCATTAGTTAGTTGTTATCCTTCGAATCCAATATAGTTTTAATTTAGACCTTTACAAAGATTAAAATCCCTTGAACTGGTTTCCTCTTGCTTGCTTCAACGCTGTCGCATTTTAAATTTTATCGCTCATAGAATTAAGTTGGTTATCGGTTTAGAGTGGATTGTGTAAGGCGGCGACGTCTCCGCTGCGGCCAATATCGGTTTCATTACGTTTAGTTTTGATTTGTTTGAGTTTAAGACTGAAAGCGGTAGCGATATCCTCATTATCATTTATGTTTTGATCATTATTTTGCTTTAAATCTCGCCTGATTCGTCCTTCGTTAAACATTTAATATCCCTTACCATCGTGATCTTCTCCAGAGTCCAGAAGAAGTTTTTTCTTAGATTACAATTGGAACGACTAATCTTTCGATGACTTCATTTATATCTTGTTTTTTGTATAGTACGACACACAGTTTTATTTGATTCAGTGCTTTGCTTTGGATATTTTATTCAATGCTAATAATGAAATATCCATAATTAGTAATTTTCGTATTATGCAAGTAACAAAGTTGTCATCCGCTAGTCGCCAACATCTTAGCCTCCAAAGTCTTCAACGTTTGTCAAGGCCGTTAGCAAACCTTCGTATACCCCTTTTAGTTTGCCTGTGGTTAGTTGTCGCGAGTAATTGCGTGTGGACAAATTACTGAGTAGGTAAATATTTAATGTAGAAAGCTTCTGTAAAGTCTTTAAACAAAATTCACGTGTCAAGCTTTCTCTTTAATAATAGTTTTGTTTTACAAGATATAACGATTCGAATGTTGATTTAGTGTTGTATTTTGCAAATCGAACCTTTTGAACTCTTCCTTTCAAAGTGTCTTTAAGTTTCCTGTTTTCTTAAGCAACTTGTTGCTCAACGAGCTTATACATAAGTAAGTTGGGTTTATTTGTATTCTCCTCGGTGATTTAAATATTTGTCGTCAGGGTTGGTTGGTGTAAGTCAAGAAATTATTTGCATATTTTCACGCTGCTAATTACTTAAATATTATATTTCACCTCTCTAGTTTTTTTATATATCGTATTTAAAATTAACATAAACTGAAATTCATGTTACTTTGTTTTTACAACAACAAACAACCCTGACTTTCCCATAATGAACAATCGAAACGAGTTGCGCGTGACAATGAAGTTATCTCATCAGTAACCAACTAATAGTTGATATAACACCAGAATTACCATAGTAAACAAGGTCCGTGCACCAACCACCTTGCAATGTTGCAACACTTCCCGTTTAGCTCAAACTCATATTTTTTATATTGAAACAGTATACGCTTGTTAAAGTCCAATAGCTGACACGCCTCGAATCATCGTTCTTTTTTGGTGTTTCACATTTTTTTTTCATACATATTAATAAGTACCTTCTGTATACATAACGTTTTAATTACTGTATTCGCCTGTATCAAAACATTCCATCGCTCAAGCTTCTTGCTGTGAGTATAATTGCGTTAACTCAAATCACTCAATTGTTTGTCTCAATTGTCTGTGATTTCATCACTTCTAATTGGTTCGTTTCACTTTATTTGCAATCTTCAGATTGTTATCTTTTACCACGTCGTTTTCGATTCTTTTTGGATTATATCAATCCCATTTATTGGCTTCCTGTTGATCCTGTTTTCCGCAAGAATAATCGCTGCTAAAATGTACGATATAAGCTAAAAAGGAATAGCTACTTGGTCGCAGTGATTTTCTATCAGTTCCGGCTAGGCAATTATTAATGAAATCCAATTTACGCTAAAGTCTGAACAACACTACAATTCTTCATAATCGATTCTAGAAACCTAATTTGAGTTTTATGTTTCAAGCGATAAAGTGGATTTTATATTGACGACAGCTGGCCGGTATTTGCCCCATAAACAATTCAGCTTTTAAGTTCGATTGGTTTTATCGTCGCCAGTGATTTGCCTGCGTTTTATCCTCTTGTCGCATTCTATTTGAAAAATGGCTTTTCATTTTTCCTTATTTCTTTTTTTACAACCTTCATCATATCTTATATAAGTATACTAGTTGAGATTTGAGGACAACTTAAGATTCATTTGGTTTTTGTTGAGATATACCGCATAACCAATAATCATTATTCTGATCTAAGAAACTTTTGAACAGTAGACAAGATTAGATGTTCATCCTAACCTAAGTATGTTAATTTCTAGTTTATATCCTCAAAACTTAATAAGCTGATACTGTCGGTCTTCAGAAACTATTCTATAGTTATCAGCTTCAAGTTTCCCAGTTACAAGCCATAGTTTCCCGGATAGATAAGCTTTCCTATCTATGTTTTATATTCAATTTGGATTGTCGAGTCTGAAAATTCTATCACTCTCTTATAAGGCAAGATTGTTGAACAAACACAATTTTGTGCGAGCACAGTCGCCTTGTAATTAAATCAGTGGGAGCGTCGAACTGTCAGAGCAAAAATAATGTCGTTTCAATCGCTTTTTTTTAATCAATAAGGTATTTGTCATTTTTTGAGTTAGCTGGCTCATAATAAAATTGTTGAACTTTTGCATAAGCTATGAGGAATGTGTAATGTCAAATAAAATTATAATAAACACTTTTCATAAGAACTTAACCAAGCCGATGGTAATATTATGTTTATTAAACATCACAATCCACAAATTTCCCGTAAAACATACTGGTATTCAAAAGGGTGACGAGGATTATAACCCAGAACCTTACAGTTATATCTTATCATTATTACACAATTAATGTTTAAAAAATTGATGATTTGCCCGTAAAGATCCGAAAAACCATTAATCCGACCGCAAACCCAATAAATCTGACCGGCTCATTAGCAATAGCAAGAGTGCTGTAGGAAAATAAACAGGAATTCTAAATCAAATACAATAGTTTGCATTCAAACAGTTCTCTTAAATTAACTATAAAACAACATAAACTATTTTATCACATAAGATGAATGTTATGTTTTTTATATGCCTTACAGTATTAATGTTCTAAAATACGGAAAAACGATACAATTATTTATTTACGTACAGTAAAAGAAGAACAAAGAATAAACATTGGATCGGAAACATTCATTGAAAAGTAAGTCACATATAATTTGGCCGGGTAAAAGAAAATAACGATCTCCGGCTAAATAACAACCCTCAAACGATGTAATCCTACCTGGTGTAATTGGTTATTCTATTTACGGGAGGTACCTGTTCCCGAAACTTGTTTTAAGGGTCTTAAACTTGCAAGCTTGTTGGGAAATTTTGATACAATATACATTAGCCAATTTGAATATTTGATTCTTTTACGAAATATTATGAACAATGTTTACCTAATACGATTTTGTTGAAAAAAATATAGATTTTACAAGCTTTCGTAAATATTGAGTAGGTTTGTCTTTATCGTGGCCCAGCCAGACACTTGGTTCGCATCAGAGTTAAAGTTCCGGTGGTGGATTTTCAGACTTGTTCATGTGCGATTTTCATTTGTATCCGTATTTGCTTACATTGTACGTTTCCTTCTGAAACGAAGTGGTTGGAGCGTAGCTAATGTATAACAAGTTGGTCAGTATATCATGCCAATGAATTGACTGTATGACTGATCTCTCTTTTTACGTCTTGGTCTCGTTATGTCTAATTTTATCAGTATCGTTGTCTTGTTTGGATTTATTATCGGTTCGTGACGCATCTTATCTCTTATTATTTGGTTCTAAAATTTCATCTCGTATCTCAAAAAGTTTATTTTATCAGAAGTGTTCGTAACTTTGTTTGTATACGTTGTGTGTGGCAGTTTTCTTCGATTTAATTTCCTGTTAGTCAATTTTCCCAGCTATTATATATTTCATAAGCCTTTTACCTCAGTGTTTATGTGTTTATTTAGAGTTTACATACATGCCACAGCTTCTAGTCTCATCAGGCTTTCCGTGTTCTGGTTAAATTTAGTTTTTTTCTGGTATGATATGAACCAGTTTTGTCATCTTTTTTCTCCAATACCTAAAATTGACGTTTACCAATACCAATAAAGGCATCAAGTATTAGTCATTTATCGGTTCTCGTTAAGCGCGAGTTATCGTTTGCAATACCGAGTTATTGCCCGGTCGTGTCGACAGAACTAATTGTGTTTTTTATCACCGTATTGTTGTTTTTGTTAGATATGCCAGGCAAGTCTGTTAACTATACAATAACACTGTCGGACGATATTGATACCTAACGAAATAAATAGTGGAACAGTTTAAACAATATTAAAAGTGAATTTGATGCGGAAAACGAATCTGTGTCAAACTGAAATTGAAGGTGAACAAAAAAGTGACTTACCTACTCGAATATCATAGAAGTGATTTTAAATACATCAGTTCACTCATCTGTGATAGAGGAACACTGGATTTGAAGTAAAGTTTAAATTCATCAACCAAGTCGTGTGGTTTGGAAGTGCAACCATCCAAAGTGGCGAAGTCAGAGTCGCGCCTAGTGCTTGTGGGTGAAGGGGAGGGCGATGGATGCTGTTCGTGCTCTGGCATGAGGATCGGAGACCTCGGTGGAGTACTCCTAGAGGCAGCCAAGCTGACAAGGTCCTGGTTCTGTCAGAGGCCTGATCACGGGTAAGTTGGAAAATGGTTAGCGGAAACATGTCTAATGTCTGGCTGACGTGACAACGTCTTATAATTCGATGGAGCCGGCTGCACGCACGAAAAAACATGACTTATGCGGCGTTACCTCGCTCTGAGGCGTTCCATTTAAGGCTTGAAGTGCAAGCGAGAGCGCGGAACGAGCGACAAAGAGTCACAACCGGCCTCCGCGTTCGCCAGCGTTTGACATCTGTCTCTCTCTTGTACGTTCAACTTTCGTCGGTAAACCGACTTTACAGACAACCGATTTTTTTGTTTTCTATGTGGAAGACTCATATTACCCAGAGACCTACCCTTCGACCTGAGATAATAATGACTCTGCGCATCGAACCGATTGAACGATAAATTTAGTTTTTTATATAAAAGTACCGGGATAACGCGTTTTCAAATTAACAGTTCCTATGAACTAAGTGTAACTCAAATTATAGCATGACTCTAATGAGACATAGAAGTTAATAACATTTTAATTGCGGCTATTAGTGGTAAGTACTTAGTAAATCTAACCTTTAAGCTCTAGGGTAGTACTGACTACGTATATTACCTACTTTGTATTATTATTTTAACTATTAGGTTTGTTAAAACATTATTATGTAACTTCGTTCATAAAAGATATCAAAAAGAAACGCGATTGTAAACTTTCGATGATGTTCAAAACATAACCAATTAAAAAGTTTATATTATCCTAATAAATCACATAAAATATAAACTTATTCGTGCACCTTTTGCTAACTTAAATTAAACTTCGTTGAATATAAGTTAAACTTGAAACTGGAAAATGACTGAGAAACTAAGGAAACGGTGTCGCAATTTTCCTCACAACTCTAAAGTAAGGCTGCTTTGGATTACTACTTGGTTATTACATTTTCACCGTAGACTTTGATCTCAGGAAGTTTAGATTGGAATCTCCAGCCAGACGTAGTTTAAATATTGCAAGTCTTTATCGTCATTAACAGCAACGTGTAGGCTGCTTCTTCAGCTTCTTATTATCGCGCGTTCTTTCGAACCGATTAAAGTATTAATAAGTGCACTTCAAAGAGGTTCCTTACAGGCTACTGCAAGATATGACATACTGGCTTCTGCTATACATATAGGCCCCAATAGATTTCTAAGACGTGCGGCCTTGTGATCTCACCTCCCAACTTCTCGCAACCACAATCACGTTCATCCTTTTGATAGGAACCTCGCCATCCTCCAACACTTTGTCATTTGGTTCTTGGTTGTCATGTATTTAACACTATTGTGTAGTTCAATGGCAACAGTGTTTTGTCTCATCACCATCATCCGCAGCCCGAATTAACTCACGGCTGCGCATTAGGCCGCTCACCACAATCTTGGGCTACCCTCATTCATATGCGGCCTACGATGCTGACAATGTCGTCCACGCATCGTGCTACTGGAAGTCCAACGCTCTCTCTTTTCCTTCTTTTCTAAATCCTCGGCCACCAATCCGTCAATCTTTTGCACAACTTGTCGTCTCCACGTCTTGCTGGGTGTTTTGTCTGCTTATAGGTAATTCAATGGTAAAAACAGTGCTTTGTCTATTATTGTTTCTTTAACTGTATTATCTTTTATATATTGTATTAATATCTTCTCCTAAATAAATAAGGTCTCTATCGCAAAGGTGTTGCAGTATGCGATATGCTGTGTGAACTTGCATTAACGTAACAATAGATGGAAAGGCAAATATTTTTCATAACAAATCATACTTTGCATTGTGTCTATCTTGGATATCATTTGCATAACATTTCAGTTATTGTTTATAATTATCAAGCACTTCATTCTGTTTGCTACCGAGATTGTGCTCTTTTTAAAATACCTTTCTAGTTACAAGCATCCCTAGGTCATAGAGGTTATAAATGCAAAGCACACATGAGTTTTCCTTGGTAGAATGAATATTGGCGCAAATAATTTTGACCGAATCTTTCCTCTATTTTAATCTTTACTGTTACCTGCTATAATCGTACTGTTTTTCCTACTCAAAAACTGAAATTTGTTTATAAACAGTTTATACTACGTACCTACACTTCCAGAAATGAAATATATTTATTCGCTTGAAGTAGGATTAATATTTATTATCTTACTACTTAAAATGTTAGTTTCACATACTACTTATTACATATACATTATATACTCATTTTTTTTATTACAATCCCGATCCCTATCCGACCCGATCATCGTCTATTTCTAGTCCAGTCCATCCCAAGGTTGTCTGGAAGAGTTCGCTTTTAACTGTACTTAGCTAGTGTCAAGTCTAAGTAAGCATGTCGTACGAAAAAGTTTGGATTAAAAGTCCTATGTCGATATTATGAATAGAACGGTGAGGAAACTCGCAGTTGATTAAAAAAGTTGGTAATTATCAAGCTTTAGCTTAAAGGAGTTTCTGAAGCCTTTTGATATTCTCTCAAATGAATTTTTGGATTAACTTCTAAATTTTTTATATGAAAGATTATTTTGGTGTACCTATTCCGATTTATTCAGGTTTGGGTGTCGTTGTAATTACACCCTCATGAGACGTCTCAGAGTGTGAAACCAATACAATGGTACATAAGGCACATCATCGATGGTCATGCTGGCCTGTGTGGTAATGCAGTCCTTCTAGTGCCAAGACTAGATCTCATTAAAACCAATATTCTGAAGAGTATGTAGTTATTACTGTTAGCCAGTTTTGGGAATAGGACATCTCTATTCGGATCAAGCAAAGAGTTACATCTCTAGTGGAGAAAAAAAGAAGAGGAGGAAGAAAATATGGCGTCGTGAGATAGAGTTGTACTATCTGCGGTGTAATCTAATTAAACAGAATTGTAGCTATAATCAATGAAGAGTTTTCGTCTTATTAGTTCAGAAGTACGATAAAATACCTATACGCGCCTAGACGTTCGCATCGATAAAAAAAGTCATTGTTCAAAAAGTTTTAAAGTTTCGAAACGATATGCTAATGAGATGCATTATTATCGCAACGCAGAGCCTAATAACCCACCCACATAGCACAGCCTCTAGCTGAATCCTGCTTTGAACAAAATACCAGAATACCAGTGTGAAGTTCCCAACGACAGAAGACAATCTAGGTTACTTCTTTTGTTGGAAGAGTTGAAGCCAACTTGTGTTGGGATTTGAGAGCCAAGAGGATATAATAATCTACTGCACGTATGCCATGGAACTCTGGTGGGTCGTAACCATGTTTTTATAATTCCCACATCTTTGTTCAAGGTCAAGTTTGTTATTCAAAACAGAAAAATGATGAATTTTGGGTATTGCAATAAATATTCTTGTTGGGTCTTTTGGTTGTAACATAGAGTGCCTGGATTATCTTGATGACCAATATTTCCTATTTGCATTGGTGGGAAGTATCCGATAGCTTGGTGAAATTATGTTTCTGTAACATGCAGTTGTATTTTTTGACTGGAAATACGTGATCTAATTTTGTGATAATTCTAGGAAGACTAGAAGCCTATTAATCTACAAATGTGTTTCCTGTACTGTGTTGTTCAGCTACCAACTATTTGAATCATTAAGTTGATTATTTGAGCTATGTTCCTTCTCAAAGGATCTATACCGTTGATGATTGTGTATTGGGTTTTTGTATTTATTCTAGGTTGCGTAATGATGCTTTATAATATCTTCTGCTATAAGGAATTGGCAACAGTGGATGACACCCAATAACAATGATTATGGAGTTTATAAAAATGCAATTTAAAAATAGTTACAGCGGTAAGAGTTGGAATAATATATCTCCAGGGAGTTTGGTGAGTTACCACATTATTATTGCAACAAGGTTCAGATTGAAGTGCCTACATGGTCATAACAAGGTTAATAAGTGCTCAGATTTTGTTGAGTTGATATGCTGACCACAAAGTTGTCTGATAAATAAATAATAATAATTTACTTGGTTGTGGAGTCTAGACAATCATTATGTTGATGAATCTACTAGCACAAGTATTAATACTATTTAGTGGTATTGCTCCACAAGACTGCATACAATTTGAAAATTAATGGAATATAAGTTGGTCTGCTAAGTGAATCTTATATTTGTATGCATAGCCTAAATAAACACTAATTTTGTGAGGCTGATAGCAACATAATTTCTGCACATGACTGCAGGATAAAAATTTCAGAGTTTAATTAATTTAAGCTGGTCGGCTAAGTGTAATTTACATTTGATTGTGTGCTCTAAAGAAATATTAGCTGGGTGACAACTCCAGTAGCAATGGCATTTCTCTTTACAATAACATAATATGATGGCTTGTCATCATCATCATCAGCCTGAAGATGTCCACCGCTGGACATAGTATGTATATGTCTATAATGTCTGTTTGAGAATCTGTCTGAAAATCTGTCTGAGGCTACATGTTTTATTTGGATCAATGAGCGAGCGGGATGACCAAATAAAATGTTAAAATAGTGTCTAGTCTCTTCCAAAAATGAGGTGATAGTAACAATTATTATGAGGTTACTTATGTACTCACACTCTGTGTAGAGTGGAGTAGTATGTTCTATGTGAGTCGGTGTCTAACAAAATGTTGAAATCTTGCCGTATATGTTATCACTTTTACTGCGGACTATAAAAACAAGGGTGTCCCAAGAGTGGAGTAGTATGTTCTATGTGAGTCGGTGTCTAACAAAATGTTGAAATCTTGCCGTATATGTTATCACTTTTACTGCGGACTATAAAAACAAGGGTGTCCCAAACAAGCAAGTGCAAGATAGTAATCCATAAAGAATGCTCAAACACCATGATGGGCACTGATTGTGTAAACAGTTCTACATCTAAACCATTGGAGTTAGACATAA
Organism: Thera britannica; assembly: GCA_939531255.2. Lineage (NCBI taxonomy): Eukaryota > Metazoa > Arthropoda > Insecta > Lepidoptera > Geometridae > Thera > Thera britannica. The sequence goes on from OW618037.2 coordinate 21,523,617, forward strand.
CGATATGGCACATATTGACAACATGTATTCAAGTATTATAACTGCCATCTGGTCCCCATCATACAGGCTCTGTTTAGGTTGGGTCTGGATAGTGTTGTGGGAGTCGTCCACAATATTTATTTGTTTATTTATTTTATGACAGTTAATAAATAGCTTTAGTCTCCATCTCACATCTACTTGAACCAAAAATGATTTATCAGTGTGGATCAGATAAATATCAAATACAATACAATAGGGTTAGTCTTGATTTCACACCGATGGGGATCAGAGTATCAAATGCCATTAAGATTTAGGATCAAAGCTTACTTCAACAACAAGTCAATGCGAGATGCCCAAGTGGCTGAACATCTAACGAGCACAAGAGACGCCTACGTGGCCTAATGTTTGATAGACACTAGAGACGCCTATGTGGCTTAACATCTGACAAACAAAACTGACGCTTATGTTGCTTAACGTCTGATAAGCACAAGAGACACCTACGTGGCTTAACGTGTGATAAACACTAGATACGCTTAAGTGGGTTAACATCTAATGAACACTAGAGACGCCTAAGTGGCTTAAAATTTAACGAGCACAAGCGACGCCTACGTGGCATAACGTCCGATAAACAAACAGACGCCTACGTGGCTTAACGTCTAATAAACACGAGATACGCCTACATGGCTTAACAACTAATAAGCACAACTGACGCCTACGTGGCTTAACGTCTAATAATTACGAGATACGCCTACGTGGCTTAACAACTGATAAACACAACTGACGCCTACGTGGCTTAACGTCTGATAAACACGAGAGATGCTTACGTGGCTTAACGTCTGATAAACACGAGAGACGCTTACGTGGCTTAACGTCTGATAAACACGAGAGATGCCTACGTGGCTCAACATCTGATGAACACAACTGACGCCTACGTGGCTTAACGTCTGATAAACACAACAGACGCTTTCGTGGCTTAACGTTCGATAAACACGAGCGACGCCTACATGGTTTAACACTGATAAACACAACTGACGCCTAGGTGGCGTAACATCTAACTAGAACCAGACACGCCTAAGTGGCTTACCGCCTAATAAGCATCAAAAACGCCTATGGGGCTTAACATTTGATGATGACTTCTCTAGTACAATACAAGACGTATCAGATGCCTGTGTGGCTTGAGTTCTGATAAAATCTCCAAAACAATACAAGACGTATCAGATGCTTGTGTAGCTTGAGTTCTGATAAAATCTCCAAAACAATACAAGACGTATCAGATGCTTGTGTAGCTTGAGTTCTGATAAAATCTCCAAAACAATACAAGACGTATCAGATGCTTGTGTAGCTTGAGTTCTGATAAAATCTCCAAAACAATACAAGACGTATCAGATGCTTGTGTAGCTTGAGTTCTGATAAAATCTCCAAAACAATACAAGACGTATCAGATGCTTGTGTAGCTTGAGTTCTGATAAAATCTCCAAAACAATACAAGATGTATCAGATGCCTGAAGTTCTGATAAACCCCTCCAATACAATACAAACCATATCAGATGCCTGTGTGGCCCGGAACAAATGCCTGTGTGGCTTGAGATCTGATAAATCCTCCAAAACAATACAATACGAAACAATACAATACCGTGTGACCCGGAACAGATGCTTGTGTAGCCCGGATCAAATGCCTGTGTGGTCTAAGTTCTAATAACTCCAATACAAACAATACCAGATGCTTGTGTAGCCCGGATCAAATGCCTGTGTGGTCTAAGTTCTAATAACTCCAATACAAACAATACCAGATGCTTGTGTAGCCCGGATCAAATGCCTGTGTGGTCTAAGTTCTAATAACTCCAATACAAACAATACCAGATGCTTGTGTAGCCCGGATCAAATGCCTGTGTGGTTTAATTTCTGATAACTCCAATACAATACACGCCGTACCAGATGCCTGTGTGACTTAAGCCTAACGAATTCAATAAGAACACGTATAATATGCCATGAGAGGCTACGCTCCTAACGAATTTAACAAGAACACGTATAATGCCATGAGAAGCTACGCTTCTAACGAATTCAATAAGAACACGTATAATATGCCATGAGAGGCTACGCTCCTAACGAATTTAACAAGAACACGTATAATGCCATGAGAAGCTACGCTTCTAACGAATTCAATAAGAACACGTATAATATGCCATGAGAGGCTACGCTCCTAACGAATTTAACAAGAACACGTATAATGCCATGAGAAGCTACGCTTCTAACGAATTCAATAAGAACACGTATAATATGCCATGAGAAGCTACGCTTCTAACGAATTCAATAAGAACACGTATAATATGCCATGAGAGGCTACGCTCCTAACGAATTCAACAAGAACACATATAATGCCATGGGAAGCTACGCTTCTAACGAATTCAACAAGAACGCGTATAATATGCCATGAGAAGCTACGCTTCTAACGAATTCAACAAGAACACGTATTATCATAATGCCATGAAAAGCCAATCGTATGGTGAATTCAACACGTACCGTATTTTATACCATGCAATCGAATCCAACACCGGGTGCAATATCTAATGCCGTCGGGGCGTACGTAACGTGTAATGCTTCGGGTAAATGCGATATCTAATACCGTTGGGGGCATAATGTCTGATGCCGCGGAAAAGCGCAATATCTAATGCCGTCGGTACGTAACGTGTAATGCCTCGGGTAAATGCAATATCTAATGCCGTCGGGGGCGTAATGTCTAATGCCGCGGGAAAGCGTAATATCTAATGCCGTCGGGGCGTAACGTGTCATGCTTCGGAAAACGCGATATCTAATGCCGTAGGGGGCGTAACGTTTGATGCCGCATGAAAAGCGTGATAACTAATGTCGTAAGAGGGCATAACGTTTAATGCCGCATGAAAAACGTGATAACTAATGCCGTAGGAGAGCATAACGTTTAATGTCGTGGGAAGCGCAATATCTGGTGCCGTAAGGGGCGTAATGTTAAATGCCGTATTGGGCCTAAAGTTAAATGCTGTAGTGGTGCAGTGTTAAATGCCATATTGGGTTTAAAGTTAAATGCCGTAGTGGGCCTAAAGTTAAATGCTGTAGTGGTGCAGTGTTAAATGCCATATTGGGTTTAAAGTAAAATGCCGTATTGGGCCTAAAGTTAAATGCTGTAGTGGTGCAGTGTTAAATGCCATATTGGGTTTAAAGTTAAATGCCGTATTGGGCCTAAAGTTAAATGCTGTAGTGGTGCAGTGTTAAATGCCATATTGGGTTTAAAGTTAAATGCCGTAGTGGGCCTAAAGTTGAATGGCGTAGCAGGCTTAATGTCTGATTTTTAAAGGGTCTAATAACTAATGCCGCGGGGAAGAGGCCTAATATTTGACGCCTCCCGGGCGTCCCGAGATTGTGATTATTAAAACAATTCAAATTCAACAGCATACTGCGACATGGATGTTCAGGACTGGAACGGGCACGCCGTTCTGAGGATCGCAGCGACGTGGCGATAGCAGCAGGGTGTACGCGGTGCACGCGCCTTCCATGGAGTCCAGCGAGGGCGCTGGAGGTGTCAGGAAGGCCGAACTGTTAGCCAGTTTTGGGAATAGGACATCTCTATTCGGATCAAGCAAAGAGTTACATCTCTAGTGGAGAAAAAAAGAAGAGGAGGAAGAAAATATGGCGTCGTGAGATAGAGTTGTACTATCTGCGGTGTAATCTAATTAAACAGAATTGTAGCTATAATCAATGAAGAGTTTTCGTCTTATTATTACATACATTACGCATGGTAAAATAATGGTAATATACTTCCATATTATTATTTCAAATTGCGCATGTTACCACCTAGTAAAACAACCATTTCACCAGCTAGATATAGTAAAAACTTTGTATTTTTTAAGAGCGTATCGTGCGAAAATTTGAGATTAAAAAAAAAAAATCATATCTAAATAACTAAGTGACATTTTAATAAAATATACTATTTAACATGACATTCTATTTAACGCTAATGAAAATCGTATGTCAGCGTTAAATAGAATGTCATGTTAAATAGTATATTTTTTTAACACACTTAAATTCGAATTAATCTCAAATGTATAGTCTACAATTAGTCCTTTTGCGATTTTTAAAATGTCACTTAGTTATTTAGTTATGAATTTTTTTTTTTAACTCTCAAATTTTCGCACGATACGCTCTTAGTTTCAGCGCTAAAACTTATGGAAAACCCATTCTCATAATTCTTTATTGCACACAGAGACATTTACAAATAAGTGATAACACAGGACATGTACATAGGCAAGCTTAACCCTAAAAAGAGTTTTCTTCCAGCAAACCTTTGGGGCTAAGAGAGAGCTAAAAGTAAAATGGTAGTAATGTGTACCAACTTTTGTACATTTACCCATTATACCTTACCCATTGTACATTTTGTATAAGTATATTCTCTCGTAGTTACATGAGCTGGTTTGCAAACAATAGCGGAATGGCTTCAAGGCTTCACAACCAGTTCCATAATAAATTAACCTTTGAAATCATAATCATCTACTATGCCGGAGCGGAGTTGCTAATGATTTTGCGACAACTTCGAACCAAACGCTATTGGATTTGAAATCACCATGAACATCAATATCATCGTTATGATCATTAAGTAGAATTTTTAAAGCCTATAAGTCAGCTTGAACAAGACCCCATACTTGAGGGTTTTTCTGTAGTCACCACTCACGCTAGAGAAATGGAATGGTGACCACAGTATTTACGACACCCTGCTGCCTGCTCCCAAATGGCGAATTATAACGTCGTGAGGAACCGGGCGGCGCGGCGCGCGGCGTGTCGTAGAACCTAAAAAAGTTCGAACAAACACGTGTCAAGTGTCACGCAAAAAGGGCCCACCAGCGGTCAACTTGCGGAAACCATTCCGCACACCAAGTGCGGATGATGAACTTGCCAATTATTGAATATGCTCTGCTGCCTATCATCCGGTGCTTATGGAGCGGTCAGTGTTGTGGCTTCTTCATTTCAAAACATCAGCGCAATAAACAGAGATATTTTATTTTAAAATTAAGACAAATACATTGTTTCATCGCATTTAAACTTTCCACCCGAGGCCAACATCCCACCATTTACTCCGAACAAAGCGTATCATTAGTGAGGATTTTTCAAAGTTCTAAAGTATACCGAGAGTACTAAATATACGAGTGCAGTTTATTTGTCAAATGGAGCGCGACATCCCCATTGTCGTTTGTGGGGGAGGACAGGGTTGCTAGGCTAGCAAAGCGAGCTGGTCACTTAGCTATCAGATATTTGAGAGTTTGACTAAAAATTTTGAAACTTCTATTCCAATAAAAATCATAAAATAAGGTATAATAGATTCAGTATTTAATATGTAGTGAATACTCGGTAAATGATTTTTTCAGATTGAATATAAAATTTTGTATGCAAATTACTAAGTACCTCCTTCATAATCTGCTCTTTACTCAACAAGTAAATAACATCATATCTTCAAAGAGCCTTTCTGTTCAACAACGCAATTAGCTGAAAACTTCCCGCAGACTTTCTTAGAACCTCGGCTGAGTCCAACCCTATCCTGTCCTCCATTCAGTCGCCGACTTGATTAATACGCCTGAATGGTGCAGCCGACCTAGTTTCTGGCGAAAAATTGTAGGTTATTACAGTGCAAATGCCTACGGGATTGCGGAGTTTCATAAACAAAGCGATGTAGCTTTCGACGGTTTCATCTCTGAAATGCAGGTCTTGTGTATTTTAGCCGGTGTTGCCTGTAAGCGGCACGTGGCTATAAAAACAACTGGTGAGAGATGAGAGATGTTTAGCCTTAGCTTTTTGTTATTTTAGTAATAGTTAGTCGAGTGGTGGTCTATATAACTCTTTCCTTTCCTAAGGAAAAACCTTCCGATCCTAAGGTTCAAATCCAGTCGAGTTCCAATGAGTTTTCATGTCCAAAAATTGATTTGCACTATGTCAGTAGGTACTCTTAAACGGATAACATCGTGAGGAAACCGGCATGTCGTCGTAGAACCCAAACAGATCGAAAAACATGAGTCAAGCTTGAAATAAAGTTGAAAAAGAAAGGTTTAAAACGTCATGGCATTGGCTGGGAATTAATGTTTGAAAATTTTTACTATACTCATTTATATATGAACGTGGCATTCGTGGGACTAACCAGGACTAACCCCATATGCTCTCGTTTCTGATGTATTATGTCAAAAGACAAGATGCAAAATGCTTCACGAAGGTTTTCATAGAGTAAGCGTTTAGTATCAGTTCAGTCTGGCTTCCGTCCAACAAAACAAGAGTCTGACGGGTTAATTGGCTGGCTTTGTTTAACGAAACATGCTTAAACTTTGACGCAGTATCATGGTATTACGATGACAGTGTTATTGTGAAGCGTTCAGCATTTTGCTTGCGTAAAAGTGTTTTTTTATGTCACTAGAATGTGGAAAGTGTTTTCGTTGAGATGGAGATGCCTCAAAGTGTAAGATTCCTTTGAGAAATATTGTTAAAAAAGATCGGTTTCTTATGGTAACCTAGATGGCTGTAGTGAGCGATGGTAAAGATTCAAACAGGGAATGCATCTGAATGCTTATTATTTTGTTATCTGTGCTGGAATGAATGAACAGAATATGTTTATTCCTACGTACAACGCCATCTAGGAATCCATTGAAGAAATAGTTTTTAAAAATGTTCTTCATTGCTTTATAGCCTGCGCACATCTAGGCGATGGCGATCAGCTGAAACGCTGTCAAGACTGACAGCGATATTTGACAGCGTTTCAGCTGATCGCCATCGCCATCACCTAGATGTGCGTAAGCCTTTACAGTTTAGAAGTCCATGAAAATCCTAATTTTAGTAAAACATTATGTCTTATTGCATCATAACCACGGTGGTTTTGAAACGCGTTGTATATTGAAGTGGTTTTATATGAGAAAATCAAACGAACTTGTATAATATAGTTGTTGAAGTTTCTTGTTAAACTTTGTATTTGCTACTGCGATTTTCACAAATCTGCAATCTGCAATAGTAAACATCTCGATTTCGCTCGCCCACGCTTCCCGTATTTCAAATGCAAAAGTTTTGGTAGCGACCCGCATTTGCACACTTGTGCACTATTGGATTGAAATCGTATTTTGTGATTTTTATTTTCTGTTCTAGTCCTAACTTCAAAACTAACTGTAGCTTTGATAAAACATTTTTTTTGTTATTGTTTCATGTGTGTTTTTTACCTACCTCCACAAAGATTCAAATCAGATATAAATCCTTTATGCCATTCTTGTTGTTACTAAATTTTTCGTAGATTCAAAGTTGAGTAAATAAAATTGTACCTAAGTATTTAGGAAACATTCAGTCTTTTACTGCCTTAAAATATTCTCGAGCTATGATTCCTAGCTTTGAAATGTAGGTCGCATGAAGCCAATGCCTTCTGCGGCACAAAGTTTATTACTTAGATCTCTCAACATTATAAGAAGAGTAGTGTTGAAACTTGAATTCATATTTCAAGCGCCATATTGTTATTTTGGGTATTTCGTTGCTTTTAGAATTTTTCTTGCAAGAGTTGCAAGCCATCGTTGTCGTACTTTGCAATATTTTATTTCAATTTGATTCACTAGTTGCGAGCCAAGAATTCACGTAAATTTCGTGACTTTGTCAGTAATAAGCAATTTGCGATTATAGTTTTTATGTTGTTTGCATTGAGATCCGAATCTAAGGTTTCTATTTCTAGAATATAAAGAAAAGAAGAGATGATCTCGACGGTCAGAGGAAAGATTGGTGAGAGACCGCTAAGGATCGGGACGAGTGGAAGGTTTTGGGGGAGACCTTTGCCCAGCAGTGGGACAATGTAGGTTAGATAAAAAAAAAAAAAAAAAAGAAAGAAAGAAACTTATTTATGACGGCACATAAGATTAGAGAAACACGAAGTTAACATAATATATTAAGTTAAATTATGGAAAAATAATACATAGGAAGAAAGAAAGAAAGAAAAGCATTTTATTGACCTATTAGCATACAGTACACAAGATACCTACCTACTTAAAAAAATAAAAATCACACAAAAATTATAAAAAAGAAAATAGTCATTATAAGCAGGTAGGCAGCTGTCATACCTACAGTATTACTTAGAAATGGGTAACAATATTAGAGGTCAATTAGGCCTACATAGAAATACATTGAAATGGTGTCTCTCTTCAAACAATAAGATAGCGTGCTTATTAGCGCTCGAGTGTTTGGATGTTTCAAAGTTATAACTTTAACCACCTGCATTTGGCTACGAAACACAAAGCTCTACTTAGAAGTTTGGAGTGGAAACTAAAAGGAAATCTTACCTCAACTTGGCAAAGCTTAATTGATAACATTTCATTAGCAATGTGCTGTATTCAATACGTTGGAAGACTTTCTTAAGTTGAACCAGTTAAAACTTGGTTAACTATCGCTCTCGGATTGAACTGAACTTTGGTTGTAACTGCATATTGTTATCTACGTCTACACTAATATTATAAAGAGGAAAGATTTGTACCTATTTTTGTATGTTTGTAATGAATAGGCTCAAAAAGTACTGGGCCGATTTAAAAAATTCTTTCACCAATAGAATGCTACATTCTTCCAATTTGACATAGGCTACATTTCATTTTGAAAAAAATTAGGTATCCTTGGTAAAATTTGAACAATGTAACCGAAGGTGTAGAAAAATGAGTCTTAAAATGTCTTTCGTCGAATGCGCTGCCGAAACTATTAGCGATAGAACAAAATAATGTACAACAATATTGTCTACCCTGTGCGAAGCCGGGACGTGCTGCTAGTTATTGTTAAAGAGGTTCTCTACGAAAGCATATACAATAATAATAGAAAATTAGGAGGAGTGAGTATAACATAACAAACGTTGCTTGCTTCCGATTTACGCTAAGATGTTTAAACCACATCGAGAAAATATATACCACAAAAATATGTGTTCTCGGTGGCGATCGAATCCACGACCGACGGCGCAGAAAACAGAGCAACTACCAACTGAGCTGAAGAGCGGGTCGTGCGAAAATTTGAGATTTGTTGTTAAAAAATTCATAACTAAATAACTAAGTGCCATTTTAAAAATCGCAAAAGGACTAATTGTAGACTATACATTTGAGATTAATTCGAATTTAAGTGTGTTAAAAAAATATACTATTTAACATGACATTCTATTTAACGCTGACATACGATTTTCATTAGCGTTAAATAGAATGTCATGTTAAATAGTATATTTTTTTAACACACTTAAATTCAAATTAATCTCAAATGTATAGTCTACAATTAGTCCTTTTGCGATTTTTAAAATGTCACTTAGTTATTTAGTTATTAATTTTTTAACAACAAATCTCAAATTTTCGCACGACCCCCTCTGAAAGGCCAGTCAAATCAAAGGAAATGTTTGTCAACTAAATGGAAAACATCAACATTTATCGATTCCAATTTCTTTTTTGCGGAAAAACCACAAGTTAACAAGTTGTTTCTTGTAGTTTTATTGAATTAAAACCCTTTAGCTGTTATAGAAATGACCACTTTTATTCATACGATTATTTAGTGACACAATCCTACTTTCACCAAAATCCGGTGTCGTAATATGACAATGTAGAAGAAACCTGCATGCATAAATAATAAATAAGTCTAGAAATATTTTAAACGTTATTCGTGTGTTTAAAAATAAAATATCAAAGCTTGAATTGTAGTGTGCATAACAATTTTTAAAAGAGAATTCATTCATATGTTTTGTGAGAATGTGGAATATGAGTTTTATGAGATAAAAAAAAATCATAAGTCATGAATACATATATTAATTTCTATAATCTTGCGTTTTTACTGCTTGCACTTCGTTTTTGAGAAATCTCGAATTCTGGGAATTTATCAAAAATATTGCTTATCTTGCTCATTCCTTAACTACCCCACTGCTGCTAAGCTTCGTAAGGTCGAGATAAATTTCTTTCCACTCCCCAGAACCTTTGGTCTCTACCCCACTGTTTACCCAAGAGTTCTGGTCGTGATGGCAGCTTTCCTGAAACGATCAAAGAAATAATAATAAATTACAGATCAAAGTATCGCTTTGACATTTCCTCGGAGCCTCCAGTTCCGATTTCTAAACACAGATACTTATAACAATCACCATTATTTAGTTTTATGTACAGCCGGATAGCTAACAACACAAAATTGTATGGGTTTACGTACTTTCTCCGCCTATCGTGACATTCGCTGATGTGCTTTCAACTTTTGTGCTAACTCGATATTCACGAACATCGGAGAAATGCTATTTGATCTTTGTATATTGAATTTATCGCGTATAACCTACTTTCTTGCGCAGCATATTATCATTTTAAATGCTGCAGGGTCGTAGCAAATATAAAACCGTTTTCTTCTAGCATAATAATCCATTCGGCCTTAGAAATTTTTGATACTCGTAAATAATGACCAATTGACCATACTACCTTGTAGACGTAGCCATGGGCATGTCATAATTAACTCGTAGAACATAGTTTTAAAAGACCAACATGGATGAACAGTGTGAAAGATGACATGGATAAGAGAGGAGTGAATGCAGAGATGACGGCTGACCGACAGGAATGGAGGAAGAAGGCATGTTGTACCGACCCCACGTAAAATGGTATAAGGGCAGAAAGAAGAGAACTGACAATTGTGGTCAATAAGAGATTAAGAATAGCAACCATGAATTGGAAGATGAATATTCTGGAAAATGCTTGTTACAGTAACACAGTCAGTGCTAGCTAATCGGTAACTTCTCGTATTATTATTCGAAAAGTCTGTAATGGGTACCTATGTGCGTCACGCTACGCCCATTCGAACCGTATACGAACATAGAATCGTATTCTGTGGCGACGCGGTCGAGTGCCCCGGTCATTCATTGTCAAGGAACTGTTGAGTTCTACTTATAACTGGTAATAATGTCTAATAGATGCTCTCCATACAATGGGTTATGAGCAAACTGCAATTACTGGCACGTGAGGCTGAACATCTGTATGCCTCAAGTTGATGGACGCAGGGCAATGCGTTGTAGGGCGTATTCCTCACGTGCGTGACCGTCGAGACAATGCTTTGTTATAGGCGATGGTTAACACTGAATGTCAGGTGGGCAAATGCTTGTTCCATCAGCTAGTTTTATATAAAAAAAGCTAGAGGACAATACAAAGTGAAGGTGCATTTATAAAATTAAATCACCTCTATAACGACTTAAAGCTAGGTTTCGAGACAAAGAGGAGGCCTAACATACGTCTTGACTCCAAATGCCCAAATTTAATCATCTAATCAATAATCCCCTAGCGAAAGCTCTGTTAGCAAATAGTAATCAAGGAGACGTCATAGTGACGCAAAGGCTCAGCAAAGGGAGTAATGCCAACTTGATTATTGGCTAAAGCATTTGGCCACAAAGGATTTTTCATTGCCGTAAAACAAGCTTACAGGGGATCACTTACAATAATGAAACTTCTTAAACGAGACAGGACAAAGCCTTTCTTATCTCAATTCTCAAATAGAAAACGAAGACGTAACAATTACAGTAAGTACGGTATCTCCTGTAATCCACAGAATCCACACGTGTATTCTCTACGGAGCTAAGATTTTAATTGCTCTTTTAAACCGTAAAGGGAAGACATCCCATTCCTTCCCTTGTATTCCTAATGGGAAAGACAAGGATGGGAACAGTGGAAAACTCAGGCTGTTTGCCAAGTTCTTGTGTCCCAGATATCCTGGGCTGAGCAAATATTTGATCGAGATATCCGTAGTTTTGTGTGGCAATGCATACTAGCAGTTTTCAGCGGCTTCATCCGACTACAACGAAACGCTCTTTGATTTTATTTACATTCACATGTTACATACAGCTACACAAGTATAATGTAGTAAAGCTTATGAAAAAATGTTTAACTGGATCACGTCCTCAGTTTCCGATCCTTTTTAGTTTTCTTGAACCGAATGCGTGACTCGCTAAAAGTCTCTTGTCAGTGTCTCTTTCATTTATCAATAAATAGAGATGGCAAACAGACTTAGCGGCCTGCTAAGCTAAATGACTGCTATAGAAGCATTACGAATACGACGGATACTCTTTTAAATACATAACTCGCCAGGTCCGATCGTATTTAAGTTAGCGCACAGTCAGACGATGCCTGTTATGAATATAGAGATGAACGATCTGGAAATATGGGATAGCATTGATAAGAGGGATATGATATACTGCAGCTAAGATAAGTTCCGAAATGTAGGCCAAACCAACAAGGTACGTTGTATGGACTCAACTGTCTCACGGGAACGATTTCACGTGTTCACTTTGACTTGACAACATTATGTAAAATCCTACAGACCTTTAGGGGTGCGGAGACAAGACGACCAACCTGATATAAATTGAACTGAAAAGAGATGTACATACTCAAGCATCAACAGGCCAAGTCAATCATCAACGTTTGACTTCGCACAGTTCGCATGCACGGGACGCAAGATTCTTTATTTATAACCAAAATCTTGATCTAAAATACGTACAGAATATAAAGCATTAAAAAGCAATTTATGACTATGCGTTTTGTTTCTTAACACAATTAAAAGTAATCGTCTTGAAACGCATCGCCCCCGCTTCGCGTTTGTGGAAGCACACCCTTAATCTGAAATAAGTAGTTGGGTAGGATAGGTAGTAAGGTCGATCGTAAAAGGTTCCGAGCTAGGTGGCTTTAACTATTATTAGAATTATATGTGCCTCTTAGTTACTTAATAATGTGGTACTCGCATTACTGTGTTCTAATCTAATGGTAGAACACGTAAATGAGACTTAATAAGTAACTTGGGGTCTACATATCCACGTTTTGATTGCGGAAAGTCTAATAAATTGTATGAAATTAACATTTAGATTGGCATGTCTAAGTGAATGTCATTTTAGAACAATTTGTTCTTCCGCAAGCGTGTTTCGTAAAATCTTGTCTAGACTTCTCGTAGTTCATCACCTAATTCTTATAATAAAACTTCACGAGCCACCGAAATCCTAAATATCAAAGCTCACAAAACTTTTCTCTTGTCAGCAGCTTCTCCCAGAAAGTAGACGAAGAGGAAGGCGGCGGGGGGGTTCCGCTCCATCCACCGGACGGCTTCTACACCCACCAGCACGGCATCCACAGCCATCATGCCCACACTGCGGAGCCCGACCGGGGTTACATGGACGGGAATCGATACGTCACGTCGGTGCACAGACCTTTGCCTGGTAAGTGTTCCATAACATGTTAGGCAGCTCATAGCACTAACTTCAAAGTAACTCCTGAGTACATAATACCCTGAAAACCCTCCTAATATTGGACAGGCTTATATCCAGCAGTGCATTAGCAGCTTATTCCGGCAAATTATTATGCTGATAGAAATCCAGAGGGTGGTGCAATCTTTAAATGGTCGTCGCATGGATTCATGGAAATCATCTCATCGGTGTCTATATTTCAAGCCCGCCAAAACTGAATCATATTCCATTCGCCTTCCAGCTCTGAACCACTCGAACTCGTCATGCTCGTCGGCTTCGAACGCGTCTACGGGCGCTGGTCTCTGCCCCGCGACCGAGCCGGCGCCGCCGCTGTACATTGCTGCGCCGCCGGAAGGCTTCGGTATGGCTGTCCACAACAACCGATCAGTGGAGAGGTAAGGATCAATATACACTTAAGAGTAATACACTTAAGAGTCTGATCAGGCAAGCAGATGTGCAGAACAAACTCACGAGTCTTATCGGGGACTGGCATAGAGTTAGCTAAAGGCAAACAAGCGACGTTCTTCTCGGTTACTGATAAAATACTGCTTTGAGTGCTTGGTAATGTCAATCGTCTGATGACCACCAGCATTGAAGAGTGTGAAGCAGACTGGCACGAAATCCAGATGTCCAATCAGATTATTTGAACTAAGATGGTCTGTGTATTTCAAATAATCTGATTGGTGATTTCGACTCCTCACTACCTCACTCCACTCATTGAAAACGCACCTAGTCTCTTCGCGAAGTGTGATAAATATGGGGAGAACGAAAGAGAAAGAATCATGCAGTTATGCCGTTGCTTGCATTGTTATTTAAATCTGGAGTCTTGGAAAGATTGTCATGACATGTGTCAGTGTCATATATCTGTCTGCAACGAAAAAGCGCTATACAAAAGTGACGATAGCACTTTACGAGATCGCTAACCTATCGCACGGTCAATAATCTACGGGCACTGGTTATTGTGGGTTTGATAACACATTGCACTATGCTTTTGTATTATGTACAGACGGTGTCGTGACTAACAGGAATCAGGATAAAATAAATGTTTAATATCGTTCGGATAAAAATTTATAAACTATTGATTGGTTTATTTTATGTCAGTTTCTAGTTTATCTCTACAATGAAGATCCGTTTTATTTTTAGTTCAATTTAAATTTAAACAGTGTATTTATAAATAATGTCTAGTATCCGTGTCTATTTAAAAACAATGTAAGTTTTTATTTATTTTTAGTATATTTAGTGCTATTTTACAATTTCTAACTGGATGTCAGGACTAAGCTAAGAACGGATCTAGTCTTGTAGAAAGAATAAAAAAGCCCATCAAAAATCAGTATTGTAATCTGGAAAATGTGATCCCAAATTTTTACTGTATATTTTATTTGTTTTCAATATTGTGTAACATTTTACAAAATTCCATAGGCGTGGCACAGATGTGTCGCTCATAGGCACCGCCGGGATAAGGCAAAAAGATCCATCGCTACCCCAAAAACGGGGAAAACTGACTAGAGGGTATGTCAGCTAAAACCTGGAGCTTGTCATGTGAACCCTTCGAGATAGATAACACCTAACTGTCCTTACTTGACTTACCTTCACCTTAAGAGAATACGCATGAGAAAATCACATTTCTAAATGACCTTGTTCCACTGTACGCATGACAGAAAATCGATTATTAACTTAATCGATTTAATTAATTGATAAAACTTTAATGTCACAGTCGGTAGACCCTGGTCTCAATAATAAATTCTAATCATTTGACTTGATTCTTGAGTTGTTTTAAGAATGTACTAAGAGCATGTGATCTAACTTGCTAATACTGAAGTTATTTAACAAAGCGATTTCTTCTAAATATTTCTGTTAGAGCAGTTTTTATTCTAAAACTATAAAAAATATATTATAACTACCTATACGCAGCAACATTTCTTTTCAGTAGTTATTTTAGATACATTAATCATGCTGTTTATAAATTCAATTGGAATAATCCATAAACCGAGCATACGTATCATTTTACGCTTAAAAAAACCAAACCCCGTTGCACAATGAAACCATCAAGTACAATGCTTTATTGAAATACATTTCAATACTCACTTTGGCAACACGAGACACTTCATACCACCAACATACCCACCATAAAACCCTTTAACCCAAACCCATCAAAGAAAAACTCAACCAGAACTTACTTTCCAGTCGTTATGAGATGTCCCAAGACCTTCTCGACAAGCAAGTTGAGATCCTCGAGCGAAGATACGGAGGTTTGCGCGCGCGACGAGCCGCAGTCACCATACAGCGAGCGTTTAGAAGACGTCAGCTGTTGAAGAAGTTCAGTGCCATCACAGCGATGGCGAAGGCAGCTGATTCTACTGCCAGGCGGATGGTAGATGGGCCGGAGCATGGCCAACTAGTCAATGGTAAGCTTGCTTATCCAGGGTAGAGACAGTTAGCTGTTGAAGAAGCTTAGTTGCCATCACACCAATGGTGAAGGCAGCTGATTCTACTGCCAGGAGGATGGTGGATGGGCCGGAGCATGGCCAACTAGTCAATGGTAAGCTTGCTTATCCAGGGTAGAGACAGTTAGCTGTTGAAGAAGCTTAGTTGCCATCACACCAATGGTGAAGGCAGCTGATTCTACTGCCAGGCGGATGGTAGATGGGCCGGAGCATGGCCAACTAGTCAATGGTAAGCTTGCTTATCCAGGGTAGAGACAGTTAGCTGTTGAAGAAGCTTAGTTGCCATCACACCAATGGTGAAGGCAGCTGATTCTACTGCCAGGAGGATGGTGGATGGGCCGGAGCATGGCCAACTAGTCAATGGTAAGCTTGCTTATCCAGGGTAGAGACAGTTAGCTGTTGAAGAAGCTAAGTTGCTATCACAGCAATGGCGAAGGCAGCTGATTCTACTGCCAGGCGAATGGTGGATGGGCCGGAGCATGGCAAACTAGTCAATGGTAAGCTCTCATATATACCATGAAACAATTGCTTCTTCAGGGTAAAGACAGTCAGCTATTATTGAAGAAGCTTAGTTGCCATCACAGCAATGGCGAAGGCAGCTGATTTTACTGCCAGGCGGATGGTGGATGGGCCGGAGCATGGCCAACTAGTCAATGGTAAGCTTGCTTATCCAGGGTAGAGACAGTTAGCTGTTGAAGAAGCTAAGTTGCCATCACAGCAATGGCGAAGGCAGCTGATTCTACTGCCAGGTGGATGGTGGATGGGCCGGAGCATGGCAAACTAGTCAATGGTAAGCTCTCATATATACCATGAAACAATTGCTTCTTCAGGGTAAAGACAGTCAGCTATTATTGAAGAAGCTTAGTTGCCATCACAGCAATGGCGAAGGCAGCTGATTCTACTACCAGGCGGATGGTGGATGGGCCGGAGCATGGCCAACTAGTCAATGGTAAGCTTGCTTATCCAGGGTAGAGACAGTTAGCTGTTGAAGAAGCTTAGTTGCCATCACACCAATGGTGAAGGCAGCTGATTCTACTGCCAGGCGGATGGTCGATGGGCCGGAGCATGGCCAACTAGTCAATGGTAAGCTTGCTTATCCAGGGTAGAGACAGTTAGCTGTTGAAGAAGTTAAGTTGCTATCACAGCAATGGCGAAGGCAGCTGATTCTACTGCCAGGCGAATGGTGGATGGGCCGGAGCATGGCCAACTAGTCAATGGTAAGCTTGCTTATCCAGGGTAGAGACAGTTAGCTGTTGAAGAAGCTAAGTTGCCATCACAGCAATGGCGAAGGCAGCTGATTCTACTGCCAGGCGAATGGTGGATGGGCCGGAGCATGGCAAACTAGTCAATGGTAAGCTCTCATATAATACCAATTGCTTCTCCAGGGTAAGATAGTCAGCTGTTGAAGAAGCTTAGTTGCCATCACAATAATGGTGAAGGCAGCTGACTCTACTAGCTGGTGGACAGACCGGAGCATGGTTAACTAATCAACTGCAAGAAAAGACCATTATTCAGCTGTAACCATTAAGCAGTGAGATGAATTTATTACACATGTATTTGTTCATGGTGCAATTTCAACCCACAACATACGCGCAGAAGTCAAAGGTATGAAGAAGCCTATCGAGCCCTCGCACCTTACATGAATCAGATGCTACTACAGGATAGAGCTATTAGATGAATTTAACACACAAGTGTTTGTTCTTGGTTGGAGTCCAACTCACAATCTATAGACTAGTTACCTCGCTGTGATGCCAGTCAGTTTTGACCCAATGTATGAGGATAGCAGGATATAACTATCAAGTTATAAGCTATATCAATCAGGAAGTATGGCGGATGATAAATGATTTTTTTGTCGTTTTCAGGTAACGATATCTACGCTACCACGTTACTCCAGAAAAGTCCTGGCAGTGTGGAGAAAGCCCTGGCGCTGACAAGGCCGATGCGATCTATGTCGCTTCGGGAGCGCCATGATATGGATATGAGGTCAGTCTTCTGCCTATAAATGATAAGCCTTGACAAGACTTTGTTGAGATTGTGGGAAGTCAGTGGATGGTGAGGGCTCAACATTGTTCTCTCTTGAAATGTATAGAGGAGGGTTATGCTCAGCAGAGAACTTCTTTAGGATGATTTTGTTAAGATCGTAGGAATTCAGTGGTTGGCTCTCCATATACCAAGCCAAGTTGCATTCTGTTCAGCATCATCATCACGCTGAGAAGTTCACTGCTAGACATAGGGCTCCCCTTTCATATTCCAGGAATTACCCTAAACCCGTAAAAAAATTACACAGGTAACGTTTTCGAATTTTTCTGATTCTACGACATGCCGGTTTCCTCACGATGTTTTCATTTGCCATTTGAGTCTACTGGCAAAGTGCACATAAGTTATTCGACAGAAAAACTCATTGATACACGACTGGATTTCAACCCACGACCTTAGGATCGGAAGGCGGGGCCACTACCATTATACTATATCACCATTCCTCTTAATTCTTCATGAAATACCGATTATAACCAACTTACAAACTTATTTTGCTATGTTTTACCGAAACAACTACTAACTGGTTCACCGAATTGAGTCCCTACTCAAAAACTTACCAACCTAATATTTCGAAATAACAAAGTTGTAGAAAAGTAATCTGTCCTAAATGTCACACTAGTTGGGTCGTTGGGTCCGTTCCTTTGGGGATTTGGAAAAGTGGCTGTAGGTAATACTGTAGGCTGGGTTTTGACCTTGATTGACATCAATTTTCGGGGTATAATCTTGTAATGGACGCCTGTAATTTAGTTATTATATTTGTATTTTGGTTCCTATTCGCTATCTCATTCAATCTTCCAACCGTTCCTTGTTCAAGATGAATTTTGTTTCAATTAGTTTTTTAATCTAATATATTTTATAGCTTATATTACTGTCTCATATTGTTATTTTTTGTACTACATATAATACCTACTTTTTGTTTACCTATATTACTTACTTTCCTAATCCTAACTAACCTAACCGAAGACAAACCCACAATAGTAACCGTAGTCTGAGTTTTACTCTACTGTTGAAAGGGTTTTTCTACACAATTAATTAACTCATTGCTTTGTTTAATTTAGACTAAGAATTTTGTTTTACTTGTTGACATATTATTGTATTAATTATTTGATCAGTTTAACCTTTTTTTATGTACTATGTGTTGTGGTTTCTAATAATGTAATTTCAAACACGATTTTATGCAAATTGTTTATGAATAAACGAAATGAAATACGTGTACCTATCTTTCTTTTGTTTCGATCGTTTCTACGTAACGTGTTGTTGTTGTTGTCTCATCTTTTCTCCATACAAAAGAGAGAGACACGTAGGCGAAACGAATTGTTCAAACTGATCGAGTAAAACTACGACTTGCCCTTCTGATCATAGCAGGAAGGAGGACTGATAATTTTGGAATTTTGTATAGGTAATTTAGAAAATAATATATTATTTTCCTATTTCAGCAATCACCTCCAAATGGACACGTCCAACGAGGTAGAAGCGATGGTGGCCAGGGTGCAGCAATCCGCGCATCAAATCCATATGATGGCCAACGATATACCTCATCACCGCGATGCCGACAGCGGCGTATGTAGCTTTCAAGTTAGTAATGTCCTATGTTGAAATTTCTGAATATAGTTTCTACTAGTGACCCGACCGAGCACGAGTATTTAGAAAAAAAACCTTTATTCTAACATTATTATCTCGTGTGAAGACGGGGCGAATCGCTAGTATAATAACCTTCCGTAAAAAAAAACTATTAAAAGAAAGTCGTGTTAGTTACACTATTCATAACTAAAGAAAGGCTTAGAAACAGGAGACGGACATAGGACAATTTTTATCTCAAAAAAAGTAAAACTAACGGGAACGGGACGAGCGAAGGCGCGGGCGGCTGCTAGTTTATAAAAATTGATGAGTTTGAGGTAAAAATCGTACATACGAGTATAGTATATAGTTCTGACTTAGTTTTTAGCAATTACGTTGCGTGATTTTAGGACATAATTATTTCCAAATATTTTACTAATGAAAGTCAAGGAAATACATGACATCAAATCAAAAACGTTATCTATCTAGATTGTTATCGCATTCTACGATCCAGTTACAACTGAAAGAATTCAGACGTATTTACTAATTACTGTAGAAACTATGTACTAAACTGTCCACCCAAAATGCATCTTTGATATACGGAATTCAACTTTATCTGTAAAGGTATAAAGATACATTTCAAAGAATTCGCAACGTGTTTAATTTAAGGCTCTTATCAGTTTTGCTAGTCTTACACGTGACATTGCCGAGGTGTAACGTCTCAGATGTGATTATCAATTAGTTCCAAACAAGAGTAAATAGAGTTCAAAATGCATGAAAATGTAAAGGTTTTGAGAAGAGTGAAGCGGATTCGATTATGGAGATTTGGGTCTACAAAATATACTATAAATAGGGTGAGTTTTAAAAACCTATTAGAGACACTAAAATCCACAATAAAATTATGGTTTGTTTGCTCAGAAAATTCGGTCTGGAAAACCCATTTAGTTACCCAAAGCAATGATAAATAAATTAAGAGACGTACAAGCGTACAGAAAGTAATTAAAATTCAAATATGTCTGTATTCAATTGAAACTCAAATCATGTTCAATTGACAAGGATAACTTTGAAACGCCTTAAAGCTAGATGAGTCTAGGGGTCGTAGTTTCCTGTACGTTTTAAACGACTTCTAAAAAAAATAAAGTTGTCAATTCAGTTGTATTTTTTTATAGCAACCGTGAGTAAACCGATTTGAAGAAAAAAATATAAAATAAACACAACACTACCCAGCCCCAAACTAAGCAGAGCTTGTAATATGGGAACCGGATAGCTGATATAATACTTGAATACAATTTTTTTTGTAAATACATACTTAGAATACAATATAACACCCAGACAGAGAACAAACATTTATGTTCACCACACAAATATTTGTTCTCGGTGGGGATCGAACCCACGACCTACGGCGCAGAAGGCAGAGCTACTACCAACTGAGCTAGAGGCCAGTCTCTAATCTAAAATCTAAAATCTGGAAGGTTATTTCAGACTGGGCCCATAGAACTTCATCAAAATCGGTTATGAAATTTGAAGAACGAATAAATCTATTCGGTCTGAGGGTATGTCTTCCGTGTCTGGGGAGTCGTGAAACTATTCAGTTTTTTTTAAGAATGTTCCTTGTGTTTTGTTGCAGGTTTGTAACTGCTCAGTGAGCGGCTCAGTTACCAATATATCGACGTCTTCGTCGCACAATGAATCTCTACACAACCACCAATTGCTGAATAACACTGGTGAGTAACTTAAAACTGATCTAGTGGTATTACCCTCCAGCTTCTTATGTATGAATCTGTATATCAGTGAACGAATACGGAAGAATATATTCCCCTAAAATGACCAAAAACCAAGGAGGTTTGATAACCATTATAATGGAGAGAAAATGTCATCGGTTTGACTAGGATGCCCGAAAAATCTATGCTTGAGGTTCGACTCAGACTCGAGCATTGTTTCTGAATACGGGCCTTAGGAGGCCATAGTGTTGCCAGGGTAGATATTAAAACAGGAAAAGCATTTCACAATCATATCTGTACGGGATAAATAAAATGAAGTATACTTTAGTTTCCGGCTCGTACAGCGCCATCTAGGAATCTATTGGGAAACATTTATTTTGAGGATATTCATTTATTATATCTTATACCTTTAAACGAGAAAATCTTGTATATATATATATATATATATATATATATATATTTAGGATCTCGGAAACTGAGCCAACAATTTTCATGAAATTAAGTATACAGGGGTTTTCGGGGGCGATAAATCGATCTAGCTAGGTTTCATTTTCAGAAAAGACCCGGGTTATAAGTTATTTTAATAATAAAAAAAATTAGCGCCATCTCTTGTCGAGTAGTCGAAATCACGAATTAGTGTCACGGAGAACGCCATCTATTGAACTTCTACGTAAACACTCGACACAAACGTTTCGGAAATTTTCATGAAAATTAGTATACAAAAATATTATTAAAAAACCGAGCAAAGCTCGGGCACACCAGCTCGTGAAAATGTAAAAAGTTAATTTTGTATTTTCAGGTCCGATCTACGGCAATCTCCTATCATCTGGCGGCAAGCCCCTATCATCGCCCACAGCGCGGCAACAACAGCAACTGGCGGCTATACAAGCGGCAAATGCGAGGCGATTGCCGCCAGAAGTGCCTAAGCGGACCAGCAGTATCACCCTCAAGTATGTACCTTATGACTGTGGTATAAGGTCGGGTTGAAGCCGGAGTGGGTTGGGTCGGCTTAACATGTATTTTTCTTCCATTTTCCCCTTTGACTCGCCATTTCAGTACTCACTCTTTTCTTGGATCATCTCTCACACAATCCATCCATCTTTTCTTAGACCTAGCTCTACCTTTATCCATCTACATTCATGCCTAACACTAAAGAATTTCTAGAGCCCATTCTTAATTACCAACTGTGTGCTCTATATTTCCAGCGCGGAAAGTCCAGTATCGCTCCGTAGAGCGGAATGCGGTGCGGTGCGGGGCGGATCAATGTCCTCGGTGCAGTCTTCGTCATCATCATCATCGCAGGAGCATCGGCACCATTACCATCAGCCTTACCAGCCGAGGGCACCGGTAAGGCTTTTTTTATTTACAGAACATAAGTTTTGAACGGCCCAGGGTCATGGGTCTTGTGATGGGTGTATTTTGCTTCGCGTTTCTTTTGTCGCCCACTAATGGCAAGACGTTTTTATTTTACATAATATAGGCTTGCGTTTGATCGCAATCTCACCTACTGCTATGTGATGATACGGCCGACGGTGTAGCACGCTTACCTAGAAGATACCGGATTCACTCTACTCTTAAAATTATCCAAGATATAAGAGTTCGGAAAAACAGACGCCGGCAAGGAATTCCACTTCTCGGCTGTCCTTGTCTTGGCTTGGTTGTGTGTTGGTAAGAAAATTATGCGTTTGTTACAGGAGCCCCACGTTCTGATCCAAGAGCAGCACTTCCAGCAGCACCAGCGCACGTCATCGGCGTCAGGGCCGCTGTACTCAGGACCTGAGAACAGCTACGCTGTGTGGAAGCGGCAAGAAGCTCCGCCGTACTACGAGCCACCAGCTGTCTGTTGCCGCCCGCAGCATGATCATCATCCGCCATTGAAGGTATGGGAGAGAAGACTAGGGTATCCAGGTGTGAAAAGCCCTTGAAATTAGGTTCTGCAAGAAAGAAAGACAGGAATAAGTGCCTTTGAAGGTACAAATTAGGCTCTTGAAGAAAGTAAACAGAAATAAGTGCCTTTCGCAACACCCCATCGCGGGACGTCAGTGCAGATCTTATTACCCCAAGTGCCTTTGAAGGTACATTCTTGAAAGAAGGAAGACTGAGGAATGAGGATACCTCATTCCTCAGTCTTCCATCTGGTCTTCCTGACCAGAATACACAAAATTTGTCATTGTGATGTGAATAAGGGACTGGATTGATTAGCCGTTAGTTATATAAATAAACTAATATTATAAAGAGGAAAGATTTGTACCTACTTTTGTATGTTTGTAATGAATAGACTCAAAAAGTGCTGGGCCGATTTAAAAAATTCTTTCACCAATAGAATGCTACATTCTTCCAATTTGACATAGGCTACATTTCATTTTGAAAAAAATTAGGGATCCTTGGTAAAATTTGAACAATGTAACCGAAGGTGTAGAAAAATGAGTCTTAAAATGTCTTTCGTCGAATGCGCTGCCGAAACTATTAGCGATAGAACAAAATAA
The DNA here is from genome assembly GCA_939531255.2 of Thera britannica. Lineage (NCBI taxonomy): Eukaryota > Metazoa > Arthropoda > Insecta > Lepidoptera > Geometridae > Thera > Thera britannica. Next base: position 21,547,075 of record OW618037.2, read on the forward strand.
TGTACAACAATATTGTCTGTCTACCCCGTGCGACAACACAGATATTTGTTCTCGGTGAGGATCGAACCTCCGACCTACGGCGCAGAACGCAGAGCTACTACCAACTGAACTGAGAGGCTCAATAGAACTTGGATGGATGAGTAATAGAGCATGGATTGCTGGTGGCTCTGATAACATTCTTATTTTCAAGGATCTTGAAAGATCCTGGAAAACCTGGAGGATTTGAGTGCCTGGAAAATGAATTCGTTAAAGGTACTTTAATTTACAGGTGTCAGAAACCGTGCGCAAACGCCAATACCGCGTGGGTCTAAACCTCTTCAACAAAAAGCCAGAGCGAGGGATAGCATACCTGATGGCGCGAGGGTTCCTGGAGAACTCCCCGCGAGGAGTCGCCAGATTCCTCATCACCAGGAAGGGGTTGAGCAAACAGATGATCGGAGAGTACCTTGGGAACTTGCAGAATCCTTTCAACATGGCGGTTTTAGAGTGAGTTTATGTTGGAGAGACGATATTGAAGGTTTTGAAATGAGATGGTGGGAGGAGGCTCTAGAGAGAGAGTCTAACGTGTTTTAAACCGACTAAAAATAACAAAGGAGGAGGTTTTCAATTCTGTTGATTTTTTTATGTTTATCATCGCATAACTTCGTCATATATGAGCCGATTTGAAAAACTTTTTATCTGAAAGGTATACTTTCAGATTGGTCCCATAGAAGTTTTATTAAAATGGCTTTAGCCGTTTTGAGTTTTTTTTATGTTTGTTACTGCATACCTCCGTTACTTACGAGTCGATTTGCAAAATTTGTTTTTTATCTGAAAGGTAATATAATATTTCAAAATTGATTTTTTTTCATCAATATCGGTTCAGCAATTTGGCTATGAAGTCAAGTTTTTTAACTTATATTTTATCTCATCAATATTGTTGAAATTTCTCACGGCGCCTTCTAGCCCCAAACTAACCAAAGCTTGTACCATGCCAACCAAATAGCTGACAGTATACTTTTCCTGACAGATGTTTCGTCAACGAGCTAGACCTATCAGGCATGGCCGTGGACGTGGCTCTACGAAGATACCAAGCCCACTTCAGACTGCCTGGCGAGGCGCAGAAGATAGAGCGGCTGGTAGAAGCATTCGCCAGAAGATATTGTGTGTGCAACCCTGACTTTGTACAACGACTGCGCACGCAGGACACGGTAAGGGAATCTTTGTCTTATTTTGTAAGGATTTAGGTTAAATTTTCTTTACATAATGTAGGAATAGCAAATCTGTCGCGTAATGGTTTTTCTCACGCTATGCTTATCTATGGGTTTTTACTCTGGGTAAGGTAGAAAAGTTATTGTTTGAGGTGTTCTCAGTGCGATGTGGTGGTACTGAGACTTTTGATAGTCTCATAAGCGGTTGTTTTATGTCCAAATAATTCTAAATTCTTTTGGTCTTACCTTGTGTATGTTCGTCTCTCACCACTCCCAAAATTAAACGATTAAAAACAAAACCATCATTTTAAATTATTCTTCCCCGTATAATCTTGAGTTTGAGAGTGGCAGTCACTAATAGAAGTAAAAGATGTCTAAGTATCTACCTGGGGATTGGAAGTCATGTTTTTTTTTGATTCTTTACCAAAATGTATAATAATTAGTACCATTTTTAACGTGTATTTATTGTCTACAGATATTCGTGCTAGCATTCGCTATCATAATGCTAAACACTGACCTCCACACGCCAAATCTGAAGCCCGAAGCTCGGATGTCTCTCGATGATTTCGTAAGGAATCTCCGCGGTATCGACGACTGCGGAGATATAGACAGAGATATGCTAGCTGGTATATATGACAGGGTGAAGTCAAGCGAATTCCGACCGGGAAGTGACCATGTTACACAGGTAATAACCTAACAAACACTTGTGTGCACCGAGAACAAATATTTGTGTGGTGAACTCAGATGTTTGTTCTCCGTCTGAGTGTTATATTGTGCTCTAAGTATGTATTTACAAAAAAATATACATATATTTAAGTAATATATCAGCTATCTGGTCCCCATTGTTAAAGCTCTGCTTAGTTTGGGGCTAGATAGTGCTGTGTGGATTGTCTCGAATATTTATTTATTTATTTTAATAAGCTCTGCAGAGCACTGGTGGTCTAGTGGTAGCAGCCCTGCCTTCCGATCGGTCGTGGGATCAAATCTAACCGTGTACTAATGAGTTTTTCTGACGAAAAATGTATGTGCTCTATGCCAGTACTTTCAAACGGTGAGGAAATCGGCTTGTCGTAAAATCTAAAAAGTTCGAAAACATGCGTCGAGTGCACGAAAAGTGATTCTCCGAGGCGCACTTGAAATCCTTCACCACAATGGTTCCAAAGAACTAGTGACACAGTAAAAGAAGAAGGCAAGCAATAAGGACAAAATTAACAAATTTAAACCTAAATTTATTATTTAGTATAAAATCCATGGTAACGTCTGTGTATTTATATTTTTATGAAAAATACATAATTAAGTGTAATAATCTGCCTAAAGAAGTTTTAGACATAGGTCTCCCTCATGACATTTTAAGAAGAACGATCTAACATGTCTCTACAATGGCGAGTGTTCTGAGGAACTGTTTGGTCTTGTGTCCGCGGCTGACCACCATCCTCACCACCTGGATGGCTGGTTTTCCACAACTGCTCGTTATTAAGTTGTGGAATGAACTGCCTTCTGCGGTTTTCCCTCAGAGCTTCGACATGGGGTCCTTCAAAAGGCAGGTCTATCAGTTCCTAAAAGGCCGGCAAGGCATCAGCACCACCTCTGGTGTTGCAGGTGTCTATGGGCGACGGTGACTACTTTACATCAGGTGGCCCGTCTGTTCGTCTGCCAGCTATGGCATAAAAAAAACATGTGTTTGCCTCAAGTTGATGGACGCATGGCAGTGCATCGTAGGGCACTTTCCTGACGTGCGTGACCTATGCTTGTTTCATCAGCTAAAATGAAGCATCTTTTGTTATAATTTGAACTTGTTCTCCCCAGGTGATGAAAGTGCAAGCAACGATAGTGGGCAAGAAGCCTCACTTAGCGCTGCCTCATCGACGCCTGGTCTGCTATTGCCGACTCTACGAGATACCTGATATACACAAGAAGGAACGCCCGGGAGTACATCAGAGAGAGGTTAGCTATATACCCTTATTTATTATAGTAGTTCTTTAAACGGCGAAGGAAAACAACGTGAGGAAAGTTTTTCGAACTTTTTAGGTTAAGGGCCCCTTATGTCGAAGATTTAGGTATTTAACTCACCCAGTCGACTTGCATCCGCGTTACGCGGGAGCCGACTTGATATGAACTCCGGTGACCCTTTGACGGCGGGCGAGAACGCCACAGTATAACATAATGCAGTAGGCAAAGTAAGTTTAATATTATTGACTATATTCTTTTAGTATATTGAAATGAAAGTTTATTAGATTTAAATAGGTAGGTATTAACTGTTAATATATACTCTAAAAGTCTAAACTATTTGAATTAGTGAGGTGATAATGATATGATGATTATAGGAGAGTACCTAACCTAAAAATACAAACAACAAATGAAAACAAACATAATTGTTATGTACAATATTTATTCTCATTTATTATACTTACAGGTTGATTTAATATGATGTACAGAATGCTTATTTTGAATTAAAATTCATTATAATTTGTTGTTGTGACGTGCTTTTTCCTGTAATTGACTAAACAAGTAGTTGATGTCAATGATGCGTCTCCCTGAAGCTGGTTGAAACTCGTATTCTTGATTTTCAGACTCTACGAGAAAAGGGTCATCTTGACTAGATTTTCTGCAACAATAAGTGATTTTTGATATTTAGTAAAAATTTTTAAAATTCTTAATATGGAAAATAGCAATGGTTTTAAGCTATAAATTATATTTTATTTCCATAAACTAACAAAATTATAAAATGATGAAGAATTATTAGTAGAAAATATTTTTCCAAACTGGTATCATCGCAGTAAAATGTAAAAAAAAAATTATCTACTCCAGGTTTGTCCTGGTACTCCTGGTTTGTTATCCCTTAATTTGGTAATGTGTTCCCTCAGATACAATATTTTTAAAAAATCATACGGCTCTATAAATCAAATTTATTCAAAATCGATCGATTCTATCCTTGAGGTGTGTTATTCATATCACTATAACAAAATAAATCGACTGCATTTTCGATTGTTTCCCATCCCTTTCGACGTCAAACAGCTGAGATGTCGCACCACGGGAGCATCAGATCCGTCAGTTTTATTTATTTTGCCTATATTTTATTCCTTTTTGTGCTGGATTTTTGTTGAATTCCAATGTTATTGAAACTTACTATCGATATGGATAAAAATTTTACTTATGAATGCAATTACGAACCCGTAATAAGTTTTCTAACCTAGATGTATCCACAAAGATACGTTGCCAAAAGCCCATTGAAATACTGCATAACTCAGCCGTATCCAGAGAGATACAATGCCAAATGCTTAACAAAATGTTTCATGGTATCGATACTCAATAACTTGGCCAAGTGCGAGTCGAACCACGTATAATTTAGGATGCCTAACTAGGTATGATACCTAATTTTATAAAATTTATAATACCCAATTTTAATAAAATTAGGTATGATACCTAATTTTATTTATTGACTTGGCTTTGTTTTTTTTTTAATATTGAAATCATAAAAACAGCTCCTGTTTTTCTTCAGGCACATTTCATTGAAGCTTACATGTCACGCAAGAAATACCAGCCTACCCAGTTTTGCACAAACAACATCAACTTTTTTCTTCAAAAATTGTTAGGTGGGCTATTCCGTCATACCTTATAAAATTATATTGATAAGACTATCAACAGACCGAGGTACAACTGGTCTATGTATTTTCTGGTACATCATTTCTGTGCACTAATTCTTTAGAAGTCACTGACAAACAAATTTGGCATAGGAATTTTTTCAGAGCCTATGTTTTCTTCAAGCCTTTTTGCACACAATACCTTCAGTATCTAAGTATCCAAGCATTATTTATACTGATATCTAGAATCTGGGCAAAAATCTCCATGTCCCACTTTCGAGTCCTAAAGAAGTAGTGCACAGAAATGATGTGCCAGGTTAAGGCAGAAAATACATAGACCAGTTATGCCTAGGCCTACTGATGGTCTCATCAATATAATTTAATAAGGTACTACGGCATAGGCTACCTGCCAATTTTTGAAGAAAAAGGTTGATGTTGTTTGTGCAAAACTGGGCAGGCCAATATTTCTTGCGTCAAATGTAAGATTCGTTTGTGCTTAACGAAAAAACAGGAACTGTTTTTATGAATACCATATTAAAAAATGAAGATTTAAAGACTAAACCCATATTTTACCAATTGTTTTACCATTATTTTCAATTACCTAATTTGGCAATGTGTCCGTACGGATACAGTGTCAAAAGACCATACTTCTACTAGTATTTGGCTATGTGCATTGTAGGATACATAGGATTTTCGCAAAGTTACAGCATTTATATATTTTTTTTTATTTTTTCAGGCTTCTATAAGTGTTATTAAATAGGTACCTATATTGAGTTTTTTTTACTGAAATCGAAACAAAGTAATCTTGCCAAATTAAGGGTTATACTGTCATAACAGTGACATACAGTACAGGGGGAGTGTGGAGGGGAGTACAGGGGGGAGTGTGGAGGGGAGGTGCGAGGGATGCGGGGGGAGTGTGGAGGGAGTACAGGGGGGAGTGTGGAGGGGAGGTGCGAGGGGTGATGTGGGGGGGGTGTGGAGGGGAGTACAGGGGGGAGTGTGGAGGGGAGGTGCGGGGGGGCGTGTGGAGGGGAGTGTGGAGAGGAGTGCGGGAGGAGTTTAGTGGGGAGTGCAAAGGGGGAGTACAGGGGGATTGTGGAGGGGAGTCTGGGGGGAGTGCGGGGGGAATGTGGGGGGGTGTTGAGGAGAGTGGGGGGAGTGTGGGGGGAGTTCGGAGAGGAATGCGGGGGGGATGAAAGTGTGGCGTAGTACGACGCCATATGTCTATGTTTAGTAAGAGAGCAGACCACTGTGTCACGTGCACGCGAATATGACGTTGTTATTTAATTACTGTTTTCTTCCGCTGCAAATTAAAAATGCTACCCATAGACACTATACCACGCGGACGAAGTCGCGGGCACAGCTAATAGTTAATATTTCATATTTCTTTCCGTACTTATACTGCTTTAACTATACTGTGGCAAGGAGTTGGTACCTACATACTAAGTATATTCTCAGCTATTTATGGAACAAAGTAGGTAAGTAACGTAAGGAGTAAAGTAGGTAATATTTAAATAGATTATTAGAGGTTCCTACATAATAAATAAACACGTACGTGCAAGTAATGTACTTACTTAACATTTCTTTGTAATGCATTCGTCCTGTTTAGAGATGGGCGCTTACCCGGTAAAAACCCGAACTTTGGGTATTTACCCATTTATACCTAATTTTACCCACCCATTTTGAATTAATACCGGGTAAAAATTCAAAACAACTTTTCTATTACTGAAGTTTAGTTTTAGTAGGAATATTATGTTTTTATTGGTAAGTATTCATTCTGATCTACAATGGTTTAGTATTAAAGGTAAAATAAACCAATAAAAATACATTTCACCAGTGTAGGTAACTATTAAAAACATATATTTTTGATGAGGTGTAGTTTTAACTAAGTATATAATTATAGATCGAGTGAGCAAAGCGAACGAAGATCTTTCAAACAAACCGACTTAATGAACAAAATTGTAAGAGAAAAGAAAAGTGGCGAAACGTTAAAGTTGCTGGTGAAAGACACGGTGGGGTAGTCATGTAACCGCACTAAAAAGTCTAAAAAATACAAAAACAGCCTTATTGGTCCTAGCTATACACGAAACCACGGTACTATTGCCTTCAGAAACAAAGTCTACACTTCTGGATGAAGATTTTTGGAGTATGATAGAAGATTGCATTGCAATTTTGGAACCAGTTACAGGACCTATTTTCAAACTTAAATCAAATGAATTTAATAAACACATTTAAAGATATCAAATCAAAGATGGAGTTCATTTTACCCAATATGGTGATATTGGGTACAATGAACTCCATCTTTGATTAAAAGATCGATTGTTTGTGATCATCACCTAACTAGCTGTTACCCACGACTTCGTCATCGTGGATATTTGAATTCGTTTTTAGGGTTCCGTAGCCAAATGGCAAAAACGGAACCCTTATAGATTCGTCATGTCTGTCTGTCTGTCTGTCTGTCCGTGTATGTCACAGCCATTTTTCTCCGAAACTATAAAAGCTAGACTGATGAAACTTAGCGAGTAGATGTATTCTGTAAACCGCATCAATATTTTTACACAAAAGTAGAAAAAAAAAACAAAAAATTTGGGGGGTCCCCATACTTGAAAATGAAACTCAAATTTTTTTTTTCATCAAACCCGTACGTGTGGGGTATCTATAAATAGGTCTTCAAAAATGATATTGAGGTTTCTGATACCGTTTTTGTTTATAGTTTGCGCGAGAGACACTTCCAAAGTGGTAAAAAGTTGGCCCCCCCATAACTTCTAAAATAAGAGAATGAAAAATCTAAGCAAAATATATGATGTACATTACTATGCAAACTTTCAACGATATTTGGTTTGAACGAGATCTAGTGAGTAGTTTTTTTTTATACGTCATAAATCGCAAACCGTAATTTACCTTTCGACGAACTACAAGAACTTTTATATTATGTTACTTGTTACTACGGAACCCTTCATGGGCGAGTCCGACTCGCACTTTTTAGTTTGACATGACCAACTGCTAGTTACCATTGTTTTGAGCTTGTACTTAGAGTGTATTTGAACTTGAAGGCGAGTGCTGTTGGAGCTGACTTTTTTCAGCAGCGTTTAGATGTTTCCCGCGATTTTGTCTTAGTGGTTATCATCGGTTTTTTTGTTAACCTTTGTGTGTATTCAAACCTGGTGACAGATGCTGCGGCAGCTGACATTTTTTTAATGTTTTTTTTTTGCGTATTTTGTAAAGATCTTTTCGTGATTTTCTTCTATTGGGTAGTTTGGGTAATATCGTATTCGTTGGTGTATAATCAAATCTGGTTTTTTTATTTGACATGACCAACTGCTAGTTACCATAGTTTTGAGCTTGTAGTTTAGAGTGTATTTGAATTTGGAGGCATGTTCTATTGTAGCTGATTTTTTTCAGCGGTGCTTAGCTTCGGTATGATAGGTGTTTTCCGTGATTTTGTCTTAGTGGTTATCATCGGTTTTTTTGTTAACCTTTGTGTGTATTCAGACCTGGTGACAGCTGCTACGGTAGCTGAAAATTTATTAATGTTTTGTTTGCGTATTTTGTAAACATCTTTTTCGTGATTTTCTTTTTGTGGGTAGGTAATTTGGGCTTTTGGCAATGGGCGGTCTTACCGCTATGAGCGATCTCTTCCAGACAACCTTTGGATGGACAGGATCATTTGGATCGATTCACGCAATCTCAGTTCGGGGCGAACTACTAGTTATTGTGATGAGTTTCATTGATGAGCACTTAACTGAAACGATAATTAGTGCGCTATTTATTTATATTGGACCAAATAGCACACTAATTTATCTTCTGTCATTGGTTTTATTTGTCAAAGCATGTATCATAAAGGTTTAATAAGATGATATTTACCATTTAAATACATTGTTAGTACTTTTTTAAGTATTTAGATTTTCTAGGATTATAAAAATGCAGGCCGAATTTTTACCCGGTATTAATAAAATTTACCCGGTATAAATGGGTATTTTTAATTTTTAACATTTCTTCCCTTCCCTTTCCTTTTTTACCCTTCCAATTTTTACCCACCCGCCCATCTCTAGTCCTGTTGCGTTTGTTAGCCATGGTGACGACTTAGCGAGATCAATTTTAGTTTATTTTCGTAAAATCACTGCACGTCACAAGTCGCGCGTCGGGCGGGAAGAGCACTGGCACAGGTCCGTCGTCGGTAAGCGCTACCGCGCGACTGACTTAGCCCACGGCGTCGCGCCGCTCGTGTGTTTGTAGGTAAATAATTCATTATAAATAGGAAAATAACATTACAACATCCAACTCAGCGATTTGTACTAGAAAAGTGATTTATCTAAAGATTGGTGTAAAAATAAAGTCAATATTTTTTTTATTTTAGGCACAGTATTGAATTTGTTTTTTAAAAATAGGCAACTTTGGTATTTTTTTCTATCGAACGAAATTCATCTGATTGTGTAACTGTAAGCGAATTGTACTCTGTAAGATCCTCAACTACAACATATTTTTTTTTCAGAATTTTACGTTAATTTTTGACTAATTCATATTGATTTTATGGCATAAGGAGCTCTTAAAGAAGGGAGCCTTAAACGACATGCCGGTATAACCTAAAAAGTTCGAAAACTCTTCTTCTTCCTGCCTTTATCTTACTTTATGTGGGGTTGGTACATGTTCTCTTCTTCCATTCTCCTATATCAATCGTCATCTCTGTATCAACTTATTTCTTATCCATACCATCTTTCACACTGTTCATCCATCTTTTCTTTAGCCTACATCTACCCACATATCCTCCTTGCCACATGACTTTTATCTCTCCTCACGACATTATGCCCGTAACACGCCAGCCTGTTGCTCCTCAATTTTTCAGTCACTGGGGTGCTACATTCAGACTACCCCTGATAAATTCATTCCGTATCTTGTCCTTGTTTGTAACTCCACAAAAAAAATATCCAAAAGGTTCGAAAAACATGTGGGAAAACCATGAAAAGAGTCTCTATAAGGCGCACTTTAAATCCTTTCACCACACCAGTTTGAAAGAATTAGTGACCCGACAGAAAGAAGTTATGCGAACAATAGACCTAGCGAGCACTAGTAAAAAATTAAATGATTCTAAATAATATTAAAAGGGGCCCTTAAATGACGCCGCAGCTAACTTTCCCCTAAGGAGATAAATAAATGTACGAGGCAAAAAGGACATGTTGTAGGTGATGGCTACTTACAACTTTCATTTTGCATTCATCACATGCCTACATTCCATCAGGTGGACCACAGAATACTGAATACAGTAGAAATGCGATCATGCGCCGTTTGTATGGAAGCCGATGTCGCCACTTTTACATTTCCACTATTATACAAGGTGTATCTAAATATGTGTACTATGCGAAGGTGGGGGGTTTCAGACCACAATGGTGATCAGTTGTGGAGGGGAGAAAATTAAAAATTCCCATTTTCAGTTTCCCATACAAAAATATTTAATTTCATAATGCCTATATAAATTGACAACCCTATCCTTGTAACCCCTTGACCCCTTGACCTACTACCTCTGTAGGTCTACTACTACTACCTACTACCTCTGTAGCTGAGTTTATGGTTGTCACTTTGTATAAAGTCAGCTGTTCATGTTGAAACTTCGTTGCAGTTTTTTTCAGAGATACCAATCGAAGTTCGAAAAGTCGTTGAACAAAAGTTGTTCCCCGGGGGGTGGAAATTCACCCCCCTTCGGGATAGTACACATATTTTGATACACGTTGTATATCGCTATCACTAAATATGAGGATTCTAAGAAAAAAAAAGAAGGAAGATGTTAAGAAAATATATTATTTTATTTAAAAATTTATTTCCAGGTGTTCCTATTCAACGACCTGTTGGTGATAACCAAAATCTTCAGCAAGAAGAAATCTTCTGTAACGTACACTTTCCGTCAGTCGTTCCCTCTGTGTGGCATGCTGGTCAATCTCTTCTCCGTGCCGCGTGAGTATGATAACCTCTATTGTTAACGCCATAAGGTCCTATTTTAAATGGTAATGGTTTTTTTATTGGTACAGGAATGATTAAGGATGTCTTAGCTATGGAATATATCAGTTGGGAGATTGTGAAACTCTTTTGCAATCAAAAGCTTGATAATAACAAATAAATGATACTAACAAGGAAGAGCGATCACGTATCTAGTTGATGTAGTAGTAGTAGTGAGAATATCCGTAGAAAAATCAAGTTCACCTACATAGCTCGTAGAATTAGTTGAAGTGGCAATATGGGTAGGTCATATAGTTCGAAGAACCGACAACCGGTGGGGAATAAAGGTTCTTTAATGGCGACCATAGACCCACCAGATGGACCGACGACATTGTTAAGATCGCGGAAAGTCGGTGGATGGAAAGGGCTCAGAATCGTTCTTCCTGGAAATGTGTAGAGGAGGCCTATGTCCAGCAGTGGACTTCTTCAGGCTGATGATGATAATGATGATGAAAATTAAGTCCACTGTATACATTTAGTAGATAAATCAAAAACAATGATATAGCTTGCAGATAGTTAGGAATTTTAAAGTACGTACTGTTAACCGGTTTTGGGAATAGGACATCCCTAATCGGCTGTGTAATAAATTATAAGTAAATTGCTGTGTAATAAAGTAAAACAGAGTTGTAGCTATAATAAAGAGTTTTCGCCGTAACAGTACTAATATTAATTATTTAAAATATTCCAGACTACCCCTTCGGTATCCGTCTATCACGTCGCGTCGATGGCCGTCGGCTCGCCACATTCAACGCACGCAACGAACACGACCGCTGCAAGTTCGCTGAAGACCTGCGCGAGAGTGTGGCTGAAATGGACGAGATGGAAGCTATGAGGATCGAGGGGGAACTCAATCGGGGCAAGGGGAGGTCTACCGCTGGGAATAACAATAGAAACGGTAATTAAAAAGTATTTAGGAGGACCCTAATACTTGTTTTTTGACTACTCCCACTCCCAACAACACAAAAAGTAATGGGTTTCAAACCAAAAGCCCCTTGCGGTAGAAGAATCAATGAATATCAAAAAATCCACAGGACAGAAAATAATAATAAAAATACAATTTTAACAAGAAAAGTGTGAATATCGTTTTTACCAGGAGGAATAACTTAATTTTTCGTTTGAGGATACACTTTCTAATATTGTTGAACAACATAGTTGATCTTGGAATCAACGTAATCATCTTTTCAGCCCGGTACCATTGCTAGGCTTTTATTCATTTGCTGCCAGCCTCCTCAGTCCTTGTTTCTTATCCAAGTGTTTCCTGCTACTTTTGATGTCGTCAACCCATCGTGCTTTCTGATGCCCTAGATTTCTTCGGCCATAAACTTATGGGATAACATATTATGTCCAGCAGAGGACTTATTCGGACGAATAACAATGACCGTGCTACAAACTAATTTTAAATCAATTAAGATGAAATGATTGATGTTCTTGTTTCTTTTCAGTGATGGAAAATAGAGACAGTGGTGTAGCCGATGTGGAAATTGATCATCAACAGTGCATGGAGCACGCCTTGCATGTTCATGGGTAAGTTTTAAATAATTAAAAAATAATTAAAATCTTTATTATTTTATTTTATTATTTAGCTATATCTTCCAGGCAATCAGATCAATCTTTGTCTGTAGCTATGGTCTAATGACTGGAACCATGTGGTTTCTGATGGTTATGGCGCTTATGATCATAACCAGAGTGATGAAAGGATTTTTGATTGAGTCATTGGAGCTAAACCAACATATAAAAATTCAACTCCTTTTGATACAGGGAAGTGGTTCTAATTCAGCTTTCAAGATTTGTCGCAAACAACAAACAGGGCAAGCTGGATAAAACCGTTTAAAATGATTCTTTTTTCTCGAAGGTTTCTATAATTTACATACATACATAGTTTTATACCTATACTAGCGATCTGCCCCTGCTTCTCACGGGTAGAAAAATGACACCCGTGCGAAGCTGAGTCTATGTTTTGCAGAGATAATGTATATTAATTTTATAGTGTTTACTACACTTAAGGAAATCACAAAGATTTTTATAATGTCCCAAAAGTTAAGAGCCGAGCGGGATTTGAACCCGCGACCTTCCCCTCGGTACGGGGCTGCGCTGACCACTGCGCCATCGGATCGGCGTTAGTGCCGAACAGTCCCTAAGAGTTATTCGTCGAGTGTGATTAGGATCCGATGGCGCAGTGGTCAGCGCAGCCCCGTACCGAGGGGAAGGTCGCGGGTTCAAATCCCGCTCGGCTCTTAACTTTTGGGACATTATAAAAATCTTTGAGATAATGTATCTTTCTAATAGTGTAGGAGTTTTAGAAATCAGTCCAGTTCTTTTTGATTATACATACAAACCAGTCCTCTGTATAATATTTAAGTAGATTTCTGGGTGCTTATCATATTTGTTTGTTTCCAGCGTGGTAGTACCTCCGCCGCCATCTTGTCCGGCGCCTGCAGCGCCATCTAGGATGTCCAATCCGCCACCGACTAGCATCATCAAACGCAACGTACTTAGCAACTCGCTGGTCGATATCAATGATCCAGGTAATTATCTATATTTACCATAAAACTCAGAAGATACACGCTAAGTGAGTATGAGGACTCGAAGAGCTCAGAATCGTTCTTCCTGGAAATGTATCAGGAAGTCTTATGTCCAGCAGTGGACGTCGCCAGGCTGATGATGATGATGATGACCAAAAACAATGGTATTTTAGTAGTAGTAGAGCATATTTTTGAATGAACTAGTGATATTAAAGTCAAACTAGATAGTCAACTAGATATTGACCAGCCTACCATTGTATGCAATGTTTTGTCTCCTTCGCAGTGGCGCTAGCCGCCGAGCGCTTACAGCGACGCGGTTCAGTCGGCTCTCTCGACAGTGGTATGTCTGTCTCGTTCCAACAAGGCAGTCGCACCGCTCTAGCAACCTCGCCGCGCCAGCCCGACCGCTCTCCTGGTAAACCATACCCCTAGCCAGGTCCTCTATGTTCATTCACTTGCATGCATCTAGCTCATATTCTATCCGTAATGGCTGCGCCAGTTGCTTGCCAAGTTTTAATATTTCAGACTTATCGCGTTTTCTTCAATTACTGGCATGTTTTATTTAACGTAAAATGGAAACTATGCGCCTCCTCAAATGGATGGTATAAAGTTTTCTGTTTATAATGTTAAATCCATCCGGCTGCGCCAATAAATTTTCTTGGCTGGTTAACATAATATTGCAAGCACGCGTGTTTTGGTCCAATTTTTGGGGCACACTCTATTTAATAATCAGCTTCAATTCTATAAATAGCTGAAATAAATAAATTATTTCAAAGTGCATGTATTCTGTATAAAAAAAGTGACCATTAATACGACATTCGGTCAATTGTTCTGTAGTGCATCCCATACTAATCTGTAGATCTATACTTACTAAACTATTAGTTTCTTTAAGTTTACCCTCTTGCATAGTTATTCTATTTCCCCCCTAAGTACTTATCTATTGCCAAAATTCACTAAAGTTCACTTGCATTATTTTCCTACATTGTCACAAAGACCCAACCTACTTTACTATTTCACAGCCAAGTAATATTTTAATAATAAATAAATTTTACTATTCCAGGTCGTCTATTCGGAGGTATAAGCGGTATATTCCCTGCTCGCATACGCAAGTTAAGCGCTTCGGGGGTTCCCGACAACAAACATGGCGTCGGAAAAAGCACAGAAGTGTAAACCAAACAACGGTTTTTGTCGAATTACGAATGTGGATTAATCTGATGAAATTTCGTTCGAATTTTAAATGTTGCTCGTTTATATTCTAGAGCGATTTGAATTTTCTGGTAAATGATTGGTCGATTTTGAATTAAGAACGTACAGTCGCTTGCAAAAATATGTATGCATTAATAATTTGAGGACGTGAATATAATTAAGCAGTGACGTCATTCTTACTGCAAGCGACTCTACGAATATATTTTATGATGAGTTTCGATTAGATTTCTTGTATTGTAGCATTTATTTGGATCATTCCTGAGAGTTGTATTTGAAGTACTTTATAAGTGCCATCTATGTTTCATTTATTTATTACACTGCAGATTTTTTCAAAAACTTGATATATCTTGGACATTTTGATTATGAAGTTTTTTTTAAAGTAAACTAAGGAAAGGTTAAAAAGTTAGGTACGTTTTTTTTTAAGAACAACTGTTACCTACTGATCATAGTAAAAATGGGACTGGGCTACAACCGGGTTTAACGAAACACTTGAAAGTATGTCTATTCTTTTCTCTCCTCATGAAATGTGCTAGGTGAGAAAAGGACAACACGATACAGTTCGATCGAAAGGTCTGACTTGTTAGGTGTCCAAAGTCTGAAGTTTTCGGCAGTTATATAATTAAAGATCTTTTACATGCTATAGATTGACGTTTCAAAGTAGTTTCAGTATAAATAGTTATCTATCAGGGTATGAGGTTTGGGAAATGGGTGTTCAAGGTTTGAGAAGTGCCAAAACTAATGGTACTATTTATCAAAGTATTCTTTCTTCACAGTGACTGGTGACCTGTCTAGCTTCAACTGATGCTTTCGAATTTTACTCGAATTAAACTGACATAAAGCCCGTCACACACGTAGCTTTAATATAAATTAATATGCCGTGCTATAATATATTACGGTTAATTACGGTATAAGTTAGTGACGTAATACAATATTATAGCTGCGTGTGCGGTCACTTGAATATTTGTATAGAAAACTAGCGGCCGTCCGCGGCTTCGCTCGCCGTTATCGTTCCCGTTGAAAAAAAAACCTTTTAAACCTTCTCTGGACCTCCACAAATCATTCAAGACCAAAATCAGCCAAGTCGGTCCAGCCGTTATCGAGTTATAGCGTCAGGAAGGAAAACCCGACTTATTTTTATATAGTAGATAAATCGTAATATGACTTGCTATAATTCATATTAATATTTATTATAGCTACGTGTGTGACGGGCTTGAAGGCATTTTGCCGACCGAATACAGATTTCTGTAACCCAAAAAATATATAATTGAGGCTCGACTCAGACTCAAGCATACAATATTTTAGTAATTTTTCAATGGAGAACTATCAAAAAATCTATGCTTGAGAGTGCTTGAGGCTCGGCTCAGACTCAAACACTGTTTCTGAATACCTAAGTTTTCAAAATTGGGTGTATTTATTTGACTCGCTACCTTTAACTTGATATGCATAATGCTTACATGTCATCGTCGTTGATATAGCAATCATTTTTTTATGACAGTTATGTTTTTTTCGTTAAATTGCTATTTATGATCTGTCTTGGTGTCACATTGTAATCTAAACTTGTACCTACAAAAAAATATGTAAGTGTTATATCAGCTATCTGGGTCCCATAGTACAAGCAATGCTTAGTTTGGGGCTAGATAGTGTTGAGTGGATTGTCTACAATTTTTTTTATTGTATCCGTATGGCGATAAAACGAAAAAAAATAATGGATTGCAATATCAACTACGCTTGTGCTCTTCACTGTTCAAGCTATTAAAATACGGATTTTCAAGTAATACTAAATAATATTGGGGAAGGTGAGAGGTAGCAAAGAGGAACTTGAGGGTAGTCGTGTTTGAATCGAAGTTAAACAGTGGGTCCAGCATTTTGGATGATGTTTATGTTATTGATGGCTGGGTAGTGGTGACTTATCCTGTTTTTAACTAACTATATAACTAAGATCTTAAAACCAACAGAATAAAGACCATTTTGCAATGATAGCTTTTCGAAATGTCATTGGAAAAAAAATAGTAGTAGTAGAGCTTTTTGTGAATGGCTCGTCCGGGGAAGTACTACCACCATGCCTATTTCTGCCGTGAAGCAGCATCGCTGTGTTTCGGTTTGAAAGGTGCCCGTGAAATTACTGACACGTGAGGCTGAACCTCACGCCTCAAGCCTCAAGTTGATAGACGCAGGGCAGTGCGTCGTAGGGCAAGTTCCTGACGTGTAACGTGACCTACGAGGCAATGTTTTGCGCACAGATTATACAGATTTGCTATCGTTCTTCGATATCAAAACTCACAGAATGTTTGAGATTATTTTTAATACATGTAAATTAAGGGTAGTAGATACTTGTAAGTAAGAAACAGAATGGGGTCACCACTATTCCCTAGAATAGATAGTAACATTAATGGAATACGATGAGAGATAAGAACTATAAAAAAAAGGCATTTCTTATATTTCAGATTTATTTAAAAATATAATAATGCATTTAAAATAGTTTATCGCTCGTTACCAACAAAAAGTATTAATATATTCTTTAATAATAATTCGCAGTTTTTTGTAGAAATAATTGTAAATACGTTTGGGTTAGCCGGCGCAATAGATGTCACGATAATTTTACATTACAGCACGGTAAAAAGCAAGATACATACAAACATACAGGGTGTCTGTAAATCTGTGTGCAATTCAAGAAGGAACACACTAAATTGAAGTAAAATGATTGCAACAAGTTCCATAACAATTAGTCAAGAATTTTCGCACACCCTGTATATTTAAATAATAATAAAGTTTATAAAAAAAATCGAATTTAATCACTGTTGTTGAATTTTATTAGATGTAGACGTTTGAGAAGGTTTTTGAGTAGAATATCTCCTTGTAAAGTTCCAGAAGACTTCCAATCCAAACGTCCCCTTTCTTATCGATAATACATCTATCCTGCTCCATCTTACTAGACTACTTTAAGGAAAAAACGAGACAGAGAATAAACGCCGCAGAAAGTAGATGTATTATCTTGTTTTACAAGTGAATTCTTCCCAGAATTGTGCTATTTTTGCTTATACAAACTTAACTGTTTATTGATTTTATAGTGTTTACTACACTTAAGGAAATCACAAAGATTTTTATAATGTCCCAAAAGTTAAGAGCCGAGCGGGATTTGAACCCGCGACCTTCCCCTCGGTACGGGGCTGCGCTGACCACTGCGCCATCGGATCCTAATCACACTCGACGAATAACTCTTAGGGACTGTTCGGCACTAACGCGACCGTGGCTCCATCTACAGTTTTGACGTTATAGTCAATTAACCTGCTCGATAACCGAAGTTGCATTCAGTTGAATCGACGAGAGATGTCGCCTTGCGTTTTTCATAACTTTTGGGACATTATAAAAATCTTTGTGGTTTTATACAAACTTATATTTTACTGTAACGTGCCTGGAGTAAACGCCAACCTATAAAATTACACTTCTTTTTTGTCTGGACTTATTTTTAAACTACTACTTGTCCCAGTATACAAAGTGGTTGAAATGTGATTACATTTTTCACTTAGGGCTGATTTTTCAGATATGTTGGTGGCACTGTACCCACTTATACTTCCTGTATAACATACATTATCTCTGATTATATTTAAGTAAAGGTAGGCGTTACCCTAGCGAAACCGCGTCATGTCAACTCAAGTCGGAAAATCGCTGATGTCATTGAACAAATGTACTGTCAGCCTAATCCAAATGTTGACTAATCTTACGTACTTCTGTTGAATTTGTACTGTCACGTTATTTCTACTATTTGATACGCTATAGATAGAAGAATTGTTGAACTCTAAAATAAATATTCTATATTAACTTACCGAGAATGCTATATCTTTCACTCGGGGCTAAGTATAAGCATCTCTTTCCATCCTTCCAAATGTGTCCATTGATAAATTTTCGTTGAATCTCTAATTTTTGTATTTAAAATTTCAGTCACGATTTTTGTATACATCTATAAGTGTATCAAATTTTCGTGGCTGACTGTACTATGACTCTGTCCTTATTATAATATGCATGATAATGGAATTGATATAAAAATGTTTTGTCGTTGGATTTTGAACCTTATGTATAACGTCATGTTAATACTTTTCGATTGTAAAGAAAATGATTGTAACCTAAAACTTTTGTCTATGAAACTCGAATGTAATTTCTTAAGCGTATTTCAAGCGGAATGCGTCCTTATTTTGTTAGATGTATGGTTGATTTTGTGATAGATGTGTTGTTTTTTAAATATTTGAAACAAAACTGGGATTTCAAAAAAAATATGAATTGAATTCGATTTACAAAAGTTCAAAATTGTACTTATTAGACTTCTGTCACTGTCTCTTTCTTGGCAACAAAACGAGATAGCAACAGATTATCCTAATTTACGGTATTGGATGTTTTTATGACGGGATTATAGATGTTAAATGAGTTTCTAAGTATTTAAAAAACAGCATAGTATTTGTGTGGATTGATAAAAATGCTTTTTTGTAAATTTCGCTTGAAGCCAAAGATGTACTATTTTCTTGTGTTCAAAGTTATACCTAATTATTACAATCCTTTGACAGTTTTATGTATGAACTTTGATTTTGGATATTAATATTTGAAAAAAAAAAATCTTAGGGTATCTCACTAAGTAATCAATACTTAATTTTCGTAATTTCAGTAAAATATGTACCGGTGTTATTTGTAATTTAAGTTATTTTAAGTCGTAAAGGGTTAATTTTTCTGTAACATAATCTTACTAACTTATATACTTCTCTTTCTATATGTATATTAAAGAATTCTAATATATATCCCTTAGTTATGTATTGTTATATAAATTAGCGTAAGCAATAAGCGCATTTGCGTCACTTAATATGTTGTATAATATTAATAATGTTGTTGAAAGTTGCTACAACTAAGTCACTTACAATAGTTTAATTTAATAAAAATAATAAAATACGAAAAATGTATTTATTTATTAAATATGGATTAACATTCATGATGATATATTTTCGTTTTATTTGTTTTTTATTCCTCAGTAACTAAGGTTTTAGCAGTACTACAGTACTTTTTATCCAGTAAGTTTTTTTTATGGTTTAGTGCTCTCAAACGGTTTAGGAAAACATCGAGAGAAAGTCCGCGGCTTAGCTCCGCACGTATTGACCATGTCTTTCCTGTGGATTAGGCCGACTAAGCTGTCAGGATGGTATAGGTGCTGGACAAGCATATTCCATCTAAAATCTTGTCTCAGACACTATAGCGTCCCGTAAGAACGGGCATGAGTAATCACCAGTTGCCCCTGACGCTATATAAATCATCTACAATATATGCAAAGGCATGGTTACTTGTTTGGTATCCACTTTATCAATTAGGTTTATAGAATACAAACAAAACAAGAAAAAGCGAGATAGCGATATCGTAGCGGTAGGTGCTAAGTACCACTCCTACTACTTACCTACACTATGACTTTGGTAACAACTGACTATACAAGGGGTGTTCTAAGTTTGCGGGCGTGAAATTGTCATTCACTGCACTCGGAATAAATATCTCGGGCGAGTGAATACCACCTGTAAAACTAACTCAATAAGGAATACTCGCAATAACTCGGGTTTCTATTAAAAACAAATTTTATGCCCATCACTAAATTGTTGCTCCGGAAAAAACCATAATTGCAGGTATTTATGTAAGTTACCTAGGTTATGAATATACCTAACTTTAAAAAATCTTCTCTTATTTAAAGTAATTTTAACCAAAAAGCACAGGCTGAGACAAGGAAGGTGCGGGTTCGATATCTTTAAGTATCTGGGCCACTGGGTCACCGAGGATCTCACAGATGATAAAGATATGGAGAGGGAACGCAGGGCATTATCCATTAGAGCGAATATGCTGGCACGTAGGTTTGCACGGTGCACTAGGCAAGTCAAAACGACGTTGTTTACGGCATACTGCCAGTCGTTTTATACGTGCAGACTCTGGGTCAAGCATACGAAAAAGTCCTGGGATGCCCTGCGTATCCAGTATAACAATGCGTTTAGGGTGCTGATGGGCCTAGCGCGCTTCTGTAACGCATCAGGAATGTTTACCGACGCACATGTAGACGGATTCGCGGCAATAATGCGCAAAAGATCTGCGTCCCTGATGCGGCGGGTGCGTGACAGCTCCAACAGTTACCTTCACCTCATTGCCGAGAGGCTGGACACCGATTGTCTCTATAAGGAGTACTGGACAAGAGCGCATGTGTGCTATTCTCTTGACCAGTATGTACTGAGGGCTATAGTTATGTTTAATTTTATTTTGTATTTGGTTTTAATGTGTGTGTGTGTGTTTTTTATTATGTACCTGCTATGGACTTTGTAATAATTATAAGGTCTGAAATAAAAATATTGAATTGAATTGATATCGACAGTAATACCGAATTGAGCATCACCCAGTACAAAACAGAATACAAAAAAGACGGATTGTTCCATACGGCTTCTAATACCGCAATACTTTTAGGTATGATACTCACTTTGTAGGCTTCTCCCAACGTAAGCTGTGCTTAGTGCAAATACTCGTAGGTTGTTCCGTGAGGTAATAGTAAACGTCACTAGTTTTCTAGGCAGGAGGGAAAACCGTAGAGTTGTTATTAGCACTAACTTTTTTTATAGCGTGTGCTGTCTTTGAAAATTGCTTTTGTTTTGCCTACGTCTCACTAAGTTAGAGTGGCACCAAACTGGAACTTCACTGCTAGATTGTTTTTTTTTTAAAGAATCATAAAAAACGGTAGGATTCAAGCCGTAATTTGTTGCCTGTTCTTCTGGATTGGTCGCGTGGAACTTAGTGAGTATCACCTAGCTTTAAGACGTTTCAAAGTAATTCTTGTGACAAAACTGAATATAAATTTTTGAATTTCAATTCCTTTTGTATTTGAATATTTGTATTATTTGTATTTACCTCTGGTATATTGTAGACACAATCATTATCAATGGACTTGACAGAAGATGATGGTATTTCCTTAATTTCAAATTTAATTATTACTAGTAGTTCGCCCCGAACTGAGATCTCGTGATGTGATCCAAATGCTCTGAAATTTTAAGTACCTACATAGGTTCTTATTAGTACTTATATAAAAACCTAATCAGAAAAAATGTGCTACAGTCGGACTCGCCCATGAAGGGTTCCGTAGCATCAAGTAACATAATATAAAGGTTCTAGTAGTTCGTCGAAAGGTAAATTGTGGTTTACGATTTATGACTTATAAAAAAAAACTACTGGCTAGATCTCGTTCAAACCAAATATCGTTAAAAGTTTGCATAGTAATGTACAACATATATTTTTTTTAGTTTTATCTCTCTCTTATTTTAGAAGTTAGAGGGGACCAACTTTTTTCCACTTTGGAAGTGTCTCTCGCGCAAACTATTAAGTTTAGAAAAAAACGATAATAAAAACCTCAACATCATTTTTGAAGACCTATTCATAAATACCCCACACATATGGGTTCAATGAAAAAAAAATTTTGAGTTTCAGTTTCAAGCATGGGGACTCCCAAAATTTATAGTTTTTTTTATATTTTTGTGTAAAAATCTTAATGCGGTTCACAGAATACATCTACTCGCCAAGTTTCATCAGTCTAGCTCTTACGGTTTCGGAGAAAAATGGCTGTGACATACGGATGGACAGACAGACAAACAAACAGACAGACATGACGAATCTATAAGGGTTCCGTTTTTGCCATTTGGCTACGGAACCCTTGGTTTTTTTAATAATTACTTAGGTGACCTACTAGACCAAAAATCCTGTCCCATTCACTATAGCATTCCGTAAGTAAAGGCATGAGCAAAATCAGTTGCCCCTGACGCAATATAAATCATGTAGAATAGATGCAATGGCCTTATTTACTTTTTTAATAATCAAACCCGGGTAACAAAAATAACAAGTGAAGTAACAACACCCACTCCAAAGTTTCCTCTGTTCGTATGGACAGTCGGCGCCGTGCCTTACAGCAGTCCAACCAACCACGTGACAATAGAAAGAGTGTTCCACTACCTCAGTGGTTTATTAAATTAAAAAAAAAACTCCGAGAGCGCAGGCAGTAGCGGTGAGTGTTAATTAAATTATTAATTAGGTACATAATAATTAAATTAAGTAGATAAGTACATCAATAATTAATTTTACTAAGGGCTTATTTTACCATCCGCAGAATAATGCTATTCGTCGAAAAAAAAGTCAGTCCTTGTTTTTGACAAGCCAAAAAAAATGATATTTTTTTATCTGAAGTATAATAATTGTAATTTAATTTTAACATGTAACCTTTTGCAAGTCGGTATCTGCTCCGGCGATGTGTGTGAGCCAGATTTATTCCTTCTTTAACACCATCATTCCTGATACTTCATGTAAATACCTCAAGATATTTCATTTCATAAATCTATCTGTAGAAAGTTTTTTTATTTTATGTTAATAAATATTCCGTGATTTGTAAGAGCACCTGCATCAAACCAGCATAATATTATTACATCCACGAGGATCTTTTATAGACCAAGAAAATCAGGGTTGTAGGTATATGATTATCTGGCTTGGTTTTACTTAAGGTTTTCGCATCTACTGTTCTGGTAGATGATTTATGCAGCCACAAGAGAAACATGTCACTCATGATCCTTCAAGACGCTGTTGTGCCTGGGGCAGGGTTATAAGGCGGATTAGGCGTACCCAGCACCTATTCCATTCTCTTAGCCCAGTTGGCCTATAAATTCACATGAAATACATGGTTAATAAATAAACATTTTTGACCATCCACACGACACTATCTAGCCCCAAACTAAGCAGAGCTTGTACTATGGGAACCAGATAGCTGATATATTACTTATATACATTTCTTTTTGTAAATACAAACTTAGAATACAATATAACACCCAGGCAGAGAACAAACGTTTGCGTTCACCACACAAATATTTGTTCTCGGTGGGGATCGAATCCTAGGCGCAGAAAGCAGAGTTACTACCAACTGAGCTGAGAGGCCAGTCCACAAATAATACGTGGACAATATAAAACCAAGTTTTCTCGTAAAAAAAAACATGTACAGTGACGGTATGAAAATGTTCGTCAGTTTTCAACTTGATTCGTTCAACGTATCGCGAGCACATATTACCTTTTGAAACTGAATAGACAGAATACACCGATAAGTTAACGTCACTAATTATGTCAAAATGTCTTCATGACCAAGGCACTGGTGCAAGCAAAAACCGACTCTAAGGTGACGAACATTTTCATACCGCGACTGTACTAAGGTAATTTATATCACATACACATTGTTTTTTTAAATTAATTCATATCACGGGTACTTTATAAGGTTCACTTTTGTTGGTCTTTTGATGATCATTCCGAGTTCACACTATTATTTAAATAACGTAAAATTGACATACTCGTAAATAGCATCAGAAATAGCAAATCACTTTGGTGTAGTATCTATTAAGTTTTCAGTTCATTCGCTAATCAAATAAATTTTAGTATTTGATCACATGCACCAATTTTACCAAGAAATAAATCTTTTAGAGTAAAGTATTATATCCCATACACTGCAATCACAAAAGTATTGTTTCACGTTTCTCTTACACAAAGTAAGCAAAAACTTTATTTAAAAGATCCACTGCACTAAAACAAATAATTTACTTATGAATTCGTAAAATATTCGTAGTAAAATTTATGGGGTCCACTAGAAAAAGTAAACATGAGAAAGTAACACCACCCCACTGAGCAGGACGATTGTAAAATAACAAAGTAACAAGCTCATTTAGTGATAATTTAATAAACTTAACTAAATTATAGGCATTTAATTCAATTTAGCTGGCCAGCGCCAGTGAGTGAGCTCGGTCATTCACCTGTATTCTAAATGGTTTATAATAAGCTTGGAGAAATCTCAGGGGGATACAGAACCTACCTCACTATAATTGGATTTGTATTCGATGAGTAAGCAAATCCGGGTTTAAATCATAGTTAAATTATTCTCTCTGTTTTAACATGTAAGTTTAATTATTTGAATTGTAAGTTTGTAACCCTATCTAAGATACAAACCTACAGCTTTCAGATTCGAGTTTAGGAAATTCTTTAACTAAGTTATCTGATCTCAATTTTGTACTACTGCCGGATATTTGTCGTTACACTACACGCGGGAGCTTATTTTTTGTTCCAGAATGAAGAGAAAAAAACTAAAAAGATTTATTGTTATCTAGATCAGTTGAGCTATCTTTTGATCGTTTCGACAATCAATAGACAGCTTTAGGCCTACCACACGCACGCTCTGTCTGGCTCTGGTTTTAAGTCTGTGTGAGTGTATTATACTGTGTGTGTGACGTTTTGACGTAGGATTTATTTAGTCAACACTCACACAGGCTCAAAACCAGAGCCAGAGACAGACTTAGGCAGAGCTTGTGGTAGGCCTACTTAACTGTATTTTTTCAATGTTATTTATTTGTGATTGTTGAACGTGAATTTCGTACATTTACTCGTATTATGCACTTATTTTTTTCATAATTATTTCAGATGGAGGAATCTTTGGACGGCAGAGACACCGTGGCCGGAGGGTCAGGGTTCGACTCCGCTGCCATTCTCAACGATGACGTCTCCCCGACCACTAGCTTCTGCTACAGCATCCCCAATCTTTTCAATGGGTACACTCTCATATTACAGTATAACTAGGCACATAAGGCTCTAGCACTTTTAGCAATAGAGGTCTTTCTGAAGGGCTTGTACGGGGAAGTTCTATTATAATCTATTTTTATCTGGCCTCTAGCTCAGTTGGTAGTAGCTCTGCCTTCTGCGCCGTAGGTCGTGGGTTCGATCCCCACCGAGAACAAATATTTGTGTGGTGAACACAAATGTTTGTTCTCTGGCTGGGTGTTATATTGTATTCTAAGTATGTATTTACAAAAAAAAAATGAATTTAAGTATTATATCAGCTATCTGGTTCCCATATTACAAGCTCTGCTTATTTTGGGGCTGGGTAGTGGTGTGTGAATTGTCCAGAATATTTATTTATTTATTTATCTTCACTTTTAGCCTCTTACGTTTCAATTCTCATCTCTTCAATCATTGATTTCAGCCTAGGACCAGCTTCAGTATTGTGTGAACGTCCAGAGACAGAGGGCGGTGATACCTACACACCCGTGGAACCCGAAGACCCTGAACACCAGTACGAAGAAGATGAAGAGTATTCTCCTAAATCCAGTAAGACCAACAATTTCCCCCGAATACTGAAACGCAACTCAGATTTAAGCCCGTCTCAAGCGACGAATATTTGACAGATTTTCATTGAACACTGTCAAATATTCGTCGCTTGAGACGTGCTTAAATCTGAGTTGCGTTTCAGTATTCGGGGGTAAGATTTTTAAAAGAAATAAATAAGTACTCGTCGTGAGTCGGCTAGTGATAAAATTAAATAAAGCAGCTTGATTATTATATTTTATCCACAAAGATTTTTAATGACAAATTGAGTGGGAGTTGAACCTACGACCTTCTCCTTGTTACGGATGAATTAACAAAGTTATTTTTTCTGAAACTTTCAGGTTCGAAGAGTGACGTGCCAAAGCGTAAGCAGCGAAGATACCGGTTAGTTAAACACCAAAGTGACTACAAAAAACAATTATTAATATTTTAATAGGTAGTTTCTTAAATTCATATTGAATTTTCAGGACTACGTTCTCTAACATCCAGCTAGAACAGCTTGAAGCTGCCTTCCACAAGACGCACTACCCTGACGTGTTCTTCAGAGAGGAACTGGCTATGAGGATAGACCTCACGGAAGCTAGGGTTCAGGTAAGGACAGATCTCAACTTGGCAAAATTATTAGGTTTTTTCTAAATTAAAACAAGTAGAGTCTCTTGACTACATTCTCACCAAGTGATTACGAAAGTGACGCAACGATGAAACAGGACATTCTAGAAATATCTATTCTTCTTCTTCTCATCATGTTACTGATTATTTCGAACCAAGTGTGGTGAAAGGAAGGTGGGTCAGCTACCACTAGACCACCTACCGTGCTCTCAACATCTATTCACTTACTAAAAAAATAAGTTTTATATTTTGTGCATTGACTTTCATATTATTCTTCATACCATGTTGCCACCTGCTTAGAGAAGAAATATACATATAGTACCTATGTAGGTACTATATGTATATTTCTTGTACAACTCTTCTATATGTATATTTCTTCTGTGTTTGATAAGGTGTAATGAGTACATACTCATTGAACCTTATCAAAAAGAAATGCAGTAATACTGGACAAGTCTTCAATCCAATAATTTACTCATTCAATTCATTACAGGTGTGGTTCCAAAACCGCCGTGCAAAATGGCGAAAGCAGCAGAAGGCTAGCTGTGAGCAGTACCCTGGCAGGCCACGGTCTCCGGAGCGGTCACCGTCAGCATTGGCCTTGGAAATGAGGGACTTCATTACTATACCAGGTAAATATGAGGAGTTACACAAGACCCCTTTTCTGTATGTAATCACGCCAGCGAAAAATAAAATGATAGCAAGATCAAAAGTTAAAGACTTGCCTGACCTTCAAATAATGATAGCGTCTATTCTTGCCAGCTAAAAAATTGGCACAACATAGGTATAAGATAGCGGATTCTCATTATCAAAGACAAGCCAAAGACCAAGCCAGACAAGCTTTTTATTGTGAAAAACTCCCGTATTCTCAATTAAACTCTGACGCGGCTCTGAATAATGTGTAGTAGTGTAGCATCTGCGAAAATGTATACTACATAGGAGCCCCAGAGTTTAGAAGTTGCCTGGAGGCTTTACCGGCTAGATAGAAAGATCTGGGATTTACTAGGATTTCGTTGAATTGCTACGCCCTCACAGTTCGGGACTATGCCGGCATCAGATTATATTAGTAACCTTTCGTCTCGTCTGGTATAATCTTCTTCTTTTCAATTCTTTCACTTCTAATTTTCAATTTCCAGTATCATCTTCACAAATGGTGATCGACGACAACCAACAATACTCATCCAAGAAGTCTCAAGGACCAGCTATTCACATAGCAGCGTTACCAACCAGACCCAACCAGGTCGAACTACCCTCCTTCTCAATACCACTCCAATACAACCTTGGGAGCTTCAAGAAAATCGGCGAAGACGTCCAACTGGACTTAGAGGTCCCTGAAACTCAAAACTGGGATGGACGAATTATACCTAACTTCAACCTTATGCACCTTAAACCTTTGATTGAAAATCGCGAATCAGACCTTTCTGATTTGAAGTACGAAGTGAAAAATGAAACAGGGAGAGTGAACTACGAAATCAACGCGGTACAAACTATTGAGGCAGACGATATTTTGAAGGAAACTGTGAATGAGGGACAAACGATCACCCCCGACTTTCAAATCCAGAGGTATCCGTATGATAATGATAAAAGGTACAGAGACCAAGGTTTTGAAACCATGATGGAAGATAGAAATGAATTTGTTTGTGATAGTGATTTGTTTAAGAACAGCTTTGGGAAGGTGGACGAAAAAAGGGGGGAATTTGATGAATGTCATCTGTTGGAAGACAGTAATGTCGGTATGAGTAATTTTGAAAATAATATGTAGTTAAAATAAAAGATAAAAAGAATACATGGTAATTTGGGTGGTCAAAAAAGATGGATGAACAGTGTGAAAGATGACACGGATAAGAAAGAATTGAATAGGCTGATAGAAGAGGCTTTGTTGTGCCGACCCCAAGTGCAATAAGGGCAGGAAAAAGACAAAAGTACCAAAACTAGTGTTTTGGATTGAATATCTATAAATACCAAAAAAGCATTATGTTCTTGGGAACTGATGATTACTATAACCAGGAAAGTAACATCAAATGATGATTTGTGTAACTTTAGGATGAGGGCAGTAAGATGTTACTTACTTTTATTGATATCTATTTGTATATACCTTATTGGGCTCTCAATTTTATTATTGAACAGTTTCTTTCTCTCAAAATAGGACTTACCAATTCTGGGAAAAACAAATACAAGATTATTAAGTACCTAGTTATTTCGTTCTATATTAACTTTGTGCTGGTAGCACAGAGGCAATAATAAATTGCTATTTGATCTCATAAATATTGTATTCTTAAGACTATTGCTATTTATAATAAAAAATCTAGTCAAACAATTCTACTGACTTTGAATAAATAGCTTTGGGGTATCCCTTTTCTTATCTACACTTCTACACTATAATATATATTATTATAAAGAGGAATGATTTGTACCTATTTTTCTGTGTTTGTAATAAATAGGCTCAAAAAGTACTGAGCCGATTTAAAAAATTATTTCACCAATAGAATGCTACATTCTTCCAATTTGACATAGTTTACATTTCATTTTGAAATAAATTAGGGATCCTTGGTAAAATTTGAACAATGTAACCGAAGGTGTAGAAAAATGAGTCTTAAAATGTCTTTCGTCGAATGCGCTGCCGAAACTATTAGCAATAGAACAAAATAATGAACAACAATATTGTCTACCCCGTGCGAAGCCGGGACGGGCTGCTAGTAAATTATATAATGCCTAGGTTTTCTAAGAATCGATCGCTGATGACATAATTAAAATGGTCGTCTACGTCACGGCCACGTCACGTCTACGGCATAGCTCGTAAAATTAGTAAGTGGCAATGGGCAGGTCATATAGCTCGAAGAACCGACAACCGTTGGCGAACAAAGTTGAACATGTGAGCAATCAATAAATGAAATGAAATGAAAAAGTTTCTCGAATGCGACTACGAACCGGAAGGCGAAACGTAGGGTGCCCACCCACCAGATGGATCGACGACATTGCTAAGATCGCAGGAAGTCTTTGGATGGAAAGGGCTCAGATTCGTTCTTCCAGGAAATGTGTAGGGGAGGCCTATATCCAGCAGTAGATTTATTCAGGCTGATGATGATGATAATGATGAAGTTTTTTAATGAACCGTTGATAATCATAATGAAAATGGTCATCTACGAAGAGTTGCGTCAATGCTACGAAATATCGAAAATAGCTACGAAGGTCTACGAAGGTTGCTACGGGCTTCTACGCATGTCAAATGAGGGGGGATCCCCTAATTCATTATGTTTGTCACTTTAGCTATTAGCTAAAAATCTCTTATCACGTTCACTTATCAACAAATAGAGATGGCAACTGCTCGCAACGAGTTTTATGCTTATCGTCAAAACTTAACGCTCTAAAGTACTAATCCAAACTAAAACTAAAAACAAACAAGCCATTCTTCGCCAAATACAAAGTAATACATATTCATGGTCGAATTATCCCCAATTTAAAGTAACCAAAAGCGAATTAACTATTCAAACGCAGCCATATCAAAATCTCGTGGCGTTGGGCCGGCCACAGGTAATATGCGTACAGCTGTTTCACTTTTAGGCCCTTGTTACACAACGCTACGCAAATTTTGATACCCGACGATTTTAGTTGCCAAGCGACTACCGCAAAACAAATTTATCACAGACACGCGTCGCCACGTGTACGAACTTGTACGAATTTGTAGTATAGTGGAGGAATGAAAATGTTCGTCGATTTTCAACTTGATTTGTTCAGCGTATCACGATCACATACTACATTTTGAAACTGAATAGACAGAATACACCGATAAGTTAACGTCACAAATTAAGTCAAAATGTGTTCATGATCAAGGCACTGGTGCAAGCGAAAACCGACTCTAAGGTGACGAACATTTTCATATACCGCGACTGTACATATAGTTCTACTACTACACTGAAATTTCACTGCTATTATTTATTAATTTGTAAAAGAATCATACAAAAAATGGTAGTTACTAAGTCGTAGTTTGTTGCCTATTCTTCTAGACTTGGTCGCTTGGAACTGGCACCTAAACTCACCTAAACATGTAAATGCAAGAATTCTGCTTGGCGACATAAATTGATGCGCAATTTTTTTATAAGTACGACCACGATTAATTAGACATGATACATAATTTTACACAGTAATACAAAATAAGAAATTTGGGGCGTCCAAAAGCGCGATGGGTCGACGACATCCTAAGGGTTGCAGAAAACACCTGGACAAGAGACGCACAGGACAGAGGAGACTGGCAGAAAATGAAGGAGGCCTATATACCCAGCAGTGGGTGATACCGGGCTGAAATGATGATGATGATTACAAAATGTGTGACCTCATCGGTAACATCGATCTCTACCAAGCAACTTTTTAAATAGGTGTTCTTCTTCCTGCCTTTATCCCACTTTATCTGGGGTTGGCACAACATGTTCTCTTCCATTCTCCTCTATCAGCCGTCATCTGTGTATTCACTTCTGTCTTATCCATGTCATCTTTCACACTGTTCATTCATCTTTTCAAAGGTGTTAGCGGGTTCAATTCTAAGCTGTAGCACTCAAACGCTCATTATTGTTGATGTACACACCTTCAACCCTTTTAGCATTAGTTATTCATGATTTTTAATTTTTACTTGTCTACGAGTTTGTTTTACGATAGCTAATAGAAGTTTGAGATAGGTTTACCCTGAGTGAGCATAATGTTCATTTTGTACGAAAATTTATAATCCCACTAATATTATAAACGCGAAAGTTTCTAAGTATGGATGGATGGATGTTTATTACTCTTTCACGTAAAAACTACTAAATGGATGTTAATGAAACTTTACAATAATTTAGCTAATACATCAGAATAACACATAGGCTACAATTTATAAAGATATTGTAACGGAGAACGGATGTAAGTAACGGGAACGGGACGTAACGGGAACGGAGCGAGCAAAGCGGCTGGCGGCCGCTTGTGAGCTTATAGTTTCTACTATAGTTGAGGGAACTGTAGGCCTAACACAAGCTCTGTCTGGCTCTGTCTCTGGCTCTGGTTTTATTTAGCCACACCACCCAACCACTCAAGATTCTACTTTCAACATTGTCTTCATAATTCAGTTGGGGGTCTGCCTTCTGTGCTGGGTTCGATCCCCGTGTACAGAGAACAAATATGTGTGTGGGGAACCCAGATGTTTGTTCTCTATCTGGGTGTTATATTATCATGTAAGTATGTTTTCACAAATATATTATTTATGTATTATATCAGCAATCTATTGGCCTACTATGAGCTCTGTCTGGCTCTGTCTCTGGTTCTGGTTTTGAGTCTGTGTGAGTGTTGACTAAATAAATCCTACGTCAAAACGTCACACACAGTTTAATGCACTGGTGAGCACTCACACAGACTCAAAACCAGAGCCAGAGACAGAGCCAGACAGAGCTCATGAAAGGCCTACTGGTTCTAATATACAAGCTCTACTTAGTTTAGGGCTAGATTGTGTTGTATCAGAAAGAAGACGTTTCAAAGTGTTTCACTTTTGATTTGATTTGTGAGGGTTGCCCACAATATTTATTAAAAAGCTTAAGAATATTAAGTAGTGACTCTTTTCTTCAAAAACTGTGGAATTTTCCTAACCTAGTTCGTCCACTTATTACATGTATTTTTTTATATTTAGACCGTCAAAGCATTAACTCTCGCGTGCTCACCACGTATTTTGTTGGTACTTACGTCACGACATTTAAGTTAACAAGTAGGTACTCAGCATAAAATTCAATAACTTATACTTCTCAAGGGTTTGAGAAAGTTGTGAGAGTTCGACACAGCGTGGTGTTGGTTTTTTACTTTACTTTACTTACTTATCCTACTAATATTATAAACGCGAAAGTTTGTAAATACGGATGGATTTGACTTGCATCTCAACTCAGTTGGTAGTAGCTCTGCCTTCTGAGCCGTAGGTCGTGGGTTCGATCCCCACCGAGAACGAATATTTGTGTCGTGAACACAGATGTTTGTTCTTTGTCTGGGTGTTATATTGTATTCTAAATATGTGTATTTACAAAAAAAAAGTATATAAGTATTATATCAGCTATCTGGTTCCCATAGTACAAGCTCTGCTTAGTTTGGGGCTAGAAAGAGTCGTGTGGATTGTCCAAAATATTTATTTATTTATATTTATTAACTATGTGAATTTAGGCCGACTGTTTATTCTCTGTCTGGGTGTTATATATTATTCTAAGCATGTATTTACAAAAAAAAATGTATATAAGTATTATATTAGCTATATGGTTCCCATAGTACAAGCTTAGTTTGGGGCTAGATAGTTGTGTGGATTGTCTATTTTTGTGACTCTTTCACGTAAAAACTACTGAATGGATTTTCTTGAAACTGTACAATAATATAGCTTATACATCAGAATAACACTTAGACTACAATTTATAAAGATATTATAACGGAGAACGGATGTAAGTAACGGGAACGGGGCAAGCGAAACCGTGGGTGGCCGCTAGTTAGTTATAATTTCTTTCTGTAAAAAGAAAAAAGTTTTAGAAGTTAATTCACTAATGAATAATATAATTAAGACTCATGATTGCAGTTACTTATTTATTTATTTGTTTTAGGGAGAACAGCTTTAAAATACTAACTAATTAATCTAGTTTTAGTTATCAGAGAAGCCAATTAGCGGTCTTCACGGATGGCTACAGACTGGTTGATAGAAAAACTTCGTTTGCATTAATTTGTTGGTCAAATTTACAAAACCTCTATCTTTTTACTCAGCTTAGTTGGTAATATATAGCTCTGCCTTCTGCGCCGTGGGTCGTGGGTTCGATCCCCACCCAGAGAATAAATATTTGTGTGATGAACGCAGATGTTTATTCTGTCTGGGTGTTATATTGTATTCTAAATATGTATTTACAAATAAAAATATATAAGTATTTTATCAGCTCTCTAGTTTCCATAGTATAGTGGCGGTATGAAAATGTTCGTCAATTTTCAACTTGATTTGTTCAACGTATCACGATCACATACTACCTTTTGAAACTGAATAGACAGAATACACTGATAAGTTAACGTCACAAATTATGTCAAAATGTGTTCATGATCAAGGCACTCTGCAAGCGAAAACCGACTCTAAGGTGACGAACATTTTCATACCGCGACTGTACATTCACTGCTTAATTTGGAACTAGATAGTGTTGTGTGGATTGAACACAATATTTATTTAATATTATTTATTATTCTACCCCCTCTGACTTTAACCACGATGCACTGCCCTGCGTCCATGAACTTGAGGCATACAGTACCCAAAGTCCCAGTGCATTTACAACATATCGTTACCAAATGTTGTTTTCGTTTCGCCTATTTGTCTCTGTCTATTGTATGGAAAAAAGATAAGACAACAACTCTAACTACGTAACGTATTTTTGCCGTCTCATATTTTCTCCATGCTATAGAGAGAGACAAAAAGACGAAACGAAAACAACATTTGGTAACGAAATGTGGTAGCAAAACTCCGACTTCGGGTTCAGATGTTCAGCCTCACGTGCAGTAATTTCACCGGCACCCACACCCTTCAAACCGAAACACAGCAATGCTGCTTCACGGCAGAAATAGGCATGGTGGTAGTACTTCCCCGGACGAGCCCACACTCTACTACTAAGAGTGTGTAGATTTTTTGGTCATGATCGATTGGTAAGGAATGACCGAGCTTAAAAGGCGATGGTTACCACCTAACATCAGATGAACCACTTGTTCCATCAGTCGGCCTACCACAAGTTCTGTCTGGCTCTGGTTTTGAGACAGTGTGAGTGTTGACTCAATAAATCGTACGTCGAAACGTCAGACACACACAGTATGATACACTGGTGAACAATCACTGAGACTCAAAACAGAGCCAGAGACAGAGCCAGACAGAGCTTGTGGCAGGCCAACAGATAGTTGCATAAAAAAGAGCAAGGTTCTAAGCTCTTCATATTTACAAAACGTGATTGCGTGTGGTCATATAGGGCCCACAGCTCGAGTATTTTCTGAACTTCTCAACAACAAAGTAACTTTAATAAACAGCAATATTACTTATAATTATTTCTGTACTTATAATCATCTAACCAGACACGATAATTAGTTTAAAACTTGGTAATTTACTTAAAAGACCCAAGTTCAGTAGGCTTACCATGAACTCTGTCTGGCTCTGTCTCTGGTTCTGGTTTTGAGTCTCTCTTTGTATGGAAAATTGATGACACAAAAACTAGTTTCGATCGTTTCTACGTAACATATTTTTGCTGTCACATCTTTTCTTCATAAAATAGAGAGAGACGAAAACAATATTTCGTAGACGGAATGTTGTAAATGAAGTGAAACTTGCCCTTCAGAACTTAAAATAACAGCAAAAAAAACCATTAAATTGAAAAAGCTATATGACTTCCCAAAATCACAGAAAGCGAATGTGTGTTTTGTTGCTGGTGCGTAGAATCGAAACTTAGGCTGAGATTCATAGACCGCACTTTGCTTTACAGCAAAGCAGTCTTCGCAAAGTAAGCTTTGTTTATCGACGTTTCCTATCAATATTTTGATTATAGAAGAGCTTGACAGAACTATGAAATATAATTTTGGTTGAAAGTTGAACTTTCCATCAAAGTAAAGTCAAAGTTCGGTCTATGAATCTCGGCCTATGTCTAAATCACTGTTATTTACAGTGTCATATACGCTGTCATACATTGTCATTTACACTGTCTTCAGGTCATCAGACCTATCGAACTAAATCTAAATCTGGTTCTAGTAGGTATTAACAAAATGAGGTCACCTCGTCTGGTTGAAAGGTTTAAATAAACCTCAAATGCATGCAAACAACACCCTTATGTTTATTACTATAGAGTGGAAAATCAAGGGGAGTTTCTAGGTATTGTTAACTGTGGTTTGCGTAGTGGATAGAAGCGGATATTTAATTAGATTTTTTATTCCTAAAGTGATTCTAAAAATAAATAAATACCAAAAAAAAACTTTACCAGTTTGAAGTTCAAAAATACACTATTCTGTTGTTGTTTTTATTTTATACAATTAATTGATGGAACAAGCATATGGCCCACCTGATGTTAAGAAGTAAGCATAGCCTTTAACAAAGCATTGCTTCGTAGGAACATGCCCGTATGCCAGTAGGTTGGAGCCCGTATGTGTCAAGTGCATGAAAGAAGCCTCTTCGAGATGTGTATAGACAGACAGACAAATATCATCGTTTCTAAGACTTAGTAAAAGCACCATAATATGGAATACCAATAGCCAAGTTTCCCAACACCGGAAAACTCTTCAAAATAAAACAATAACTTCGGCGCAAACTTGAACAAGAACTGATTACTATGATCATTTATTCAAAGCCTTACAAAAACTTACAATTTCCTCACGAACCGAGAAAAATTGCATAAGAATAACCTGTCCCGAAGCAAATGCATCTTTCCTTGGGGAAAATGCACTTTTCTTGATACTCATTTGACAAAATCTACCCTAGCATTAATATCAGTCCCGGGGTGTTAAATTTCGATTTTTCTTATTACAACCGCTCACTCTAAAGTCAACCTTATCTTCCTCTAATAAGGCACTTATTACGCAATCAAACTTCTAAGTTTTGTACCAGCTAATATGAACTGTGGAAAGCAAACAGCATATTCCAAAAGCGCGCTCTTCAAACGAAAATGTCCTTTACACTAATGACCAAAGACCCATTATTACGTAGCAGAACGCAATTATAACATAATCGAATTCGGACATTTGTGTACGTCGCACATATTTGCACCTGGCTTCACTCGTCTTTTACATCTGTGAGCTAAAATCGATCTTGTACCGCGGTCATTAAGTCGAGAATACATTAGGATTGATGTGAATGATATAACCTATTGACTGGTGGGATGCCGTGCATTCGCTTTTCTGGCACACAATCTTACCGGCGGAAAATCTTCCCGACTTCCAAGCTATTTTGAACGGTAATGCTTCAGGATTAAAGCTTACTATCGCATGGTATAGGGTAAGTATATGTGCTGTTTCGCCAGTACTGAAGCAGCTACGGCCGAGGGCTGAAAAGGGGTTCTGAGAGGAGCGCGGGGGAAGGGGCAGCTGAAGCCTTTCCAGGTCTTACTACGTTTAGTACACCCGCGACCGTCGCTCCGAGCGCACGGATGGCGCGCTCAGGAAAGAGCGTGCGTTTTTCGATTTTTTTAAAACGTAATACACTTCATCCCTCCATTCCTAACGATTATATGTTTATTGGTATGTTTAGTTGCAAGTGTGTGAGTGATAGGTATGCCTTGGATTGCTTTAATAAATGGTATCATGTTGATATAATGTATGACCTACTTATAAAGCTTGATCACCGGAGCCAGGTATTTTTGAAAGTAGTTTGCTTGACGATAACTGTCTTTGGTATGTGAAATAAGGTTTAGAAAAGCGCGGGAAAAGATATAAGCTTCAAAATGGCGCGAAGTTGTGCGTAGGTTGTATCCCTAGGTTAACATTTATTACTTTCTTAAGGCAAAAGATAATTTAACTTCAAGTTATAATGCAAGGTGCTTAAAACTGTGCCTGAATTAAAAATGTGATGTAATCCGGTACTGAATCAAGTTGAAGGAAATTGGGAAATAAAATATTAACCAACCCACTTGCTCTTGTGAAAGATTAAGAAAGTTAATGTTGTTTCGGCTTAAGAAATTGTTCATTTATTTGCTATCAATTTTCTTTATCTTTACAAACATTGAGATAAAATTCTAGAACCAATAGTCTAAGTACTCTTTGCGTACCTAACTTAGTATAAAATTCTATCACCACACTGGGTTCAGAAGAATAATTAGGATAAAATATCTTGAACCAATATTCTTAGTACTTATTGCGTACCTAACTTAGCTTAAATCCTATCACCACACTTGGTTCTAAAGGGCTGACACGATAAAAAGAAGATTTAGCTTAAAAATACGATCTAACAGCTGTGATAGGCGTTATTCAATAAGTATTTAAATAATAGTGGGTATGTCACTAATATAAAATATTTGTACGTGTTTCTACCTTACCCCGTTTAGCACTCTCTCTGAAATAAGAGCGTTTTAAAGGTATGTATACTGCCTGAAAAATTCCTCGTCAATAGTATGAGAGTAGTCAGAGAGAAGGCCAGTAGTACTACCACAAGCTCTGCATGGCTATGTCTCTGGCTCTGGTTTTAAGTCTATGTGAATGCTGACTAAATAAATCCTACGTCGAAACGTCACACACACAGTATAATACACTCGTCAGAACTCACACAGACTTAAAACTAGAGCCAGAGGCAGAGACAGAGCTTGTGGTTGGGCCTACATGCTAAATTCTTAGCACATGTCATTATTGTTAAAACCGATTTACAGGAATGTCTACCATGCCTAAGGATTTTTTCTGGCTGTCAGTGGTACGGTAATGCTTTACTTTAGTCTAGGTTCAAGTCTTAAGAAATAGGTCTTAGAGTGGTTTAATGCCACTCTAAGGCCCGTATTCTGAAACAGTGCTTAGGTCTGAGTCGAGCCTCAAGCACAGATTTTTGACACTTTTCAATGGAGAACTGTCATAAAATCTATG
Source organism: Thera britannica (assembly GCA_939531255.2). Lineage (NCBI taxonomy): Eukaryota > Metazoa > Arthropoda > Insecta > Lepidoptera > Geometridae > Thera > Thera britannica. Next base: position 21,584,890 of record OW618037.2, read on the forward strand.
CTTGAGGCTCGACTCAGACTCAAGCGCTGTTTCAGAATACGGGCCTAAGACCTCTTTCTTGAGAGAATAAGTCAAAACTGAGGGTAGTTTTCATGTTGGCACCTTCGTGTGCTTTATCGGAACAAGATCTTTATTCGTTATAATAAAGTTAGAAAACATGTTGGGGTTAATGAATTTCACCTTTATTATTATACTGCTATAACTACTTATACTTAGCTTGGCAAGGTTGACGGTGATATTGATCGAATAGTAGGCGATGCATATTTTTAATATTTCAAGGCAAAACTAGGCTATAAACGAATATTTTTGTAGCTGATAAAATGACGTATTTAGTAGCTTGTATTGTAGAGCTTTTTGTGTGTGGCTCGTCCGGGGAAGTACTACCACCATGCCTATTTCCGCCGTGAAGCAGCATTGCTGTGTTTCGGTTTGAAGGGTGTGGGTGTGAAATTACTGGCACGTCAGGCTGAACTTCTGTTTGTCTCAAGTTGATGTACGCGGAGCAGTGACTCATAGGGCACGTGCCTGGCGTGCGTGACCTACGAGGCAATGCTTTGTTATAGGCGATGGCTACCACTTAACATCAGGTGGGCCACATGCTTGTCCAATTAGCTAGTTGTATAAAAAATAAAGGATAATAATAGAAAAAAAACATGGATGTTATATAATGGCTAACGTGCCCTTGTAGCAAATGCTTTAAGTTAAAATGTACCTTTTAATTTTAAGTACAGGAAAAATAAATTATTTCTATTTCTATAATAAAAATAATAATGTATGATAAGATTTCCGTTCAAATAACGGTTTCACATTCTAAAAGATAACATTAACCATTATATACTCGTCATAATAAAATAACATATAACACTTTATTATTATCGTGTTCGACATTTTTACGACGACAATATCGGGATATGGACCCTACTAATGTCAGACGTAGAAGGTCTACGAAATGTCTACGAGGTCGTAGAGCCACTACGAAACTTTGATGTCTGTATTTTATAGTTTTCTGAAACTTTTATGTGAGGAGGCATATAATATCTTACAGCAATCATTAAATTATAAATAAATAAATATTTTGGACAATCCAAACTAAGCATAGCTTGTACTATGGTTTTGGAAATACATACTTAGAATACAATATAACACCCAGAGAGAACAAACATTTGTGTTCACCACACAAATATTTGTTCTCGGTGGGGATCGAATCCTCGGCCTAGGGCGCAGAAGGCAGAGCTACTACCAACTGACCTTCCGATCCTAAGGTCGTGGGTTCAAATCCAGTCGTGTACCAATGAGTTTTTCTATCAAAGGGTTTCCGCCAAATCCCATAGAAAAAAACCCCAGTCCCGGCGCAAAAGAATTGTATCTCAGATTTTAGATAATTATTAGTAGAAACAATATCAGGTGTCGCTATTTCCTGATTTCGTGGCTAACATGTTTTTTTTACCCAGAGAAGTTTCATAGACGCTACATGCAAAAATGACACTTTTTATGAAAAACTTCGTGTAACTGTGCTAGTTGACATTGAATTGGCAAAAAATTAATAAAACACATAATATAAACACATTATCACTTATGTAATATAATGTACCTATACCTATTATTTCATTTTTTGAAAAACTTTATTTTACTGATTAATTCACTCATTTACGACACACACGTGTGGATAATTGCAAAAAATGAATATAATAGGTAGATATGTATTGTCCGGATTATAAAAAAAAATTTAAAAAAAATGCGTACGCACTGATATGTATAGCCTGCATCATACTTATATACATTTTGTAGTTATATTTATTTTATAAGGAAAATAATCGCCTTTAAAAGCTGCCTTTAGTAATCGGGGTGACTATGTTTCTCCCTTTAACAAATTGAGTGGGAGCGAGAGCGCGCTCACTCACGTCACAAGCCCTTATTGAATTCTGAGAAACGATAATGAAAACCTATTGTAATATTAATAATATAACAGAGAAAAGTTAAACCCCGATTACTAAAGGCAGTATTCTTTTTCTTATAAAATAAAGATAACTACAAAATGTATATAAGTATGATGCAGGCTATACATATCAGTGTGTACGCATATGTACCTATTATATTCATTTTTTGCAATTATCCACTTGTTTATGTTGTTAACGAGTGAATTAGTACAGTAAAATGAAGTTTTTCAAAAAACTGGCATAATAGGTATAGGTACATTATATTACATATGTGATAATGTGTTTATATTATGTGTTTTATTCATTTTTTGCCAATTCAATGTCAATTAGCAAAGTTACATGAAGTTTTTCCTAAAAAGTGTCATTTTTGCATGTAGCGCCTATGAAACTTCTCTGGGTAAAAAACACATGTTAGCCACGAAATCAGGAAATAGGGACAACTAATATTGTTTCTACTAATGATTATCTAAAATCTGAGATACAATTCTTTTGCGCCGGGACTGGGGCAATTTTGGCGGAAACCCTTTATGTACACAATGATTGTGCTCTCAAACGGTGAAGGAAAACATCGTGAGGAAACCCGCGGCTTAGTGTTGTTTTACAATTCCAAGGTCGTAATGCTCAGTAGGCCTACCACGAGCTCTGTCTGGCTCTGAGTCTGTGAGCGTTGTTGACCAGTGTATTACACTGTGTGTGTGACGTTTCGACGTCGGATTTATTTATTCAGCACTCACACAGACTCAAAACCAGAGCCAGAGACATAGTCAGACAGAGCTCGTGGTAGGTCTACAAGAAATACTATATAAAATTTATACATTAAATAAAATAAGAGGACTGCAAAAACAGCTGTGAGAAAAGTTCATACCCTTTGAATAAATAGGTTTCTTATGTAGCTGTCAATTTCAATCACGTCTTCGTGACTGTCTTACCTTGCTACGAGTACATTTGTCTGATTTCACACTCACCTGGCAACACTGCTAATATTTTTTTTTTTACTTAATATAGGCTTGCGTTTGACCGCAATCCCACCTGCTGTTAAGTGATGATATGGTCGACGGTGTAACACGCTTACCTAGAAGATACCTGTTCACTCTACTCTTAAAAACATCCAAGTTATAAGCGCATTTTTTTTTTAGCTCTTATTTTTGTTTTAACGTGATGTGTAAATACTAGACTATGAGAAATATAAATGAAAAAGTCGATTGTCACTGCCTATTATTACATTGTTTCCTCTTGGTCACATGGAACTTTCACATAGATCCATCTAGAATGAACCATACGGAAACTTCTGACCTAATGGTGTTTTTGTTCACTTTCTTCTTGTCATGTCACTAGTTCATACATAACCAGGGCTACCACGAGCTCTATATGATTATGGCTATGGCTGTCAAATTGTGTATAGATAGGCTGACCCACACATTCATTTTCTTCTTGGGTTTGAATGTGTTGACACTGTTGACACAATTTTGACAGCCATAACCATAGCCATATGGAGCTCGTGGTAGGCCAGCAGTGTAGAGAAAGGATTTTAAGTGCCTCTCGGAGAGGCTTCTTTTTGTGCACTTGAAACAATACATGTTTTGTTTTTTTTTTAGGTTCTGCTACATGCCAGTTTCCTCACGATATTTTCCCTGGAAGAACATTAGAGTACTGTTCCACAAGCTCTGTTTGGCTCTGGTTTTGAGTCTGTGTCAGTGTCTGAATAAATACTACGTCGAAACATCACACACACAGTATAATGCACTGGTGAGCATTGAGCACTCACACAGGCTTAAAACCAGAGCCAGAGACAGAGCCAGACAGAGCTTGTGGTTGGCCTACTGGTATTGCTAACCTGTTTCCGATGTTTACTAAAAAGAAATAAGCAATAGAGCATGCGTTCACAGACCAACAATATTGTACTCGTTGAAGCTACTCTAATCAATCATTTAGCGTGATTGATCATGGAATTACCTTCTAGATTAGGAAGCTAAAACTTTGGGTTCCTGGAATGCTTTGACCGTTTTATTACCGCCGTAAGAGCTTTCAAACGAATTTTCGTATTCACAATTTATGACAGCCACGTTGCGCACTCAAAGGCCAAATGCTACCACGTTTACATTTTTTTTAAACAACTATTTGATGAAACAAGCATATAGGTCACCTGCTGGTAAGTGATAACCATTGCCTATACCTCGTAGGTCACGCACGTTAGGAACGTGCCCTACGATACACTGCTCTGCGTCCATTAACTTGAGGCAAACAGATGTTCAGCCTAACGTGCCAGTAATTTCACCAGCACCCACACCGCTGAAAATCGAAACACAGCAATGCTGTTTCACAGCAGAAATAGGCATGATGGTAGTAAATCCCCAGACCAGCCCTTCATAAAGAGCTCTACTACTATTAAACACATTGAAAGGGTCCAAAGAAAAAGTAATTTAAACAACCTCAACCAGTTTCTTGACTGAACTTCTAGAGTTCTAATTTTACACGACACATTTTCCAATTAGTCTTATTCTTCTTCCATCCGCTATATGACGGTTACCGCTTGTACGGAAACCGATGCTTTATCAATATTGGTAATACGATCTTGTAAGTAATATTCATTCAGGCTCGAGTCAGTAATATACCGGATGTAATATATGGATTACGCGTTGTTTTGCTACCTTTTTTGTATTATGCTTGTTAAAATCTTAAGTTAAAAAAACAGGAATCAACTTAGTGACAATGACCTCGGGGACCTCGAAAGAACTTATATCCTTCATAAGATTTTTTTTAAACTGTCCTCCAATAATTGACAAAGCGATTGGGAAACATGCGTGTCCAAAAACATTAAAAAAAGAACTTATATATCAAACATAGAAACATTACTTTTGAGAAACATACATGTCCATACATAAAAATATGTATACGTATGCGTCAAACATATTATTATAACTTTAATTGTTTTTAAAGTCGGTTACGAATTAGTAGTGGTTTAGTTTTGATTGAGTTATCAGAGCATCATAATTTGTATTGCGTATTGTTTGTACCTGTATTTCGGTTGTCATTTCCAAACTTGTTAGAAAATCTAGGCTGCTCTAGGTATGAGTGGTATAATTGAAAATATCACCGCCCTGGCCTTCATTCTTGAATCAATAATCTAGATTCCCTGACTATTGGAGCGGTTCGCACGCATCAGTATACATAATATACAACCTACTTCCGGCCGGGGCACGTACTAACCCTATCGGGCCGAATAAGGTATACCTTTTAATAAATACAAAGTCCCATCCCTTGTGATTCAGCAAATGTAATATTTTACCTTTGTTGATAGAGAGTAAATAAAAGGTTGGTTTTAAAATAACGAGGATTTGATACTCAAATCTATTAAAACCATTCCCCATCAAAAAGCTTTTATTTTATTCACTGAAATCGTGAAACATAAAGTTTTAATCACTATTTTGGTGTTTGAATTTAGAACACGCCAATATACTCGACCTCTTTGTGTAAAATATACTCTAAACAATCTCCTTTCGCAAAGAATACTCGACATGCAAACTCCTTGTGTTGATAACTCTTCGAGATTTTATCTGTCGACATTTTCGACAAGAAGTTTAGCATTTTACTCTCTTTGTTAGTAGTAGTAGAGCTTTTTGTGAAGAGCTCCGGGAAAGTACTACCACCATATCTATTTCTGCCGTGATGCAGTATTGCTGATTCGGTTTGAAGGGTGTTGGTGCCGGTGAAATTACTGGCACGTGAGGCGAAACATCTGTATGCCTCAAGTTGATGGACTCAGGGCAGTGCATAGTAGGGCATGTTCCTGACGTGCGTGGCCTACGAGGCAATGCTTTGTTATAAACATTAGAAAATCAATAAAAAGTTATCTAAATAAAACTAAAGCATTCATGTTTTTATTTCGTCCTAAAAGTCAATGTTCTACATACAAGGACACAAATCGCTAGACAAGAAATATTTGGCAATAACCACAAATGCGTTCAATGCACCCAAATTTATTTTCAAAATAGTTTGAAGATTTTCATAACTTATCTGTCTGCATCGTCTGGGATCGAAACATTTTGGATAAGCAAATGATTTGTATGTATTCGATATTACCATATTTTTGAATACACTGACATTTTGTTTCAAGTATCAAGACTAAAAAGACGTATTAAATCTTTAACACGGGTATTTATCACGTAAGCATGTGTAAGCATCGCAATCATAATTGCGAAAGTTTAAAAAGTAATTCTTCTTCGTCTTCTTCGGGCCTGATCCCATCTTTATTTGGGGTCGGCTCTAAAAGGGTCATTTTTTTATTGATTCTTTTTTCTTCTTATCGTGTCACTAGTTCTATTGAAACAGTGCATTGTGGTGAAAGGATTTTAAGTGCGCCCCAGAAAGCTCCTTTCGTGCACTTGACACATGTTTTAGAACTCTCCATGCGAACGAAGTCGGCGACGATAGCTAGTGTCCTAATAAAGCCAAAAATCACAAGGAATCATTACCAAAAGTAACAGAACAGTACCCAGAATGTATTAAAGGCTCAAGTTAAATCATAATTTACTAAAGCTGGGATCGGGATCGGCCATAGTAGAACGAATTATTCAACTTTTGTTTGATCTTACAAATCAACGATTTTGTCTTCAATTTGAAATGAAATTTATATTGACAAAGCTATTGGTTTTTCGAAAATTGTGATAGTCACAGCAAAAGTGGTTTAGATAGGAGATTTTTTAATTAGGCTAACCAATATGACGCAGGTAAAACTAACCCCCTAATTCATAATGCCTTAAGCCTTGCACAGCATAGCGTTCTGCGGTGGCGATTAGTGAAATGCATTCAAACCATGACAACGATATTTGACAGCGTTCAGTGAAACACTGCACCAACCTGGAACTTCATTGTTATTGTTATTATTTTTGATTTGTAAAAGGATCATACAAAAAATAGTAGGGACCAAGCCGTAGCTTGCTGCCTGTTTTAGGCTTGGTCGCGTAGAACTGGCACCTAGGCTCACCTAGCTTTAAATTAATAATAATCCTCATACATCCTTTTGTTATTTACCTTTATTCTGCCACTCCTTTGCTTATTTCTTCTTTAAGCTGTTCTTCAACAAGTAAATGTCTAACCCATCAACTAACCTTTGACCTTAGATCACCAACTAATTACCTAAAAAAGCTTTTGTATTAAAACAATACATCTTTGCAAAAAGAAAATATCTCGTAAAAATTGCAATTAATATGAATTATTGTCCCGAAGTCATTCGTTCTCGAAACAAAGCGTGATAATAGAAAGAAAGAAATAAAATAGGCGGTAAGAGGCTTAATTTGATAGAGCTTGCTATAGGTGCGAACCATGGTACATGGTAAGCAGTCTTATAATGGCGGTTAGATAAAAATGAAGAGTCAAAAGTTAAACCTTCAAGTGCTGTCACATACATTCAACATCAAAAGTGATCAGTCAATTTGTAAAGAAAACTTATTATGTATCATTTTGTAATTTTTTCTTTTTGACAGAGAAGAAATTTAAAATTTTATTGCATAAGTATGGCCACTACTAGCCCTACTTATAAGCATTACTTTGGTGTAAAACATTGCTTTAAGCTAGCCGTGTCTCTGTTTGTGTGTTAAATAGAAGTTGCTCATACACAGATTATCTTTTAAGTTACGCTTGTAAGTAAATACTAACCTACAAATAAAAAAAAACACTGTTTAAATTTGGAATTGCACATAATAGACTTGTCAAATTCGAAAACCGTTCAAAAACGAAATTACTAGAGTTGGTCACACACTTTTATCTTTTATCCACCGATCGAGAACGATCTAGGCCAGTTTGCCGATGATAAAAGGTTTTATAGTTTAATTTGACTCTCAGGAAGAACATTTTTTGGACATTTTAATGAAATTTCACGTAAATAGAAGAAGTTTCCAACAAAAGTAATATGCGTTAGGATTTCGAACAAAAGTTAAATAGCATATTAGGAATTCAATTTGTTTAATGCCCTTTTAACTTCGGCTATATCGGGGCTCGAGCTTAATTTACATAATTATTGTAGTTCTTGTAGCTGTTTTTTATTGTTTTATAAAAGGTTGTAAAGTCAAAATCTTTTAGTAACTATTATATTAGCAAGTGTAACGGAAATTAAAAAGTGAAGAAAAAAAGTGTTTGAGTAAAACTCACTTTCAATCGTCTTAAACCTAGATGAGTCTAGATGCCAGCACCACGCGACTAAGCCTCAAGGAACCTTCATGTAACAAATACAAATAGTGAATAATACTTGAAACGAGTGATAATTGGATGGTTCCGTGAATGAAAGAAAGAAGAAGATAATTTACTTATTCTTCATAGCATAGATAGTGTTTTTGACAATGGCAAATATAGTAACTAGACATTGGCACAACATAATAATAAATTAAGTACCCGAAAACAAATAAGTTCTTAGGTATGGCCTGTATGAATGAAGCTTTTTTCATATTTTTTGTTGTTTATTATTACGCAAATTTAATCGTTCTAAGCTTTTGACGATCCTAACGAATCTGATACTCAAAAAATTTACTGTCCACAGTAAGTCCGTTTTTTTATGAATATACTCCCATGGCGCTCAATTTTGCTGTCACCATTCTGTTATTGCTTAGTTCACCATACGCAGGTTTATTTTATTTTTCCAAAATCCTTTTCAGATACAGATAACTAAAATATTTATGAATAAATATACAAAAAATCAAAGTTCAGTGAAAGTCAATTATAAGTGAAATTAAAACATATCACTAGTTAAGTAAAACTTTGGATAAGTGTCATGTGAATCGCAAATCGATGTCCGACACAAAAAGTTGCGATGAAAAAATTAAAACTGAAAAGGACGAAAAAGGGAGCGGACTGTTTCGAATGCAAAAACGAGCTAGGTTAGTTTGTGACGAAGTTACTCAAAAGTTACGCTCGCCATTTTCGGAGCGTCCAGCAATTTGCACTCGTGCGGTATCGTTCGTCGCGTGTGTTGTGTGGTTCTGTAAAGTTGCGTCCATGACTCGTGAATGCCGACTGGCTGGAGTATGGCGAGTGATATTACTGGCGCTGGTCGTGGCACGTGTGGGGGGCAGCGAGTTCCCGGAGAGAGAATGCTGCGATCCTGTGTACCCGCAGAACACGGCAACGACGGCGGCAGCGCCCGTGACGCCGCCGCTGCAAACCAGCATCAAGCTTACTGGTAAGTTAATATTAAGTTGTCTAATTAAGTAAAAATGGTGCCCATGCACATTACCGAATAAAAAAATACGGCTAAGGTTAAAAATGATCCTTTGCTGAAATGATAGTTTGGAATCGTTAGAAAATATCTTTTTCATACAATTTTCGACATCGACATTTATGAAATGAGGCTTACTGCAACGACATAAAAGCTAGCAGCGTTTAATATGCGTATCTTTGTAAACATTATTTATTTTGTACTCCGTCAAAACCTCGGCTCCAGGCTAACAGAATGCACCAAAAAATAACCCAGAAGGTCATGGCGTGTCGATTCCATTACGAGCTTCAAGAATCTCCATACATTTGGGTCATGCGTGGCGTGTTAACCATAACTGGGTTTCTGGCCGGTATGGGTCTAACTGTGGCTATAGGTCAGCCATTTTTATTGGGTCCCTTTTTATGGGTGCGTACCACAGTGGGTGGTCTAAAGATCACTTAATAGGGTGATAAAGTAACCTTTCACAGATAAAGCGTAGGTACCGTAAAATGATGCTGATATAATATCAATCAACACTAAATACTTCGAGTTTTCCAAAACCAGTTTTCACATGAATCTCAGATGAATAGAATCATGAATCTAACAACTTCGTTTGCGTAAAAGCTATTTTCATAGAATTTTTGTCATTTAGTAGGGAAAATTTACAAAAATCGTTTATTTTAAAGCTAATTTTCTTTTTAGAAAATTGGCTTTAAAATAAACACAAAATATTTTTGTGATGTGTGTTTTTTTTTCAAATCTATATCTTTTATCTTTAATTATTTCGTTTCTTATGCGAGAACTGAAAAAAAGTATTTACACAATGCTAGTGCTCTCAATCGGTGAAGGAAAACATCGTGAGAAAACCCGTGGCGTAGTTAGCTCTGCACGTATTGACCATCGCTTTGGTCTTGTCCTTTGGATTAGGCCGGCTAAGTTGTGAGGATGGTATAGGTGCAAACCTATTCCATCTAAAATCCGGTCCCAGGCACTATAGCATCCCATAAATGGGCATAAGTAAAGACAAATTTCCCCTGACGTTATATAAATCGTCTATAATAGATGCAAAGGCCTATTTTTTAAGCGTGAAAGTAAATATTTGAAAGCTGTTCGCTTAAGGCCTGCGCACACTTAGTTCGCTGGCGGTAGCAATCAGTGAAACGCTGTCAAATTTGACAGAGTTCCACTGATCGCCGACGCCAGCGGCCTAGGTGTGCGCAGGCCCTTACTCACCAGCAGTCAGGCAAATGCCTAAGTAGCTACATTCAATATAATCTTCCATTGAATTGAATAGGTTTCTATTTACAGTAAATAGGTTTCATTTAGCTCGATCTAAAGATCTATTCAAAGGTTTGGGTGTGGTTGGGACTATTCGTTATCTTCAGTACGTTGTGGCTTGGTCCAATAACCTAAGTATTCTATCTTTAGTATTGGGTTGGTATGTTCCTACGAGCTACTTGCCAATTGTGACGTAGTTTCAATGCTGATTCAAAAGGCTGATTCAAATAGGTAGAGTCTGTTCAGAAAAAGAGCCGTCGTGGTCAAATTGTGAACTAACGTTTTGATTTTTATATGGCAGCTCATCCCTTTCTTTCTGTCAGCATTTTGCATCATAAAAAATAAATAAAGGAATAGTACACTAGTTGTGATAGGATCAAAACGCAACAGACGCGCTATTGTATTGCCCACTAAACAAAAAAGGTGATTAAGCACAGCAGCGTCCTCCAATCCCACGACGGGTCTCTTTCTGAATAGACTCTAAGTATTTTTTTAAATCAGTGAGCGCTATATATTAAATAGTGAGCGCTATATATTAAATAGGATGCTTAATCTGAAAACTCTAAAACTATTCCTTATGGTATCATAAAAAAGTCTTTCTTGATATCTATATGCCTCTTGTCGATGGACGCAAGGCAGTTCATCGTAGGGCACGTTCCTGACGTGTGTGACCTATAAATCAATGCTATTGTTATAGGCAATGGTTACCACTTAACATCAGATGGGCTATAAGCTTATTCCATTAGCAAGATATATTAAAAAAAACATGAAAATAATGTATATAAAAGAATGCTTAATAAAAATACCCTTCAGGGTAATAGAACCCTGGCAGACCGAAGGCTTTTTTATTATTCTACCTTTTATCTAGGTATCAACCAATTTCCCACGAGTTCTCAACTTCACTAAACTCGACAGCAACAGAACCAGTGGCCCTGTCCCTTCAATTTATATTATCGTCAAATCTGATTGACTGAAAGGAAAACTTTTCCGACCTTGCTTACACAAAAACCTTTCATCGCTGAAATACTGGCAACGTACGATGCTGGCCGTAATACCGATACGTCACCTAAAATCCGCATCAATATGGTGACACTTACCTGAACCTCGTACGAGTTTGAGTGAAACGAAACTAATGTCAATGATGGTGTATGAGCGAGACGCAATGATTAGAGCCGCCATTCAATTTCTGTCAACTGGGTATAATCATTATATGTTTGCTTGTACTCCGTTAGCCTGTTGTTTGTTTGACAATTTTTTTTATAATTTTATGACTGACTTGTATTTTTTTATGAATATTATCGCAGAAATTTGTCATTTATGAGCAATAATTTATGTTTTTTTATCTGAAAGGTAATACTTTCTGATTAGTCATAGAAATTAATCAAAATTGGTTTAGCAGTTTGGCCATGAAGTCGGTTTCTCAAGTTCGGTGTCTCAAATACGTTACTGACGTCTTAAAACGGTTGACGCATTTTAAGCAATCCTTAACTTATCGACCAAACTTCTACCACTCAGCTCAAGTTTATACAGCTCTTAATGGCATCGCTAGCGGCTTCGTCGTTGATAAGAAACGAATGACAAAATGCTATTAGTCTGAATGATGCAGCATTAGACCCCCACTTTATGAACCGATGACTACAAATTCACGGTCAAAAAAAACTTCAGCTTGTCAAAAAAGTTTTGAGTCAGTTTAGTTACAGAGTTAGAAGAAGAATAGAAGATAATTCCACACCACGAAACAATAAGAAAAATAAAAAAAAAACATACGTTTCTTGCCTGTTCTTCAAGGCTTGGTCGCGTGAAACTGGAGCCTAGACTCACCTAGTCGTAGCTTTAAGACGTTTCAAAGTGATCCATACCATTTTATTTAATTTTATCCTCCATTAATCATCCTACAACATTACTTCTTCCTCTTGAATGGCCTGACAGCGCGCAAAATACTTTGACATTCCATGACATGACAGATGACAGGCGACATAGACCACAGATAATAGAGTCAGTCAGTTTATTATTTAGCTGATGGAATAAGCATTTGGCTCACCTGATCCCATCGCCTATAACAAAGCATTTCCTCAATACAGGTAGGGGCTGTTTACACCCCTAACTATTCGATGTAGGCCATCTACCATTGAATCCAATACATAAAATAAAGTTTTCGTATTGAATTCCTCATATTAACTTAACCACAAAACTTTCAGTACTACGCCGAACGCGCTTCATAATATATATCAGGGTTTCTGAAAAGCGGTGTCCGTCATTTTAACTGCCAACTTTGATCGCAATTTATTAGGTTAGACAATCAATTCTGGCGTACTTGTTATAAAAAAATTAAAAATGCCACCATGCCGTGATCATATATTTATTTCTCATATTTTTTTTCGATGATCAAATTGCCTTCAGTGGATATGCACGAGCATTGATATTTTTTATGGGACCAATTTTTATTTTTTAGACTTCATATAAAACTAGCGGAAGCCCGCGGCTTCGCTCGCCCCTTTGCCGTTACACCCCGTTGATTTTTCTTTTAAAAGTTTTTCCTCTTTTTCTCAGCTTAAGGAAACCATTTTCCAATTTCCTTTCTTAGTGCACCCCTATGCTATAAAAGAAACATACCCTCCAAGTTTCATGCTTCTAGGACTTATGGTTTAGGCTGAGCGTTGATTGTCACTCAGTCAGTCAGTAACGTAAAAGTTTTATATATTTAGATAGGAGAAGAATCTCAATTGCTTCTTTTAATGTTTGCTAGCGCATAACTTCGCCATTTATAACCTTCACTGGTTGTGTCATATTTCTTAGCCAATTATACTTCCTCCATCAACTAGTTGTATTAAAAAAAATACGGGTTGCACTCCGGGAGTGCCGGCAGAAGTGAAAACTTGATTATTAACGTTGAGCATGTTTGATATTTTGGAATGGTTAGGGGGGGCTTGTTTGTTATTTGGCACGCTGTAACATACACGAACATTCGCGCAAGCGCCCTGCGCTGCCTAAACGAAACAGTAGGCCCAGGCATACATTTTCGCCGCGCCGTAGAGAGGGGATAGCTGTCTACTCTCCATCCGTCTTACGCTTTTTCGATCAGGTCACGTGTCCTGACGCGCTGACGCGAGTTTAAGATTTTATACCCATTACAGAAAAAGTGCTCAACGCCGCTAAAGAAGATTTCACTTCAAAAATTTTCGTTCGTTATACAACACTTTAACCCCGTCATTACGTCCGACGTTTTCCAGAAAATCCCAATTTTACCGAACCAAACCTGATAACAACACCGTCAAGTTTTGATATGAACTCCTGCCGACTTCCGAGGTGTTTTGTGTCGATAACTTTAGCTTTTATGGTCTTCTGACTGGAGTACACAATTTAAACGAATAACTGCTCCATTTCGTAAGTTCTCGTAACGTGTATGGCTTGTAGCATCGACGAACTTTTAGTAATAAAGCTTTCTGTGTGTGGCTCGTCCGGGGAGGTAATACCACCATGCCTATTTCCGCCGTGAAGCAGCATCACTATAAAGGTTTGAAGGTTGCGGGTGTGGATGAAATTAATGGCACATGAGGCTGAACATGCCTCAAGTTGATCGACGCAGGGTAGTGCATCATAGGGCACGTTCCTGACGTGCATAAAAAACAAAGTTGAGCTATCTCTTGTTTTTTGTTGTATTTATTGTAAGCTGCCTTGTGTTAATAAAGTTAAATGTGATCAAGTTTTGATACATGTGTTTGATATTAACTACGCTTGAATATTCCAGCATAAATGCCCTGCCAAAACTAAACAACATTTTACACCTTTCGACCCGAAAATTTGGCAATAAAACACACAGGACAGCGTGAAAACTTTCCCGCCGTCCTAAATAATTGAACACAATCTAATTATATCGTCTGTCACTTGATATAGGTTAGTTAAAATGTCACACGTGGCGTGATATTTTTGATTGATTATTTTGTTTGTAAAACTTGCCTAGCATCCTTAAGTTTAGTAGTTAAGGCTAGCTGCCAATTAAAAAATAAAATAATATTCTACTAATTAATTTTAAGGGGAATGCTGGATATAGACCTCCCCTATACATTTCCAGGAATAACGATTCTAAGCCCTGTCAGTGCACCGTCTTCCCGCAACCCAATCTAACGAAAACACACAATTAAATTAAAATTAAATTAAAATAAATTAAATTAATATTAATTTAATTTAATTAAAATTTTTCGTAAAATATATTTTTTATTGTATAATCTTACTGAACATTAACATAACTTCACTATTACATTTAACAAACTAAGATACATAGACTTCCCACGTGTAGTTGTATTCGTGGCGAACGCTGGGCACCGACTGTGTCGGGAACATTTTCAAACCTCAACTTGCCAACTCTACCCCTCCACTTTACATTGCAACATGGCACCCGCTCTCTGATTGGTTTGCTAGGCCAAGCCCGTGGTGCCAACATGATTCTTAAGCATTTGACAGATTTATACAATTACATAATTATTGATGTACTAATTGTGTTGTGTCTGTGGGTGAGTTTTGTATTAATTATGTGTTTATTTTTAAAAATAGAACCATTATTATCTTAAAATGCTTACACTAGCAATGTGGAATATTGTGTGTGAGCGTTTGAGAGTGTGTGTGTGTTTAATATGAACGGGTGTGTGTTCGTACACATGCAACGGCAGAACAAATGTGAATGTAAATTCTGAAATAACACTAATAGGCTCCTTTTTATATACGCGAGCAGAACCGTGAACGGATGCTAGTGGTAGATACAAAGAGAGTCCAAGTCTGAATTTTAATTTGAGTTTCATTTGAAGATGGGTGTCTACTTTTGTTTTTCATTTAAATAATTACTTACGTTTTGGAAGAAAATGGTGTTTCTTTTAGTAATAAATATAAATGCTGCCTCAGCCGAGGATTAGAAGATAATATTTTATGAATGTCAAAAGAGATGTCTGAGTGATTCTATAATTAATTTTATTCGCGATCCTTAAAATCCTTTTAGCTGCTAAGTACAGTTAGCATTAGAATTTGATGACTTTGTAGAACTAAATTTGGAAAATAGTAAACCATTAAAATAAAATAGAGCTTCATCACTGTTGATCAAAGTCGTTTTTTTCGTTATTGTCAATGAAATCAATGTTAGAGCAGAATGGTCCAGAAGATATTCGTTTGTTTGTTTTTTTTGTTTATTTAATAATTTATTGCACCAAAACAAGTTTTTTTAAAAGGAGAGCTTAATGTTTGTCTGCATGACAAGCACAGGTGAATAACAGAGAACAGAGAGAATGCTTAAAATAGAGTATATAGAAATCATTTTGGTTTGACATACCTACTCGCTATAAATTACAAAAATAATATAAAATAAAATATATTAGAAGTAAATATAACATAAATATGTACCCACCATATAAATATAAAGTAAATTTCACGTAGAATTAAAGTAAAAATCGTGGTCGTATTTTATTGCAATCGAAGTTCAAAATAATGTCAAAAGTGACAGAAGCGATTAGGTTTTGATTGCAACATAAGATACGCAATCACTCTTGCTTTAGAAATATTCAACCTGCAAGCCGATCATGTAACTTTTGTTGCCATGGTTTCAATCAAAATTGTATTGAAACCATCAATTTTAGAACCAACACGTGATTGCAAATTGACAGTTTCAATAAGATTACGATTGAAACCATTGCAACAAAAGTTACATGATCGGCCTGCTGGAAACGTGTCCAAAGATAATAAATAAATGAATATTGCGGACATTCCACACAACACTATATAGCCCCAAACTAAGCAACCACACATCATACACATACACACATGGGAACCAGATGGCTGATATAATACTTGCATAATATTTTTCTTTTGTAAATACTCAGATTACAATAATACCCAGACAGAAAACAGACATTTATGGTCACCACACCAATGTTTGTTGTCGGTGGGGATCGAACCCACGCCCTCCAGCGCAGAAGGCAAAGTTACTACCAACTGAGCTGTGAAGGAAGTCATATAATGCGTATGATGTCAATATGGAGGGCGTTAAATCCAGATTTTATTATGCACACGGTTATTCCCACACTTTTAATACAAAAATGATCCATATCAGAAGACATAAGGTTCCCTGGGCTTTAATATCGCAACCGCGAAGCACATTATCTTTTAAATATAATTATAATTATAAATATCGATTTCAGTGGTTTTTCGTGCGGTAAGCACCGGGCGGTAAGCAAAGTAAGTGTTCGATTCTTTTTTTGAAAGCTTTTATTGAACTTTGCAATGTATGTATTTTTGATCGGGTGGAATCTTTAAACTCAATTTTGAAGTAGATACCTTCAACCGATTGAGCTGAAATGTTGTATACACGTTTATTATACATAAACAATAATAAATAAATAAATAAATTGGCCCACCTGATGTTAAGTGGTACCCATCGCCTATAAACAAAGCATTAACTCGTAGGCCACGCACATCAGGAACGTGCATTACGGAAATCGGCATTCTTTAAACCAAAAAGTTCAAAAACATGTGTCAAATACACGACAGGAGTCTCGGTGAAGTGCAATCCTTTCACCACACTGGTTTGATATAACATGCGGCACGATGAAAATAAATGGGATGCCAAGAGAAAATAAACTCATAACCCCTAAGACCTGCGATTAAATAATAAATCCTTACAGCGTAGAAAGTACCTCAACGCTCCACAAATAATGTAACGTCTATCAGCCCACCATCACAGAGACAAGCCACCAACACGAGCTACCAAACCATTTAAGCCAAAATATAATAACAGCTTAAAGTAGCTACACAATACATAGTAAGGTGACGTAGAACTGAAACTGTCTCGACATCTGTCATCTTTTAAAGCATTTCCAAGAGAAGTCTGCAATTTTTTTCATATCATCCTTTTATAAGCATGTTTCAATCAAATATTTTTTGTTTTTTTTTGTCATTTTTTAATTGATTGTTGTCTGTTTATAAAAATAACAATGGTTCTGTTGTTGTTTTAAGGTTATCAAGACAAATTGATCGATAATGTTCGTGGTTGACACTAGGTAATATTTTTTTATTTTCATAACAATTTTACTTAGTTACTCCTACCCAGTAAGGAGTCAGAAGATAGATAGATAGATAGCTAACTTTTTTATATATTGAACTATAATGATCAGCAGGATGTTTATTCTGCTATAATGTAATCATGTATTTCTTCGTGGACGCGAGCAAAGCGAGCCCAAAATGGTCCATGATTGAATAGCAAACATAGCTCCATGCACGACACTGAAAGAGAGACGATTGGAGCGTTGCTCTTTTATCATTTCCATATTATCAGCCATCTTACTGATATCTGTCAAGATATTTTTGGTATTCGAAGAGATTCACTTCTACATGCTATTTTGTATAATTTATGCATAAACGTTGAAGTACGTCTAGACGATACGATGCTTGTTATGCAAATTCGGAGTAACCCGACCCCGCATGAGGGCTGAGATGAAGAATCAAAGAATATTAAATGAGCTTTATTGTTAGTACGAGTAAGGGATTAAACTGTATCTTATTATATGCTCTTTTCATTAAATTGTGATTTCACAAGAGACAGAGCCTTATTTTCACTATGATGAAATCCCGCCTGTCTTTGTTTGCATCAATCTTTATTGGTACGAACTTAAGTTTTCAGGACTTGAGCTTTATCCTTTTAGGAGTTGAGTTCAGGAAAAATAGGATTCCTCTTATACAACAAAGAAAAACTACCCTCCAAAATTCCTAGAATTTTTTTCAGCTATGCGTTGATTATAATCATCAATAATTTATCAGTAACGAATCGTTATAATGAAATTGGTTTAATATAACCAGTCCATACAATTAGTATGGTTAACTAATAAATGAACACGGCTTCGCTCGTATATTTTTCTTCGCAATTTTAGTGTTCAGCTTAAAAGGTAAATGGGTCGTAATTTCTTATTTGAAGGCTAGTTAGAGGTAATTTAACGTTTTCTATGAGAAACCTAAAGAAAATAGCTTCGTATTTTTCAGACAAACTTAATTAACTACATTTTGTTCTCAAAATAAAGAGCGAAGGAAATGTTAGTTTTAAATAATTGTTTTTGTGTAAGATCTGAACTAATTACCTAACTTCCATACCCAGCGATGTCACTTTAATAGATAACAAATTTCTCACAGCGCCATCTATCAGACTAAGCAGACCTTCTTACTTAAGACTACTTACTTGTGCACGTCTAGGCTATCTGCGATAGAGATGGTGTCATTTTAAGCATAGGGTTTTGCATACATCCGCACACACTGCCGTGAACTAAGACAGCGATACATCGGTCGTCAAGAACAAGATGTGCGCAAGACTTTAAAGCAGTCACAGTATTGTTACAGCCTCAGGACTCGAAAAGTATTAAAAAGTATTCCAGAGGCAAACACTTTGTCGTCTGTAACTGTGACCAGTGTGTCGACCGGGAACCAATCGTATGAAATCGGTGTGCTGTGCCTGACGCTTATCGCCGATCGTATCGCCCACTCTGCCACCATTTTGTATGGAGAAACTAAAAGCGCCCCTAGCGGATTCTTCAAGAAGCATGAATAGTGATTGCGAGACGGTGACGTGTCCACGTCAGCTGGTGTACGAATGGTTCCCGATCGATACACTGTGCAAAATTTTACAGTATCATTTTTTTCTCTGACTAGCCCTATAGATTTCGCCGTACTATAATGATCTACCGTAGATAGTGCAATCCACGAAGGCGCGCCCCACTATTCCTCCTTAACCGTTTATAGTATATGTGTGCAAGCTTCCGTCAATGTTTGAGTGTTATCGGTATACACTAATTACCTATGAGTGCACACGCACACTACAATGAATAGACTACGGTTCGCGACTGCCGCTTGGAGCAAACTCCCCGCACCCCGCGATCCCCTCAACCGAAAATTGGTGGGGCGCGTCTTCGTGAATTGCACTATCTGAAACTGTACATATTTTCATTAATACTTTGTAATGAAACATTAAATTAATTGGAGATCCAAGGTGAGGCTGTAAGTTAAACAAAACAAAATGTTGTTCTCCAATTAAAAGTTAACAGAAAATATCTAAGTGGTTTTTAAGGACACTTTTGTACAAAGTTTCTTGAGAAACGGGCCGTTAGTTTTTTGTCAAACTATTCTGTACTCTAGCGCTAATAATATTAGGCTTACTTTTTCTATTTACGGTTAAAAATATATCGAAGTGACAATTACTTTTAATGATAATATGAATAAACGCTCCTCGTCGTTGAAGCAAACCAATACTAAAGTAAAAACTGCGTACTAAAGTAAAAAACTAGGTAAGAGTAGTATGAGACGTTCTCCGGCAAGGTGGGGCGACGATCTACGAAATGTAGCTGGTAATTTAGCGTGTCTTGGGAGAGACCTACGTCTAACAGTAAACAAATATAGGTTAGTGATGTTGATGTAACACTCAAAATTGTTTTTGACGTGACAACGTCTTATATTTCGATGGAGCCGGCTGCACGCACGAAAAAACATGATTCATGCGGCGATACCTCGCTCTGAGGCGTTCCATTTAAGGCTTGAAGTGCAAGCGAGAACGCGGAACGAGCGACAAACAGGCACAATCGGTCTCCGTGTTCGGCAGCGTTCGCTACAGCTATTGTAAGTCTTTTTTTGAAACCTTGACCTGCTACTTTACCTTATGTAGAGTCCATGTGATACAACAACTACCAACCCTGACAACTAACAACTGTGTATTTACTAGCCATGCATAATATATGTGTATCCATACGCAGTCACCTGCTGCACTCGAGATTTAATTTTAGAATCCTTCGCTTGCTCGGTCTTCAAAATTAAGCACACGGATAAAAAGCGACTTTGCACTGTTGTATAACAAATAACTATTGTTTGCTTTTTTAGCGGCAATCGGCTGTAAACCCTATGATCCACTCAAGACGCAAATAATTAAAACAGTAAGCTGTACTATTAAGCCAACGTCTGTGAATTTCAATGTGTGCTTTATAAAATAAATGTAACATGTGAAGTACCTTTAAGGCGGGAAGAAAACATTTTAAGTGTTAATTTATTCCAAGACTCTTTACCACACTATTACTTTTTATGTGTATTTCACCATTTGGGAAGAATCCAACTTCCTTATCGTTTTATCACCGCTTGCGTTGATAGCAGAGAAAGGCTTTGAGATTTCAAAGTTTTTTACTAGGTTGATGCAAAAGGATGTTTTTGTATAAGCAATATATCGATGGCTGCAGGTTCAATTGACGTAACTAACAAAAGTCATTAGTTTAGTTAACAGTCTTTCTTAGTTTTTCCTGCTCTTTCGAATGATGATCAAAAAAAATCTAGCTCTAAAAAAATTCCGTTACGACACAGTTTTTTGGCGTGCACTTTTCAGATTTTCTGCAAAGTTATGCTGCAACTGTCATTTTACTTATTTGTACAAGTCAAATTGGTGTATCTGACTCGACCACGAATTTAAAACTACAAAGTCAAGTCAAAAGTATTATTTGATGAATGCATGTGGGACTATACATCACAATCCCATTAAAAAAATTATAAACATGAATGTTTAGATGGATGGATGTTTATTACTCAATCACGCCAGAACTGAACGGATCAGGATGGAATTTGACACAGAAATAAATAGTATATAGAAATAGATAGTCTGGAGTATATGCTATCATATAAGAGCTACTTTTTATCCTGGTGAAATGTCACCGTGGTATAGATTTGTTTTATTTTTTCGGTGAGCAAAGGATCGACATTTGCATAGGTGCATGGCTTAGAGGTTAGAAAATGACAGGCTAATTGTTATCCCAAAAAAATTCACGGTTCATATGAAACCCCCTTTCAAAAATACAGAAACCGTATTTTTTTAAAAGGGGGTTTTCCCATCAGCTGCCAAAGAGGACGAACTTATCATAGACAAAAAGAAAAATTACATACTTTTTTATCGTAGATAACACCGCGAGGCTCAGCTAGTTAGATATAACCAAGAACTAGTTTCAACCAAAATCCAGTTAAAAACTTGCTAAACGTTTCACCTATGGATACAAACCCACACAAAATTGATTATTTAAATAAAACTGTTTTGAATAACTTTGATGCTTGAATAATATTTACCGATAATAGTGTTTTGAAATGTCTATTTGCGTACTTTATTTACGTATTTGGACATTAATTTAAGTGAATTTATCGTAACAACGTCAAATTACATAAAAGCTTTACTGGTAAACGTTTGTCTCGGGTTCCTAGAATAGCGGCGCAAGTTATTTTACGTTAATAAGACACCATACAGCATTATCTTGCCCCAAACTGCTAAGCAACATGAATAGGTTTAAGACAAATGAAAAACAAAATCTTTCAGGGTAGGCAATGCAACGACAGTGCCCTTGCTGTTGTTGGTGTCTATGGGTGACGGTGACCTCATACCATCAGGTGGGCCGTAAACCCGTTTGTCTACTACTATAATTATTTTCTGTTGCAGTGGGAATCAGACAACTACATAGAACACTTATATAATTTTCAAATATCTATGTTTATAACACGAATGTTTGTTTTTGGTAGAGACCAAACTCCGTCAAGACTTACCGATTTATAAAAAGTTGCACCTCAAGAATTTGAAAAGAGATGTTATAGTATTTCTCGTTTTCCGTAACCTTTTCGGAGTAAAAAGCATCCTATGTCCGTCTCCTGATTCTAAGCTTTCATCCCCATCAAATGGTTCAGCCGTTCTTGAGTTATAAAATTAGTGTAAATACACGGCTTTATTTAATACATTATTATAGATTTTAGCAGTAGTGTTGGGCTTGCAACTTGATGTATTGTGTGTGACAGACACCGACATAATACGGTTGTTAAAATAACGAGCGTTGCTATTTCAGAAAGCCCGAACTTCTCTCTGTCACTCTTTATGACAAGAAGCACAGAAAAGGTATTATTGTTTTAGTCAGACCGTCGGACCGTGGTGTGTGTTACCTCATAAGCGTGGAAAATAAGTTTGGCTGAAAAATTTATTATTTGTGACGCGAATCAAACGCGAATTGCCAAAGTTTTCAAAAAGGTGCATGTGGTTGAGATGCGAATGCATACTACTAGGGGCATACAGGGTTATTCATTATTAGCTACACAAACTGACAGGGCCTTATTTTTGGGTCGTGAATATTAGTATGGCCGAATCAATTTAATTCTTAGACTGATTTATGTTATTGTATCAAAATTTTATTTTTATTAATATCTTTAATGCTATTGCATAATGATTGCCACGGAGAACAGGACGATGACCCACCCAGGCGGTGACTGAACGTAGAGTGTCGCTCACGGCGTGCGGGCGCGGATCAAAGGTCAAAATAGGTCAGGCGCCAATGATTCCAAAGGATATTCTTTATAGATTTTCTCGGGATTTTCATAGCAAAACTTTAAAAAATCAATTCATAAATATTTTTTATTTTATTTGTTAAACCTAATTCCTGAGTATTTGCAGCTAATAATGAATAACCCTGTATACTAGTGCTGTCTGGAATAAAACTAAACTAAAGGCCTGCGCACACCTAGGTCGCTGGCGATAGCGATCAGTGAAACGCTTGTCAAATATCGCTCTCAAATCTGACTGCGTTTCACTGATGGCCGACGCCAGCGACCTAGGTGTGCGCAGGCCTTAAGTGTTAAGACTTCTAAATATACATCTCTATACTATTTGATATTGTGGCCAACCAGTTCGTGTACCCAATCCACTGACTCCCTGTGACGTAGGTTGACAGGCTAAAGCCCCTTGCTATAGTTCAGTGGAGTGGCCAGAAATGTCAATTACTTTTTTTAGTTTTATAAAGGTCTCAAGCTTCCGATCATTCTTACTCAGGTTTGAAGGCCTAACAGCTCTGTCTGGCTCTGTCTCTGGCTCTAGTTTTGAGTCTTTGAGTGTTGACTAAATAAACCTTACGGTGAGACGTCACACAAACAGTATAATACACTGGTGAGCACACACACTCAAAATCAAATCAAATCAAAAGTGTATTTATTCAGTTGGAGTGCAAGAATCACTTTGAAACGTCTTAAATCTAGGCGAGTCTAGGTGCTAGTTCCACGCGACCAAGCTTAGAAGAACAGGCAACAACCAGAGCCAGACAGAGCTTATGTTCGGCCAACAGATGGAAAAGGTAGACACTGACAATATAATCAATAAGTATCGATTGTAGAACAGCCTTGAGTATCAGAGCTGACATCACGTGACCACGCATTGATATTGCGTGCCGTGCGGTAGTAGCGATTGCCCCTGACTTTTAAGGCTACCATTGACGATACGTCCATTAATCCGAATGGAGTAGTCGTCGTCCAAAATCGTCCCATGAATGGTAAAAAAATATTCCATTTGGATGGACGTCAGGCAGCTCTGGATTTCCAAACGGATTGAAATCCATGCGTCCAGGCCAAATGGACGTCATCCGTGGCCGTCCGTCAATGTCAGAAACGTCGGCCACGCCATATGGAAGCAGTCCGAATTGTCCGTGAATGGGCGAAACGGCGTCCATTTTTTTGAAGTTATTGTTTCAGTTTATGTTTTGATGTCGATGGTGGTGCATGTGCTGTGTATTTGTCAAGCGTTATAAATTTTTTTTATTATGTCTTTGTCCGCGCGTGACTTTGTGTTGGAAGTAATAGAAAAATATTATTACTAATAAAATATAAATAAATATAAAATTATTAAATTTTTTTTTTTGTCTTTTTAATAAAATACACACAGCTGCTGCCACCAGTAAAGTATTGTTATCCATAGTATTATTGATTTCCGTTCCGTACGATTGCAAAGTTCGAAGTGACGCCATGCATCCAAATGGAAGTATTGTGAATGGTACCGTATCTGGATAAATTTCCATTTGGAGTACATCCAAAAGGAAGTCTACTAAATGGACGTATCGTCAGTGGTAGCCTTTAGAACGAGATGGTATTTGGACGCAATGGGAAGATAGTGCGTGGGGTATATAATAAAGCCTTGTGCACATTTAGACGATTAGCTGCGATCTGCGATATAATAGATATAGTCATAATTTTATATGTGTATGTAATATAATTATTACTAGCAGCCCGTCCCGGCTTCGCACGGGGTAGACAATATTGTTGTACATTATTTTGTTCTATCGCTAATAGTTTCGGCATTCGACGAAAGACATTTTAAGACTCATTTTTCTACACCTTCGGTTACATTGTTCAAATTTTACCAAGGATCCCTAATTTTTTTCCGGTGCATGCAACTGTGCCGAAATATCGGAAGTAAGCTCAACACAATTTAATCATGGTAAATATCCCGTTGTTTCATAAAAATAGTGTTAAAAACCATGATAGTTTCAA
The DNA here is from genome assembly GCA_939531255.2 of Thera britannica. Taxonomy (NCBI): domain Eukaryota; kingdom Metazoa; phylum Arthropoda; class Insecta; order Lepidoptera; family Geometridae; genus Thera; species Thera britannica. The sequence goes on from OW618037.2 coordinate 21,609,628, forward strand.
AAGAAATAGTTGTAGTCAAAAAACTATTAGGTACGTCAAATAATCTTTCCGAAGCTTCTTAAGTTCGGAGATGCTTATAAAATATTAACAAACTGCCAAACCATGACCCCACCAACTGGACATCGACAGGACTGCTTAATAATTCATCTAGGAGGCTACTCAGACCCTGTCTATCCTTAGGGTCTCATAATAATGATTGTACGGTCTCTTGAAATTTTATGATAGATTCGAAAGGCTTTTTACGTGACCTTCTTGTTTTTTTGTTCAGGGACAGAATAAAATTAAAAAAAAACAGCTGCAACATAAAAATAATCTTAAGGGGTCTTATTAATAATCCTAGCGTAGCGTTGGACTAGTTGATCCGTGTTTTGTCTATTGCATTGACATGCAATTGTCAACTCGAACAAATGTGAAAAAACACGATTTAACTACTCCAGCGTTGCGCCAGGATTATTAATAACACCCAAGTAGTTTAAAAGTATAATTTTACTATCCTACTTGACTAATAATATTCCAGCCCACTGCGTTATCCTCAAGTTAAATTGATTAAAATATTTAAAATTGCGCCACTTGAGGTATTAAGAAATATTGCTACAAGTTTCTCGTCTTTCGTTGAGTGGTTGGGAGTTCGAATAACTTCGTGCAACCAAATGCATTAAGTTTTAAAAAATCATTATGTTTGCTATCGTAAAACTTCCTCATTTATAAACTGCTTGGAAAAAATATTTATCGGAAAGATCCCATAGAAATTTCATCAAAATTGGTTCAGCAATTTGGACATGGAGTCGGTTTCTAAAGTTTTTAAAACGTATACTATTTTATACTACGTACTGATGGCCCACTTGATGTTAAGTGGGCCATCCATTAAACCTCATTTAAGCACATAAGCGCTCAAATTGAAGGAAGAACAGCTCTATATAAATCTAAATGAGGAAATAAATCAACCGCGTAGAAAACTGGCAGGCAATTGCGTCCCAAGTCAGATTCGGATGCCGCCAATTTAAGTGGACCCTCTTGAAAATCCCTTTATTCCCCCCTCCCCTCGAATTGAGTATGAGGAAATAGGGGCAGGGTAGGTTAAGTTACACTGGTGGCGTGTTTGTGGCCTATCTCAAGAATGTGAGTTGAGCTGCCTTGACGTTCCGTTGATCCACTACTTTATTTGGTACTAGTGGCCGCCCACGCCTTCGCTCGCCCCGTTCCCGTTAATTTTTCTGGATTTAAAGTAGCCTATGTGCTATTCCAGACCGTAATCTATATCTGTGCCAAATTTCATCCAAATACGTTCAGTTGTTTTAGAGTTATTGAGTAGCAAACATTTATCCTTACAAACTTTCATATCTATCTATATTTATAAAAGAAAGTCGTGTTAGTTACACTATTTATAACTCAAGAACGGCGGAACCGATTTGGCAGAAAATTAGTGGGGAGGTAGCTAAGAACCAGGAGACGGACATAGGACTTTTTACCCCGAAAAAGCAACGGGAACGGGGTGTTACGGGAACGGGCGAGCGAAGCCGCGGGCGGCCACTAGTTTATTATATAAATGTTATGCTTGGCACCGTTATGTAATTTTTCATTGTGTTCGGTTAAACTATGTTTTTAGGTTATATTGAAGATTGATGATGTGATTGTGGTTTTGACATAGCTTTGGGTTGAAAAAAGAGAGTTACCTAAGTTTGGTATACTATAGTATTTCGTGCATATTGTTGGAGTGTTACTTACAAAAGGCTCTGGCTGTGGTTTTGAGTGTGTGTGAGTGTTGACTAAATAAATCCTACGTCGAAACGTCACACACACAGTACACTGGTGAGCACTCACACAGTCTCAAAACCAGAGCTAGTGACAGAGCCAGACAGAGCTCATGGTAAGCCTAATGCTATATTTTTATTTATATACCGAAAATAGCGCGCGGCAACCCTAAAGTTACTAGCTATAAAGTAGGATATCAATATATTATGAGTATTGAACGTCTAACGAATTATTCAAGGGCTCACCCTTTCCTTAATATTGGACACTCAATCATTCTCTGAACCAAGGTGGAGAGGTAATTACCCCGCCTCTAATATTTTATTATTGGGAAGCTGTAGGCCCACCACAAGCTCTGTCTGGCTCTGTCTCTGTCTCTGGTTTTGAGTCTGTGTGATAGCTTACCTGTGTGTATTATTCTGTTTGAATGACAGATTTATTTAGTCAACTGTGAGTGTTGACTCAAAACCAGAGCCAGAGACAGAGCTTGTGGTAGGCATACTGTAAGCCTACCATGAGCTCTGTCTGGCTATGTCTCTGGTTCTGGTTTTGAGTCTGTGTGAGTGTTGACTAAATAAATCCTACGTCAAAACGTCACACACACAGTATAATACAATGGTGACCACTCACACAGACTCAAAACCAGAACCAGAGACAGAGCCAGACAGGGCTTGTGGTAGGCCTACTGGATAGGATTAAAGAAATATCGTGAAAGAAAAGTATCCAAACCCAATTTATCATTTTATGGTTACTACTTTTTTTATTCTGCTTGGTGATGGAGCAAGCATAGGTATACCTGATATTAAGAGGTAACCATAGCTAGGCAAAGCATCGCCTTGTAGGTCACGCACGTCAGGAACGTGCCCTACGATGAACCCTGCTTCCATCAGCTTGAGGCATACAGATGTTCAGCCTCACGTGCCAGTAATTTCACCAACATTTGTATGTACTTTAATTACTTACATGTTAGAACAGTGATAGTAGTTATTTGAAGTGCACTAGTGGACGAGTGGGAATGAGCCTTTTGACCGTAAGGCCGTGGGTTTGAATCCGATCACACACCAACAGAACTTTTTTGAAGTGAAAACTTCTTTAGCGGCGTTGAGCACTTTTTCTGTAATGGGTATAAAATCTTAAACTCGCGTCAGCGCGTCAGGACACGTGACCTGATCGAAAAAGCGTAAGACGGATGGAGAGTAGACAGCTATCCCCTCTCTACGGCGCGGCGAAAATGTATGCCTGGGCCTACTGTTTCGTTTAGGCAGCGCAGGGCGCTTGCGCGAATGTTCGTGTATGTTACAGCGTGCCAAATAACAAACAAGCCCCCCCTAACCATTCCAAAATATCAAACATGCTCAACGTTAATAATCAAGTTTTCACTTCTGCCGGCACTCCCGGAGTGCAACCCGTATTTTTTTTTTAATGCTTAATGTGCATTGCCGGGATTTGAACCTATGGCCGTGCAATCACAGAGTACAACCAACTTTAGTTTCAGTATTAACGGTAAGTTAATTAATGTCAATAATTTTGAAATATGGCGTTTTATTGTAATATTTGCTACTATTAAATAAATTAAAAATTTCATTTCATTTCATTTGCATGCTCGTAAACTATTAATAGACAACAATGCATCAATAATACAGCTTTGTACGCCGGTTTTATTTGTAAAAACAAATTGACCCCACGTGACCTAGATCTGGAACAAATATTAAAGTTACGAGAGAGGGAATTTATTTTTATATTGTTTCTCTACCTATACTCCATTTACATCGTTACTCGCTTAAACGTATTTTTTTTTAGAGTAATACCAAAAAAGTACTATAGTTTGACCACGACCGCTGTACCGCGCCTGAGGTAGCGCGTAGAGAGACGGGAGGGAACCGGACTGTCTATGTGAGACGCACAAGAGATACATATCCAAAGATGAGACGAGCGTTATGTCAAGACCGTTATTTTTAAAGTGGCCGAATATGGTTTGACAGTTCTCTATTGAAAAGTGTCAAACATCTATGCTTGAGGCTCCACTCAGACTCAAGCATTGCTTTTGCTTCTAAGACCCGTATCGCCTTAGAAGGGATTTTTGTGAATTCAACCCAAAAGGTGTGCAGATGGGGTTGAAGTTTGCATGGACAAAACTTAACACGAACGAAGTCGCGCGGGATTTCACTAGTCGCTAGATAAAATAACATATCGTTTACGATATCTTATAATCCATCTGACAATATCGCGATCTCATGTGCACTTTTGCTCTTTTTTTCCTCGGCCCCCACCTCGCCGCATTTTCTTAGGGAGCGGCACAGCGGTTGCGGTCAAACTATACCACCATGCCTATTTCTGCCGTAATTTTCTGCCTGTATTGTTGTTTCGGTGGAGGATTAGTTAGTTAGATTTAGTGGGATAACAAAAAGGAGAACAAGTATAATAGGTTCCTTCAAATGACGAGTGTACTCGCCCATTATATTTTGGTTAAGTGTGCGACAGCCCTTTTCTATTGTCCAGCATAGTTATGGCTGATTGAGGGCACTCGTATGAATACATCCATCGAATGCCTGTGAAAGGTCCATTGTTAAAATATAAATTACCGTAGCAACCGTGGTTAGTTGCTCCATTTTTTCCATATCAATATTTTTATTTTCTACCTTTATTTTAGTCACTATCGATGACATGGGTAAGATGGTACTGACTGCTGAATTGACGGCTACGACCCCACATGAAGTGGGAAAAGGACAAGAAAATGATGATTCTTAGTTCGTGGGTTCAAATCCAGTCATGTACCAATGAGTTTTTCTGCCAAAAAATTTATGTACACTATGCTAGTGCTCTCAAACTGTGAAGGAAAACATCGTGAGGAAACCGGCATATCGTAGAACCTAAAAAATTCGAAAATATGTGTCAAGTGCACGAAAAAAGCCTCATTTAGGCGCACTTAAAATCCTTTCACCACGCTTGGTTCGAAAGAATCAGTGACACGATAAGAAGAAGAATGGCTCTGGTTTTGAGTCTACGTGAGTGCTGACTAAATAAATCCTACGTCGAAACGTCACACACACAGTATAATACACTGGTGAGCACTCGTACAACCTCAATCCCTGAGACAGAGCCAGACAGAGTTTGTGGTAGACCTACAGACTGTAGTAGGTATAATAGGTAGTTCAACAAAAATTCAATAGTGTACTTTCCAGCAATAATTTATTTCATAAAAAAACACGTTGCATTTTACGACTTTCTGTCATTATTTTTACAGCGCCATAAAAACGCAAGGCGGGTTCTGATTTTTTTACAGTTGAGTTAATTTATTATGTGGCATAAAAAAATAGGACTTCATAATCGATATACTCGTACGTTTAAAAAGTTGTGTAGTTCTTTGTGAAGGACTTTTTTCTTTACTAACTAATTTATGAAATTAGTTAAAAAATATATAACTATTCAAATATGTTTGTAAAACTTAAGAAATCGTCGTTTTTACTGTTACATTATTTTTCCACCGCGATGGTATTTTTTGTTTGCGCAAATTGCAAACCTTTTTAAGCCATTACTGTCGCTACGCCGTAGACCATCTACGAAATGACGTAGGCTTTTCGTAGAACTTGCAACCGATCGAGGTAGATAGGCTGATACGATTCAAAGAATTCACGGCATCAGCTCCAACGTTAATTGGAAAATGTAACCTTGCTACCCTTGAAATAAAGCTGAAATTCGCTTATGCATTCTGAACCACCTATGCATGCTATATTCGCATTACCTGCAGTTACGTCATAGTGCTATATAAAAATTGCTATATTAAGAATCTTATAATAATAGAAGTTTATTAGTTGCGCTGAAAAGTTGGATGTTTATACTACCAAGTCAGCAAACAAAAGAATCTTGAGTGGGTAGGTAGTAGTAAGTACTAAGAAATGACTACTAATTTCTACTTCTACTTGGGATTAAAGTCGTAAGATGATTTTTAACGACTTTTCAGAATTTGAATTATAATTTGTTGACTGATCACCATCTATTTTTGATGCTGACTGTACAAGCTTTGCTTAGTTTGGGGCTACATAGCATTGTGTAAAATGAACAAGATTTTGTTTTGTTAATCGCTCGCGATTTTAAGCCCTAGTTATGGCCATTCGGCTACACATCAGGCTACACACCTTACATACCCATAAATTATACATCTTCTTGTTGTGTCACTAGTTTTGTTTTCAACTAGAGCGGTGTAAAGATTTTAAGTGCGTTTTAAAGAGGCTTCTATCATGCACTTGACACAAACGTAACACACACAAACGTAGCATACTACATACGTAAGAAAGAGACAGCGCCAACGCATTAGTTAGCGAACTGAATAACAACAATTATATTGCACCTTGCAAGAATCACAGCGTTCAACTTCAAATAGAGACAGTTTGTGTGTTTTGACTATGGTGGGTGGAAGGGCATTATTTAATGGTATTTATCTATGCCCTCTGGCAGGTAAATTATGTGTTTATTAATACCTTAGCAAGAATTTCAATGATCTTCTTACGGAATGAAATTTAATACTTTTTTGTACACCGCACAAGAATAACAGAACAACGTCAAAGGGGTATCAGAATGGGGAGTCTGATGAGGAGTCGTGTGTACCTAGCACAGACCCACCGGCGCCAACTAAGGTTATCGATCATATGCCGTAATTGCCTACTTGTCCTTAGCGGTTAGCGTTGTTTACCAGTGGCCATTACACCTAGGGTTGCCAATTATTAGGGAATGTAGGATTTACACTTAGTCTTGCAATAAAGGATTAAGGAATGATTCAAGTTTAATACTAAAAACTCAAGTTAAAAGAACTTAATGTATGGCATGAGAATCATAGGGACGTATGCAGAAATACTGCTTGAGTCTGTCTGTATACTACTGCTGGTACAACTACTTTATATCTTCTATTAAGGCCTGCGCACACAGACTGCTGGCATCAGCGATCAGTGAAACGCTGTCAAATATCGCTCTCAAATTTGACAACGTTTCACTGATCGCTGAGCCAGCGGCCTAGGTTTGCGCAGGCCTTTAATCCTCTGAGTGTAGAATTGAGTCCGAATCGAGCCTCAAGCATAGATTTTGACAGTTCTCTATTGAAAAATGTCAAACATCTTGAGGCTCAATAAAATTTAAATAAAACTAGCTGATGGAACAAGCATATGACCCACCCGATGTTAAGTGGCCACCATTTCTTATAACAAAATATGGCCTGCACTGCCTTGCGTCCACCAACTTGAGGCATACAGACGTTCAGCCTCACGTGTCAGTAATTTCACCGGCACCCACACCGAAACGCACCAATGCTGCTTCGCGGCAGATTCTTGACGTGACAATGTCTTATAATTCGATGGAGCCAGCTGCACGTACGAAAAAACATGACTCATGCGGCGTTATCTCGCTCTGAAGCGTTCCATTTAAGGCTTGAAGTCCAAGCGAGAGAGCGCGGAACGAGCGACAAAGAGGCACGCACGGCCTCCGCGTTCGGCAGCGTTCGACATCTGTCTCTCTCCTACTTGAGTGAGCGATGCGTCCGCGTGGACAGCTGTATGACGTTGTCACGTTCAACTATCGTCGGTAAACCGACTTTACAGACAACCGATTTTTTTTAAAGTCGACAACCCTATGTTTAACAAATTTATTTCAAACGAAGGGCCAGCCGATATGGTCAGTTACAAGAAGGGTGACTTTTATGTTACGTTTCCTTATTTCCGTTTCCCGTATCGTGTGACCACGGGGGCACGGAATTGCAAACTACCCTCTACCAAGACAGTAGGCCTATCATAAGCTCTGTCTTTGGCTCTGGTTTTGTGTCTGTGTGAGTGTTGACTATATAAATCCTACGTTGAAATGTCACACACACAGTATAATGCCCTGGTGAGCACTCACAGACTCAAAACCAGAGCCAGAGACAAAGACAGATCTTGTGGTAGGCCTACACGTTGTGTACGTTTAATGTAAATAAATGTTACTTAAAAAAAACTGTTTCTACTATAAATATAGCTTAACTTGAAGTCAAAAATAATTAAATCAAATCAAAATTGTCTTTATTCAGTTCAGTTACAAGAATCACTTAGAAACGTCTTAAAGCTAGGTGAGTCATAAGGCCCAGATTCATAGACCGCACTTTGCTTTACAGCAAAGGAGTCTTCGCAAAGTAAGCTTTGGTTATCGAAGTTTACCTTCAAAATTTTGAATAAAGAAGGGCTTGACAGAACTATGAAATATATTTTTGGTTGAAAGTAGAACCTTCCATCAAAGTAAAGTCAAAGTGCGGTCTATGGTCGAGATTCATAGACCGAACTTTGACTTTACTTTTGTGCGATGGACAAAAATTGCGTTTAGATAACTATAGAAATAGCTTTGAAATAGAGTTTTATCTGTAGGCCTATACCATAAGCTCTGTCTGGCTCTGTCTCTGGTTCTGGTTTTGAGTCTGTGTGAGTGCTCACCAGTGTATTATACTGTGTGTGTGACGTTTTGACTTAGGATTTATTTAGTCAACACTCACACAGACTCAAAACCAGAGCCAGAGAAAGAGCCAGACCGAGCTTGTGGTGGCCTAATATCCAGCTATTCAATATTTTTACCGAACAAAATTCGCCAGAAATATAGTTCAGTTTCAGTCAGTTTCAGTTTATTATTTCAATAACAGTTTTAGCAATAAATACATAATAATCCAAACACAGTAAATCCAAAAAATAAAAAAATCTAATTAAATAGTAGACATGTCAAAATGAAGCACTAAATTACGAGTCAATAAATTATTAATACTAATCAATTTTTATGTATCATATTTACATCATACATGAGCTATTAAAAATTAACTCATAGACTAAGCCATTAAAACAGAAATTTGACGCCTCAAGCTAATGCTTCTAAAACATAATGTACCTACTTACAACATGGTAAATGGAGTTTGGAGGCTTAACTAAGTCTTTAAAACTACGTCTGGAATTAACTGGGTTTGTTGAAGTTACCCCCGAATACTGAAACGCAACTCAGATTTAAGCACGTCTCAAGCGACGAATATTTGACAGTTTTCAATGAAAATCTGTCAAATATTCGTCGCTTGAGATGTGCTTAAATCTGAGTTGCGTTTCAGTATTCGGGGGTTAGTATGTTACTTTGCAAACATACGGCTCGACAAATATGAAAGTTTCCATTTGGTACAACGCCAAATAATATTAAGTTCATTCAAACTATTATTATCACTTTGAATATGCAAGTGCAACAGATTTTGTAATACGATTCATTTGGGCACAAAACATCACTGTACATCACAATAATATGGTTGTGGGAATCAAACCCACACCAACCAACTGCCAGGGCAGTCTTAATTCAACTCACAAAATTGGTTTCGAGCTTGTCATCTTAAGATATAAGATTATATTTTTGTATTAGTTTTATTACGTTTTACTTTAATTATAACGGTTAACACCAATTACATTAATTAAAGACAGAACAATTTAAATCAATAATGTATAAGTAAACGGTTTTGGTCAAATTTAAATACAATGTCAATAGTTAATAAAAATAAGTAAATAAAAATGAACCAAGACCATTATTTTGTTGTACATTTTAAAATCTAATTATGTGGTGTCTGTCGGTCTATTTGTTTCAAGACATTCGTGGAACTAACCCAAGAAAACTAGGGAACAAAATTGTGGAAAACAATTGGTTTTTTAAAAGAACAGTGAATAAAAAACCTCTTGCATCTCTTGAGGCATCTTTACCCACATATGATATGACGCAAAGCTGGGTCAAGTCTCTTGTAGCCTTAGACAATTTAACCTACTTGTAGCTGTAGCCGAGATCGAGATACCTAGACTTTTATTTTCCTGTGCCTGGAACTGGCTCTAATTTAATTCAATTCGTTTATTTCGGAACATTTGGAAACATGAAAACTTAATAAAATACAAAAAAATAAAAAAATAGTTATATTCAAGGATCAATCTATACTAATTAAAAAGCTGAAGATGTTGATTGTTTGTTTGGTTGAACGCGCTAATATCAGGAACTGCTGGTCCGAATTGAAAAAAATCCTTCTTCGTAACTGGTTATGTACAGTCGCGGTATGAAAATGTTCGTCACCTTAGAGTTGGTTTTCGCTTGCACCAGTGCAGTGCCTTGATCATGAACACATTTTGACGTAATTTGTGACGTTAACTTAACGGTGTATTCTGTCTATTCAGTTTCAAAAGGTAGTATGTGATCGTGATACGTTGAACAAATCAAGTTGAAAATCAACGAATATTTTAATTTCGCCACTATACAAGACTAAACGTTTATGCCTCTCAAGTGAATAAGTGATTTTTGACTAGAACTTGATAGAGTCTGTACTTCACGCGTTTCAAACCCAATCTCAATCAGTTCCATGATGACAAAGCTTGCCAAAGATTTGCAAAATAAACTAAAATGGGGCATTAAATGGCGCGCTCGTCCACAGCGCGTTAAGTTCAGTTAGCTGGCCAAAGGGGCAATCTGCCCGCTAATTTGATAGCTGCAGACAAACGGGCGCAAAGGAGGGCTACGGCATAAGCTGAAGCGTTTTCTTAATAGAGCCTTATCTCACTGAAACCCGACGGCATTGTCAGATCTGCACGTATTGACCATGTATTTTTTGAGGATTTGGCCGATTAAGGGTCCGTTCACACAGACCGGCTCGGAGAGGAGAGCAGATTCTTATCACGTTGAAACAGACTTTTTAGTATTTGTAGTAAGGTTTATTTTTGCATCTGCACTACTTTTGTCATCAAGAATACTTTGAACGCGCTTGGTGTGAAATAATAAGAGGAGCTGACCGGCTCCGATCGCGTACTTTTCTCGTCGGCTGCGAGCGCATCTGCTTTCAGATCGCTTCCAGCCGGTCTATGTGAAATAGTTGGTGGCCCAACCAACTCCAAGCGTATACGATCCGGTTTATGTGAACGGACCTTAAGTTGCCAGGATAGTATGGTGCTTGGCAAGCTTATTCCATTTAAAATCCTTCTATAGATTTTATCTAATCAGGCTTTTTTTTACATTTTCTGCCATCTGTCACGTGCAAAGTTATCTTGCGCTGAATTTCCAATGCGATTTTTTGCATGTCCAATGTGCCCAGGACCATGACATCTTGGACCACAGACAGACATTAAGCGCGCGACACGCCTAGCCCGTCATTGCGTCGTGTGTCACTTTTGTCACGTTATACGGTCCCATGGCCGTGAGCGGGATAATGCGTGACAAGATCAACTACTATCAACGTAACACTGCAATATAATGTGTGTGGAACTTTTTCTAGAGTAGGTACGATCATTCGTGATAGGGGTAACAAAAAGTATATATTATGTAATACAGGTACCCGTATTACATAATATATACTTTTTGTTACCCCTAACACTAATGCTTTTTTGAAAGTACCACAAGAACATGTATCATCACTTAATGTATACTTTTCGTTACCCCTATCACGAAGACTTTTTAAAAGAGCACAAGAGCATTTATGATACCTTTTGTATACTTTTTGTTACCCCTAACAATAATGCTTTTTTGAAAGTACCACAAGAACATGTATCTCACTTAATGTATACTTTTCGTTACGTTAGATAATCATAAAGTGCATTTATGATTATCTAATGTATACGTTTTGTTACCCTTATCTTTAATGCTTTTTTCAAGGTACATCTAGAGCATGTACTGTTACAGAATGTATACTTTTTGTTACCTTTATCGCGAATGCTTTTTTTAAAGTAGTACAAAAGCATTTATGATTACATAATGTATACTTTTTGTTACCCCTATCACGACTGCTTTTTTAAAGTATCACAAAAGCATTTATGATAACCTAATGTATACTTTTTGTTACCTCTATCTATCCCATAGATTACTTAATATAAAGATACTTACCCCTATTGAATACAAAACTGAAATTCTAAAACATAGGCTTAGTAAGTATCTACTGAATTCATGATTTTCACAGAATTTGGTTATATTATTTTGAAATGTATACATTTTGTGCTTCCGACTGTCCATGTATATCAATATACACTGCCATAATAACCGAATTTATAACTCGGTTTAAAATAAAACCAGCGGTCGACTTTAACTGAATTAGTCATAATAAGCCTATCCGTGTATTTTCAACCCTGTCTTCCACAAAATAGAGGTTATTTCTGCCAAAATCGCGGATATTAATGTACCAACCCAGAGTTAAACCTTCGTTTTGATGTTCCTTCTTTGTAAGATAAATTCGTTATTGGATTTTCAAGTTTCGTGTTGTTATTTTATTAAAACTATGGAAGCTCTTAGAACCCACAACCATTGGGGAAGTGGTTACAAGATGGTGACCACGAACCGGAAGTCAAAAATAAGTCGTAAGATAAGAGACAGTCAATTGATAAAAAGGGCGCAAACCATACTTCCTGGCACAAATAGGAGTTTTTTTTATTAGTTCTAAGAACTAGTAGAATTCTGCTGATGATGACGATGATATTTTTGGTGGTAAACACAAACTCGTAAACCTTTTTGTTTGGCTGTGTTTTAAGGCAAAGACCACCGTCAATGTATTTCTTGCGTACACGTTTTGGTAATTTGAAAGATAAAACCACTAATTTATCGGAAATCGCGAACAACTATTTTATGTGCAATTCGACTGCACATAGTTTAGCAAAAAACATTTTTGAGCCTAACCACGTTTTTCTACTTAAAATGTAACCCAACTGGTTTTCATACATACATAGAAAATATTTTAAGAAGAAAAATGTGTTAGGATAAAATAGTTATTATAGCTATGGGCTATTTGATTGCACACAAGATAGTAGCTCACAATTTTCGATAAATAAATTCAGCGTTATTATATTTTTCAAAAGGTACGCAAGCGAGTTGTGTTACAGTGTTTAGTACCCAAAGTCCCAGTGCATTTAAAACATTTCTTTTGTATGGAGAAAAGATGAGACCGCAAAAATACGTTGCGTAGTTAGAGTTGTTGTCTCATCATTTTTCTATGCAAAAGACAGAGACACATAGGCGAAACGAAAACAACATTTGGTAACGAAATGTGGTAGCAAAACTCGGACTTCGGGTACTGAGTCTAAAAGGGATGGTTTCAGGCACGTCCGAACAAAACATAATAGTACCGCATAGCGTGACGGGTAGCAAGCCTTTTGTTAATGTTCAAGAGATGGGGTATTATTACTATTTAAGAAGGTACTACATATTTAACATACGCCATAAGAGCTTGCTCCTACCTTTATGTGTGCTGCAGTCATTTGTATACAAAAGTCGTAAATAATATTGACTAGGTATTCTAATAAGTTGAATTTAGATGCAATCAATTGAATGAGGAATACGTTAATTTATATGCAACGAATGATAATGAATTACAATTTTATTTGAAAAATTTAAAATGAAAAAAAAAATTGTCATACTCATGCTAGTTTGATAGATATTACAGAAACTTCTAGTTTTCAATAAAAAACTTTTGTACAGTCGGATGCATTGGAATGTATACAATTCGTAACTCTCATGGTAGTGTCGTAGCTATAGGCGCTAAACGGGTAAAAATCCAAGATCATCAAATCTACATTAAAATAATTGAAATTCAAAGCAAATCAATAGGCTATGCCCTGCGATGAAATTTACGAATTTTATACATTTACGTGCCACTGAGTGTACCTACTAAAATGCACATTATACGCGCTGGCACAACATCAAAAATATCACCCGCTTCAGTCCTAAAGTAGCAATAAAAGCCAAACCAGCCAATTTACAAAAAGTCCGATCTCACTCGCGAATTGCAACGAGTAGACTCGTCAAAGTTCGTGAAATTTATGCTGTCGTAAAACCGGTGTGTCGTGGAGTTATAAAATGGTGGCCTTTGACCGTTAAACCGGAACTTATGCGGACGCGACTTAAAATCGCGACCTGTCTTCTGTGGAGTGAGACAACGAGATACGACTTTAAGGTTCTGAGAAGTAATGTCTCATGATTGTGTTTGCAATTGCATCGGCACTATTCTGCACTTTGAAATTGGAACACAACAATTCGAATATCACTGCTTGGCGGCAGAAATATATACAATATTATCAATCTGAGACGTAAATGCAATAAGTCGTATGTGCCCGTAGTTTTTCAAGCTTCTTTGCCCTTGTAACTGGAACACAAGACAGCGAGCATCACTGCTTTGCGATATAAATAGGTAGCCCAGATGAATTCTACTCATCCACTCTCAGTCTAAACCGCTTGTCTTTGACCGGTGACTTATTGTTGCCGAGCCTTAGGTACTATATAAATACATTTCAACATTATGTATAATATTATTTTACTAATTGCTATATGAGCCCTTAGTTTAATAACAAAATATGCTTGAAAGGAGCCTCCTTGCGGCGCACTTAAAATCCTTTTTTTATACAACTAGCTGATTGAACAAGCAAATATCCCACCTGATGTTAAGTGGTAACCATCCTATAACAAAACATTGCCTCGTAGGTCACGCCCTTCACGAACGTGCCCTACGATCAACTTGAGGCTTACATACGTTCAGCCTTACTTGCCAGTAATTTCACCAGCACCCACACCTTTCAAACCGAAACACAGCAATGCTGCTTCACGGCAGAAATAGGCATGGTAGTAGTACTTCCCCAGACGAGCCCTTCACAAAGAGCTCTATTACTACTAAGCCCACCTCACAAGTAATGAACTGTGGGGTGAATAAGACAGAATAAGCCTGACGACTAATTTTCAAAATGTGTTGTATCATATTCAGAAGTATCTGTTATGTCTAAAATATATCACATTTCTGTAGAAAATTAAGGTTTTTGTGCAATAAAAGTACATTTAAATTTAAATTTTCAAATTCACGCCAAAACGCTCGCTGGTGTCATGGCGTCTGTTATTACGTCACGTTTCTGTATATCAACAGTAAACATTGGTACTTTTGTACTAAATCAGAATGACGTTTACGTAAACGTGACGTAATTCGCTCTGACCGGTGTTTAAGCTATCATGGCGGATTGTTGTATTTTGTAGATTTATATTATCAAATAAATTGTCAATCTCGACATTATTATGAGTATAAATACATTTTTCAAAATCTTTGAATCCTTTTTCATTAGATCAGATAAATATTTTGGCGATACTTGATTACTGTCTTCATGCCTATTGTCGTGGCCGACGCGACAGTCGCTGTCTGCTAGTAGTTTGTTTTCAGCTTTACGTAACTTTTGATAAGCCCTTGCGGTAAAATTTAACCCCCACAGACCCCATTATCGGGATTGAACGTGATGAAATATGGGCCAAAGTATAAGTATGGTTATTCAAGCAGATAAACCTTGGTGTGAAGGCTTGAATTTAAAGCTATGGTAAAACGAAACTGGTGATATTAGGTTTTGGTGATGTTGAGTCCTGTTTAATGGCCTGCGCACACCTAGTTCGCTGGCGGTAGCGATCAGTGAAACGCTGTCAAATATTCGCTGTCAAATCTTAAATCTGACAGCGATATTTGACAGCGTTTCACTGATCGCTACCGCCAGCGAACTAGGTGTGTTCGGGCCATAAATGAACATACCTTCAGGGCTACCACGAGCTCCATATGGTTATGGCTATGGCTGTCAAATTGTGTATAGATAGGATAACCTACACATTCATTTTCTTCTTGGATTTGAATGTGTTGACACTGTTGACACAATTTTGACAGCCATAACCATAACCATATGGAGCTCATGGTAGGCCAGCTTATAGGTAGGTGTGTAGGTATGAGAAAATGTAATATTTACATGAGAAAAAATATTTATTTAAATTAATAGTAAAATATTACTGGTATCTGTAAAATATTTGCACACATCTGTGTTGCTACTCTATTTTTTCAGTAAAAAGTTTTCTTATGTTTTTATAAGAAAAGAGATTGTTTCACCAAGGAGGTTTGCATAGCTTGATATGTACATAATGAACTATAATATAATATCAAGCATAGTGTGACGGTAAAGTGATTTGAAAATGGAACGTATTTCCAATGCATTGAGCAGCAAACGCCTTATGATGTCAAAACAATTAAGTTATTCATTAGTTACTACTACTAATATTTTTTCTAGTATGATAAAAATATAATATATTTTTATGAATTTATATTATATATGTATTAATAATATGTAATTTATTATAATATAACAATGGATGATATTCTAAACAAACAAACATTTTTTCATTATATCTTTATAGATAATACGGCATCAGGGGTCCCCATTATAGGAACTTTAAAAAATACATACATGGTCTGACTCAAAATTGACCATTAAGTTTAGTCTTGTAAGAGGGTGGATTATTCATCAGTTGCCCTGTAAAGTAGTCTTAAGAACTTAAGTAGTTTTTACAGCAAAAACGTACTAAGAACCTTCTCACTGCCAGGATTTAATGCAATAATTGTGTTTACAGTGCCGGAACAAAAAGGTCCTCTTTGTGATTAGCCTCTTTTGTGTTTAATTTTCGCGTTATTTAAGTTTTAAGCCGAGCTGAAATGCGCAATTTTGAATGTAGAAATTAAAAAATCCAAGGTACAGTCAACAACGAAAGTAAGAGTGGAAGTACTTTTGTTTGTGCAGTGCCACAAACTTATCTGTTCAGTTATCATCATTTTGCTGCAGTAATCTTACCAGGTGGGGTTTATCACAACATGTTATTTTACAGCACAACATATCAGCTATCTGGTTCCTATAGTACAAACTCTGCTTAGTTTGGTGTTGTGTGTTTTTTTTTTGAAGTGAAAACTTTATTTCTTTAGCGGCGTTGAGCACTTTCGTAATGGGTATAAAAACTTAAACTCGCGTCAGGATCACGTGACCCTGATCGAAAAAGTGAAAGACGGATGTTTTTGTAGAAATGTACCCTAAGACTACAACGTAGAGTTCATAATAAAAATCGAAAAAGCGTAAGACGGATGTTTTTGTAGAAATGTACCCTAAGACTACAACGTAGAGTTCATAATAAAAAAACATTAAACTGCACGAGAATTGCCGACTTTCACAGAACTGCACAATTATTGTGCAATAATTATAACTGTAACGGGTCAAAACGTTACAGCGCCACCTAGTGGCTTTTTGTACAATTAAAACGTGTATTTCGATTTTAGTCTCATGGTTGGCAATCTAGTTCCGGGCGTTTCACCTAGATGGCAGCACGAGGGTTTGTGTCTGTCTCTTTTGTTTCTTTTAGCGTCATAGGGGTGGCAACATTTGAGGATGGTGACAGATTTTTCCCCCCTTTCCCTCTAGACCCCTTTATTATTTAAAAAACCTAAAAATGCCCTATTTTTAAGCCTTTTTTTTCGAGTGGAGCATTGCGGCGAGCGAAGCGAGCCGCCATGCGACCATGGGAACAGCGCGGCGAGCGAAGCGAGCCGTGCTGTGACTCCCCCCAAGCCCCCCAGAACCCCCTCCTCCTGAACCCGGGGGGAGCGTCGCGGCGAGCGAAGCGAGCCGCCACGTGACCACGGGGAACAGCGCGGTGAGCGAAGCGAGCCGTGCTGTGACCCCCCTAAGCCCCCCAGAACCCCCTCCTCCGAAACCCGGGGGGAGCGTCGCGGCGAGCGAAGCGAGCCGCCACGTGACCACGGGGAACAGCGCGGTGAGCGAAGCGAGCCGTGCTGTGACCCCCCCTAAGCCCCCCAGAACCCCCTCCTCCGAAACCCGGGGGGAGCGTTGCGGCGAGCGAAGCGAGCCGCCACGCGATCACGGGGAACAGCGTGGCGAGTGAAGCGAGCCGTGCTGTTACCCCCCTAAGCCCCCCAGAACCCCCTCTTCCTGAACCCGGGGGGAGCGTCGCGGCGAGCGAAGCGAGCCGCCATGCGACCACGGGGAACAGCGCGGCGAGCGAAGCGAGCCGTGCTGTGACCCCCCTTAGCCCCCCAGAACCCCCTCCTCCTATGTCTGCCGTTTTACTTCATTTAGGACCTACTTGTAGATCGCGCGACAAGGTCCCTTCTAGCGGTTCCGACCCGTTGAGGATTTGGCTTTACGTAAAATTTAGGGTTCCGTATAGGGTTTTGATTGGGGTTATACTATATTGAGGCATTTGATTAAATGGTCGACTTTTAGGGTTCCTTAGGACTTTTATTGGAGTTTCAACTACACTTAGAAGCTTGATAATGTTAAAATTTTTAGGGTTCCTTAGGACTTTGATTGGGGTTTTACTACATTGAGGAATTTGATTAAGTGGTCAACTTTTAGGGTTCCTTAGGACTTTGATTGGAGTTTCAACTACACTTAGGAGCTTGATAATGTTAACATTTTTAGGGTTCCTTAGGACTTTGATTGGAATTTCAACTACACTTAGGAGCTTGATAATGCTAAAATTTTTAGGGTTCCTTAGGACTTTGATTGGGGTTTTACTACATTGAGGAACTTGATAAAATAAACAACTTTTAGGGTTCCTTAGGCCTTTAATTGGACTTTCAACTACACTTAGGACCTTGATTATGTAAACAATTTTAGGGTTCCTTAGCACTTTGATTGGAATTTCAACTACACTTAGGAGCGCGATAATGCTAAAATTTTTAGGGTTCCTTAGGACTTTGATTGGGGTTTTACTACATTGAGGAACTTGATAAAATAAACAACTTTTAGGGTTCCTACGTTAATAATCAAGTTTTCACTTCTGCCGGCACTCCCGGAGTGCAACCCGTATTTTTTTTTTTATTGTTGATAGCTAAACGTTTGACTGCCATCACACCTGATGGAAAGTGAAAATGCAGCCTAAGGTGGAGCACGCTTAGCCATTATCCACTTGTTCACTCTTGACTTGAAAATTCCAAGGTTGTAATGCTTTGGAAATACTGACGACGGTAAAGAGTTCCACTCCTTGGCTGTTTGCACCAAAAAAGTGGAAGCGAAGCGCTTTGTGCGATGTTGTGGGACCTCAACCATGAAGGGATTGTCCACAATATCATCCGTTATTTAAACTATTGTATTCTATTCTCTCATCTTCATAATCACGGAGGAACATAATAAATTGAATACCGTTTTTTTATGACTTCAAATTTCTAAAACTATGCTAATGGAGGTTTTTGCGAAAGGAGCGCTTTGCTTCGACTTTATGTTGCGGACCGCCAATGAATGGAATTCCTTGCCGTCGTCTGTCTTTCCAATCACCTACAACTTGGACGTTTTCAAGACCAGAGTGAATAGGTATCTTCTAGTTTAGCGTGCTACAGCAGGTGAGATTGCGGCCATAGTACAAAAAAAAGCAGCCAAGTGCGAGTCGGACTCGCCCATGAAGGGTTCCGTAGCATCAAGTAACATAATATAAAGGTTCTTGTAGTTCGTCGAAAGGTAAATTGCGGTTTACGATTTATGACATATAAAAAAAAAACTACTCTCTGGATCTCGTTCAAACCAAATATCGTTGAAAGTTTGCATAGTAATTTACAACATATATTTTTTTTAGTTTTATCATTCTCTTATTTTAGAAGTTAGAGGGGGGGGACCAACTTTTTTCCACTTTGGAAGTGTCTGTCGCGCAAACTATTCAGTTTAGAAAAAAAGCAGCCAAGTACGAGTCGGACTCGCCCATGAAGGGTTTCGTAGCACGACGAACTACAAGAACCTTTATATATGTTACTTGATGTAACATAATAAGGTTCCTGTAGTTCGTTGAAAGGTAAATTGCGGTTTACGGTTTATGACGTATAAAAAAAAAACTACTGACTAGATCTCGTTCAAACCAAATATCGTTGAAAGTTTACATAGTAATGTACAACATATATTTTTTTTAGTATTATCATTCTCTTACTTTAGAAGTTATACGGGGGGGGACCAACTTTTTTCCACTTTGGAAGTGTCTCTCGCGCAAACTATTCAGTTTAGAAAAAAACTATATTAGAAACCTCAACATCATTTTTGAAGACCTATTCATAGATACCCCACACGTAATGGTTCAATGAAAAAAAATTTTTTGAGTTTCAGTTTCAAGTATGGGGACCCCCAAAATTTATAGTTTTTTTTCTATTTTTGTGTAAAAACCTTAATGCGGTTCACAGATTACATCTACTCACCAACTTTCATCAGTCTAGCTTTTATGGTTTCGGAGAAAAATGGCTGTGACACGGCCGGACAGACAGACAGACAGACAGACAGACATGACGAATCTATAAGGGTTCCGTTTTTGCCATTTGGCTACGGAACCCTAAAAACGATGTTAGAAACCTCAACATTATTTTTGAAGACCTATTCATAGATACCCCACACGTATGGGTTCGATGAAAAAAATTTTTTTGAGTTTCAGTTTCAAGTATACAGGGTGTAATCGTTAAGTGTGCACAGGCGATTATTCCGTAACTATTGCAGATATCAAAAAACTTTAAACTGATATCGAAAGTACTTTACCTAATGAGTAAAATGACATTAATAACTTTTTAAAAATAAAACGAGAAATATCCAAAAAAAATACATTAATCACACATGTATACCCCCAAAATTTATAGTTTTTTTTCTATTTTTGTGTAAAAATCTTTCACAGAATAAATCTACTCTCCAAGTTTCATCAGTCTAGCTCTTACGGTTTCGGAGTAAAATGGCTGTGACACGGACGGACAGACAGACAGACAGACATGACGAATCTATAAGGGTTCCGTTTTTGCCATTTGGCTACGGAACCCTAAAAAAGGTTACTGAATCACAAAAAAAAATAGAATCGAAGGTTAAACAGTAAAAACACTAGAGTTTTTTTTACCATTCGGCGTCACGCACTTTAAAAGAGCACCAACCTTGTTCGGACCAATAATTACATAAAATTATGGTCAATAATAATATTTCTTTGCGATAAGATTTCAGGCGACAACCAAGCCTTTGTAAACGCTAAGTTCAATGACCCCAACGACCCATTTCCATCACGCATGTTTTTTTCTAAAGAAATATGATACTTATTAGTTGTGTAGCGAGAAATTGTATTATGACCACTTTACTAAACCATAGAAAAGCAGTGGTATTTTGTAAAGCTTTTTCCAACTGCCTCGCGTTCATCTAGATCGCCTGCGATAGCGATCACTGTACCACTGTCAAATAACGCGGCAGTGTGTGTGGATGTATGCAAAACTTTATGCTGATATTGATCGCTATCGCCATCGCAGATTACAGTGATCGCCCAGATGAACGCAAGGCCTAAATGAATCCAGTCCGTGTTTCTTCACACATGCTGGATAATATGAGTATTTTTTTCATATTTACAAGCATGTGTTTATTAAAAAAAATATTACTACAATTACATATTTATAAAAAGTATAATTACCTATAATTTTATTATAATTTATAAGTATATCTGACAAAATATGAAATATTTTGACACATATTTTTCTGAATATAGTTTGATTTTGTCAAAATCAAGCTTTGATTAAAACAAGGCATTTTCTGCTAGTATTTTTACAAACATGGAATAGTAAAAGTTGGAATTTATTTTTCCAACAATACCTTGTTTTGTGAGTCGTAGGTATTCATATTTACTTTCTTTGATCCGGCATCAAAGCACTTCCTGTTATTCCTTTCTTAGATATCTCCGATTTAGAAAAATGTTTATTTATACGTGTATCGTCAGCGACAAAAGTAGATGAATACTTATTTTAATGTGGCCATTGCGTGAGTCTCATAACTCATAATGTGTAATTGTGTGTGTCTTGTTTGTGGTCATTTGTGGTCACGTGTGTCGCATACGTGGTCATATGTGAGTCTCATAAGTGATCATGTGTGTCTCATATATGTGGTCACATGTGAGTCTCATATGTGGTGATGTGTCAGGTCATGTGGTCATGTGTGAGTCTCACATATGGTCATATGTGAGCTCATATGTGGTCACATGTTAGTCCCATATGTAGTCATGTGTGAGATTCATACATACTTTGTTTAAGTAAATACACCCTTAGAGTACAATATAACACCCAGACAGAGAACAAACATCGTATTCCCCACACAAATACCTACCTATATATTTCTTCTCGGTGGGGATCAAACCCACGCCCTAGAGCGGAGAAGGCAGTTACCAATGAGCTGTGAAAGCAGTTCATTTTTTACACTGATGACGATATGCCACTATGCCAGCGCTCTCAAACGGTGAAAGAAAACATCCTGAGGAAACCGGCATCGGCATGTCGTAGAACCTTAAAAGTTCGAAAATATGTGTCAAGTGCACGAAAGAAGGTAGAAGGAGGAGGTGCCTCGTTGAGGCGCAATTAAAATCCTTTCACCACACTTGGTTCGAAAGAATCAGTGACACGAGAAGAAGAAGAAGACTCATGATCATGATGAAATGCTTCCTTTCACCACAGGCCTTAGATATCACCTATTAGACCAGCCGCCGAATTTCCCCCGGGTACGATACCATCGTAGCGACCGAAAAAAGTAGCTCGCACACACGTAACCTTCCCGTTTATGATTTATTTAATTTTCCTTTGTATTTGTAGTAAAGAAACAATAAACTGCTATAGTATATTTTTTAATTATATAATATTTTGACTGGCCTCTAGCTCAGTTGGTAGTAGCTCTGCCTTCTGCGCCGTAGGTCGTGCGGGTTCGATCCCCACCGAGAACAAATATTTGTGTGGTGAACATAAATGTTTGTTCTCTGTCTGGGTGTTATATTGTATTCTAAGTATGTATTTACAAAAAAAAAAAAAAAGTATTCAAGTATTATATCAGCTATCCGGTTCCTATATTACAAGTTCTGCTTAGTTTGGGGCTGGGTAGTGTTGTGTGAATTGTCAACAATATTTATCAACAATATTTATATTTATTTATTTATTATTAATATTTATTTTTTAAACAGAAAGCTAGGTACAATTAACAGTGAACAGTGGTTTAAAGCCTAAGTAAGGTTTGTTTTACCACTGGGTTCTCTATATTAATACACTTATAACTAATAACTTACACAATTAGAAAAAACGCAACTAACAAATACAACCATAATAACCTACTGGACAAACGCACACTTAAACAACGTAGTCAACTGCGACTGCTTTACGGGTAGGTAAAAAACTGCACTGACTTGTGCAGCGCAGTGACTAGTTGATGTGAGAGTGTGCGTGAGCCTAGTACTACTAACGTAGTAGTAGAGCTCTTTGTGAAGGACTCGTCCGGGGTAGTACTACCACCATGCTTATTTCTGCCGTGAAGCAACATTGGTATCATTCGGTTTGAAAGGTGTGGGTGCCGGTGAAATAACTGGCACGTGAGGCTGAACATCTGTTTGCCTCAGGTTCATATAGATAAAATTATTAAATACTGCTGGCCTACCATGAGCTTCATATGGTTATGGTTATGGCAAAATTGGGTCAACATTCAAACACAAGAAGAAAATGAATATGTGGGTCAGCCTATCTATACACAATTTGACAGCCATAGCATATGGAGCTCTTGGTGGCCCTGCTGCTCTTTTCATTGGTGGGTTTGAAAACAAACAAATGAGCGAATAATATTATGTTAAAATAGTTTTTGCGTATGTACTGCGGCAGTCACCAAACGCCTACCACAAGCCCGTCAGGCCTACAGATAACGCGTGAAATACATCTGTGAAATGTGATTAAAATTTCCCAAATAGTGATAATTATTACGTGATAATTAAGTAATTTAATCAAATTGGGCATAGCCCACAGAGAACCACAAACAAAGCAACAGCGAATCCCTGTTATTAAAATCAGATAACAAATAATATTTGAGTTTAATATTATTTATCGAAATGGGGATTTAATCATGTCGTTGACGAGAACTTGTGGGTATAACACAAACAAGACCGATAACGATTTTTTGAGCAGTACCACAAGCTCTGTCTGGCTCTGGTTTTGAGTCTTTGTGAGTGTTGACTAAATAAATCCTACGTCGAAACGTCACGTCAGTATAATACACTGGTGAGCACTCACACAGACTCAACCAGAGCCAGAGTCCAAATCAGTGCCAAAGCGTCCCCAAGACGCTGGCGGCATTGCCACGCTGAATAGCAATGGTAATGCGCAGCGCCAGATACCCTTCAGCCCTTGGGGCCGACGACTATGCTATGATTTGGGTAATATTTTGACTGAACATAGGTTAAGCGTGTGCATAATTCAGATTCCAAATAAATACATGTTAAAGATTGATACATCGAAATGTGTTTTTTTGGTAGGGATGTGTTTTAATTGCAAAAATAAGTCACTTGTAATTTGCATGCCAATACTTTGGTGAAATATGTGAAAGATAAGAACTAACTCCTAATCTATCTAACTATCAAGCAAATAAACATTTCATTTCATTCATTTACAATACCGCAAAAGACAAAGCTACTGAGCTGCGAGGGTAGTCAAAAACACCTATTTAATGTTCGCATAACCCCAAAATTAAGAATCTATATTACGCGCCAAGCATCACAAAGCCACACGAGTAGGTCATACAGTAGTAGATAAGCCCACCTCGGCTGCCAGGACGAGACAACTCAACGCGGAACAAATGAAACGTACAGCCGCGGCCTCGCTTGAGCGCACTTCAGCTAGGGATGGGCGTTTGTCGAAGGAATTTATTAAAAAGTCAATAGAACATTTTGAAAAAATCCCTCAATAAAAAATTTAAGAGGCTACTATATATACGAATGTAATCCTTGTTACATGCGTAGCCTCTTAAATTTTTTATTGAGGGATTAATTTTTTTTGACGATTCTTTCACACAATACGTCTGGCATTGGATAAGCTATAAAGATTTAGTAGAAAACGGCTTGTTTGCGTAAGTACTCCTATGAAATCTTGGTGAGTCATTAAATAGGTATTGTATGTGTGAACGAGTCGTATGGTAGGTCTCTTGCTGCCGAAGCAAATATTAAATAATTTGAAAAGGCATGTTGTTATCACCTCAGTAGGTCTACCACAAGATTCACTCACACTGATTCAAAAACTGAGCCAGAAACAGAGCCAGACAGGGTGTGTGGTAGGGTTCAATATTATCCACTGCTGGGTATTTGTCTCCATTATTTTCCGTCTTCTCAGTACTGTGTGTCTTGTCCAAGTATTTCCATCCATTTTGTATACGACTACCTGATGAAAAAAGTATATGGAATACCTTTTCTACTTCATGTACGATGTCATCTACCCATCGAACTTTTGATCAAAAGTCCAATTCATTTAATGATATAGCTAAATTCAAGTTTCAATCTCATACATAATTTGATCTATTCATGTGAGGCTAAGGTTTTTAACAGTGTGAAGGATGACACGTATAAGAAAGAAGTGAATACAGAGATGACGGCTGATAGAGGAGAGTCGAAGAGGAGAACATGTTGTGCCGACCCCGCATAAAGTGGTATAAAGGCAGGAAGAAGAAGAAGAAGAAGAATGTGAGGCTAAAGCTTGATCATATTTGTTTTATCGATAAAACCACCTGTCCCATCCCTATAAGGAACAAAATTGCATAGCAGAAACGGAACACAAATGCACTTCGTCGACACAATGAAGCATACACACACATAGCATGTAGGTAAGGACGTGGGTTCTCACATGTACACGGTTTCTACTGTTTGTACATAAACCCATTCTCTGGTAGTGAAATAAATAAATATTATAGACAGAAATCAAAATCAAAAGTGTATTTATTCAGTAGAACCGCAAGGATCACTTTGAAAACTTTGACAGAGCTTGTATGCTATTGTTATGCGTCTGATTGGTCTAAAAAATAATTGGTAAAGCGAATGTCTAATCACGCACGCACTCGGAGGTTTCCGAAGTTAGTAGCCTTTCGATAAAGACAGCTTCACAAAATCCTGGTGGACTAGTGGTAGCAGCCCCGCCTTCCAACACTAAGGTCGAGGGTTCAAATCCAGTCGTGTGTGGATGGTGTGGAGAACCAACGAGTTTATCTGCCCAATGTGGTAGGTACACTATGCCAGTGCTCTCAAACAGTGAAGGAAAACACCGTCAGGAAACCGTCTTGTCGTAGAACCTATAAAGTTCGAAAACCCTAAATCCTTTCACCACACTTGGTTCGAAAAAACCAGTGACACAATAAGAAAAAGTAGAATTGATCCAAGGGCTGGTAGGTGGCGCAGCGCAAGAGCGTGGCAATGCCGCCAGCGTCTTAGGAACGCTTCCATATCTATAGCTATCTCAAGATCGCTTGTAACGGTCTGCAGATAACTCAACTGTTTCTTGTGTATTTTGTAAACACTTTTATTAATCGTTACTCTTATAGTTACTCTGTATATAAAAAAAACTTATAACCTTACTAAATCTTTTCTAACTATAAAACAATAAAGGCTTTGATAATTCTACTGACAATTTAAATTTTGCGTTTTTCTGGGTACTTTTTAGGACTTGCATGATTGTCCACAAGAGTAAGCCGAGTGCATGTGCTAAGGCTCCACAAGTACATGTTGAGTCAACTCTGATCTTATTCTGTTTGCGTAGCTTTGTAGCTGCGCTATGAGTTGTGTTTTTGGTGGCACAAATTATTATGACGCTTAGGACTAACATGAAATAGTAAATTTTATAAGCATTTCACTTCCTTAAAAATTGCGAAGTTTAAGATGTTTCGATAAATAGTTTTAAACGTCTACAAAAATAGAAGAGGCTATCAATTTGGCCATGGCCAAAGTGTTGAACTGATTTTGATGAAATTTCTATAGGACCAATCTGAAACTACATAGAATAAAATACTAAATCGGTTCCTAAATGACGGAGGTTGCACTACGTATGCTACGTATATACGGAGGATATACTACGGCAACACAAATTTTGATTTTTTATGGAACCTATCTAGAATTAACTCTCAGATAAAACGAAGTATTTTTCAAATTGGCTCATAAATGACGAAGATATGCGATTCAAACATTAAAAAAAATACAACCGAATTGATAACCTCCTTTTTTATTTGAAGTCGATCATCATAAATTCATGGTATACCACGTCTCGATGATAAGGGCTTGGCCAAATGGCTGAAGGGGTTGAATGAATCATGAGTCGCCCTACAACCTCCTTGGAACCCAATGTCATCGGTTCATCGAACTTAACACTACAGTACACTGCAAGGCCCCTCTCATTCTAATATGATAAAGAAGAAAGATTTGTATTTTTGTGTGTATGTTTGTAATGAATAAACTCAAAAACTACTGTACCGATTTCAAAAATTCTTTCACCATTGGAAAGCTACATTCACCCTGAGTAACATAGGCTATATTTATGTGTTTAAATTATTAATGTCCACCCGTGCGAAGCCGGGACAGGCCGCTAGTATACTAATAAAGAGGAAAGATTTGTATTTTTGTTATGTTTGTATTGAATAAACTCAAAAACTGCTGTGCCGATTTCAAAAATTATTTTACCATTGGAAAGCTACATTCACCCTGAGTAACATAGACTACATTTTATGTGTTTAAAACTAAATGTCCACCCGTGCGAAGCCGGGACAGGCCGCTAGTAAATTACAAAAACTATGTCATGAATTCAAGCCGATATTATGAATTCTATACTTTTATCACGTTCATATTTCACGAAAAATGCCTTCGGTAAATAAAGTTACATTTTTATTGCGAACCGAGGTAGATACTTAAGACCTCGTTTTCTTGAATACTGGGCCCGTTTTATGATGAGCACATTTTCTATAACACTATAGCAGAGACGCTGCAAATATCGTAGAGAATATACAAGAGTTAATTTGACCCTTGACACGTGTTGCTCGAACTTTTATAGGTTCTACGAAACGCTGGTTTCCTCACGATGTTTTTCTTCACCGTTTTGAGAGTACTGGCATTGTGCACATACATTTTATTTCAAAAGAGAAACGCATTGGTATACGACTGGATTTGAACCCATGACCTTCGGATCGGAAGGCGGGGCCGCTACCACCAGACCACCAGTGCTCCAAGCACCAATAAGACTTTTTTTTATAAACAATCTATGATTCCGAAACAAGACTCTAGTACTCTCGGTGTCCAAATCCAACGGTGAAGGAAAACATCATGAGGAAACCGGCTTTCCCCAAGGACTATAGCATGGGGTTCTTCAAAACGGGCGTTTAAAAGTTTTAAAGGGTCGGCAATGCGCTTGTGATGACTCTGGTATTGCAGGCGTTCATAGGCAACGGTAACCGTTTCCCATCAGGTGGGCCGTATCATTGTTTGTCAACATAATGTATAAAGAAGCTAAAAATTTCAAAAACATGTGTCAAGTGCACGAAAGGAGCCTCTTTGAAGCACATTTCACCTTTCACCACACTCGGTTCGAAAGAACCAGTGACACGACCAGAAGATTGCCTACTCTGGAAAGTTTTTTAAGAAGGTAAAAAAAATATGGCGGTAAACAATTTGTAGGAGTGAAAATATAAAGCGATATCGTAAATGAAATAAAATTATTTTTTTAAAAACTGTGTTAAATGTCTGCGTAATATCTGCGTTTTTAAATCACTAGTATACTTCATCACTAAAAAGCCACAAATTTTGAGGGGATATCTGCCGGACCTGGGAATCAAAATCATGAAGCTGTTTCATTATTTTAATTGCACCAACCCGTAACGTGCAAAAATTGTGTGACGTACATTTTATTTACGTGTGTACGTCACACAAAACACACGCAATGGATTACCCTTCGTGACTTTATTCGTGCTATTGGCCCACTGATGTCTAACAAACCTAGAAATATTTAAATGGTCCTTTTTTCGGAGTCCGAAGGGAGTAATTTTTTCGGAGTCCGAAAGTTCACTCCGAAAAGCAGCTCATCTCTAGCAAAAATGTTTGTCTTCGGCATTGCGTTATTACTCAGACGTACTATGGTTATTGTTTGTTTACTTAGGCAAAGGTAATGATGTAATTATACGAAAGGGGGCGTCCATAAATTACGTGAGATGTTTAAGGGGGGGAGGGGGTCGAGTCAAATCTCATATAATCTTACGTTGGGGAGAGGGGGGGTATCGGTAAATATCACGCAATTCTTTTTCTGATTGAAACAAAAAAATCCCGTCCTTTGTTTTAGCGCCACTGTCTTAACTAGTCGTAAAAAGCACGAAGCATTTTTTTTTCTTTTTACAAAACAATCCAGCGCGTTTCGGTAAGAAACCCACATTTTGAAAAATCTCACGTGAGATTGGGGGATGGGGGAGGGGGTTGAATAAAATCTCACGACATCTCACCAGGGGGGGAGGGAGGGACAGAAAATTAAAAAAAACACCTCACGTAATTTATGGACGCCCCCAAATTGGATTTCTAAAACCATTTATCTTAGCACTAGTAAAACGCCTGCGATTTCACTCAATGTATACAATTCATAAAAATAAAGCTGCTTTTCCTTATAGTGTCACTGTTTCTTTCGAACCAAGCGTGGTGAAAGGATTTTAAATACGCCTCAAGGAGACCTTTTGGCATATGTTTTCGAACTTTTTAGGTTCTATGACATGCCAGTTTCCTCGATATGTTAAAAAATACTAAATGAGATAAGTAAACACCTAGGGCCTTATTAATAATTCTGGCGTAGCGTTGGACTAGTTAATCCGTGTTTTGTCACATTTGTTCGAGTTGACAATTGCATGTCAATGCAAGAGACAAAACACGGATTAACTAGTCCAACGCTACGCCAGGATTATTAATAAGGCCCCTAGGGTCTTATTAATAATCCTGGCGTAGCGTTGGACTAGTTAAATCGTGTTTTGTCACATTTGTTCGAGTTGACAATTGCATGTTAATGCAAGAGACAAAACACGGATTAACTAGTCCAACGCTACGCCAGGATTATTAATAAGGCCCAATGAGTATATGACCTAACTTATTTTTTACCAATTTTAGATTTTATGTAAAATAGGAAATCAGAAACAGAAATCAAACCACATATCTCTAAATCAGAACCAAATATTCAAGTTGACAATGAATAAATAAGTAAAGTTAACGGACGCTGTGCAGTGCATCGTAGGTCACGCTCTTAACGTAGGTACGTGATTTACAAGGCGATGCTTTGTTATAGGCGAATGTTACCATTTTACAGTAAATAAAGTTTAAATTCAAAAGATATAGACCAGCTGAGATATATTCATTACTATCGTTTAGTTAGCTCAATCGCTCAGTGGTACAAGCTCTGCCTCCTGCGATACAGGTTGTGGGTTCGATCCCTACCAAGAACAAAGTTTAATATTTATGTGGTGAAAGTATATGTTTGTTCTCTGTTTGGGTATTATATTGTATTCTAAGTATCTATTTATAAAAAAATGCATTTAAATATTATACCAGCTATCTGTATCTACAACAAGCTCTATCTGGCGCTGTCTCTGGCTCTGGTTTTGAGTCTGCGTGAGTGCTCACCAGTGTATTATACTGTGTGTATGACGTTTCGACGTAGGATTTATTTAGTCAACACTCAGTCTCAAAACCAGAACCAGAGACAGCGCCAGACAGAGCTTGTGATAGGCCTACTGCTTAGTGTCGGGCTAGACACGGGCGGGTGTTTTCTAGATTGTCAACAATTTTTTATTAAATTTTGGTTCTAGTTTTTGATGACGCTCACAAATAAAGTAGGTACTATAATGCTACTAAAAACAATATCCATTCAAAAAGATTTTCATGTGCCTATCGAACAAGGGCGGGGTCTATTAGACCTCAATGAAAACATTATGATTTTCATGCGCATAGCGACCAAGTGCGGGGTCTTTTAGACCTCAATGAATACATTTTAATCTGTGCATTGATAACGGGTTAAGTGGTACCTACGTATTTTTTACGATCATAAGTGTCGATTTTGACCCTTGTGAAACAGCAGGGCTACCACGAACTCCATATGGTTATGGCTATAGCTATCAAATTGTGTATAGATAGGCTGACCCACACATTCATTTTCTTCTTGGGTTTGAATGTGTTGACACAATTTTCACAGCCATAACCATATATGAAGCTCATGGTAGGCCAGCAGAAAATTGGCACCAAATTTAACATTGTAAACAAAATGTCCATTAGTTATCAAAAATCTAAATCTTTGCGTGTATTCTATGGGTATAAAGAAACCAGTGATACGATAAAGAGGCAAAAGATTGGATTATTAGTACAACGTATGGAAATGCACCTACATCACTGTCAAATGATTTTTAATCAACAGAGTCATACAGCTTGAAACGACCTTAAACTAAGTGAATCTAGTCTCCAATGCAGGGTCTATTTTTTTAAATATTTCACGTTTTTTTAGGCTTTTTAAAGAAGTTATCTTTTAACAAAAGCTGTAAGCTAATCAAAGG
Source organism: Thera britannica (assembly GCA_939531255.2). Lineage (NCBI taxonomy): Eukaryota > Metazoa > Arthropoda > Insecta > Lepidoptera > Geometridae > Thera > Thera britannica. The sequence goes on from OW618037.2 coordinate 21,640,545, forward strand.
CATTCGAATTTCCGAGCGCCAATCGCATTCTTACACCGATCTACCCGACATTTCTTTTTTTTAATTCGACGCACGTCCGCGCTGTATAAGATGTCAATTTTACTAGGGATTTGTCCTCTAGAAGATTACACCCCCAGTGGGGTGAACCCCCATTTTATAGGGGATCTAAATCGGATCGGTAACACACCCCTATTATACCGCATTTGTTAATAAAGCGGGTAGAATCTGCTTTCTTTTTTCCTGTTTTCAAGCTTTCTGTATTAATAAAATAGATAAATAAATATTGTGGACAATTCACACAACACTATCAAGCCCCAAACTAAGCAGAGCTTGTATGATGGGAACCAGATAGCTGATATAATACGTAAATATTTTTTTTTTGTAAATACATACATACTTAGAATATAATATAACACCAAGACAGAGTACAAACATCTGCGTTCACCACACAAATATTTGTTCTCGGTGGGGATCGAACCCACGGCCTATTAAATTAAATTAAAAATTGTTTATTCAGATGTCAAAAGATCCATTTTCTTAAAACTAACATAGCACATCAAAAAATAATAAAATAAACAGAGAACATTATAGTAGGAGTTCACACGAATGGTTACCTAACCATTCAAATTCCAAATCAATTCAATTCAAATTCTGCCTTTATATGATGTAGGTACTCATATCTTTTTCTTTGACTGGCCTCTCAGCTCAGTTGGTAGTAGCTCTGCCTTCAGCGCCGTAGGTCGTGGGTTCGATCCCCACCGAGAACAAATATTTCTGTGGTGAACACAGATGTTTGTTCCCTGTCTGGGTATATTGTATTCTAAGTATGCATTTACAAAAAAAAAATGTATATAAGTATTACATCAGCTATCTGGTTCCCATAACACAAGCTCTGCTTAATTTGGGGCTAGATAGTGTTGTGTGGTTTGTCTAAAATATTTATTATTTATTTATTATTATTATCTATAATTACACGTTTAGATCAAGCTGGCACGGCTGAAGACTCGTTCAAAGCAGCATTATATTTTTTGTTTAGATATAATTTTTTAAGTTTTTATATTCATATTATACATAAGCATAATTGAATCAATGGTAATTTCAATAAATTTCAAAACGCCTGGAGCCTAATTCTCGGGCTGACCGAGATTTTCAATGTACCTTAAGGGCCTACATGAGGTGAAACCGAAAATGTAAAGTAGCATTTTTTTTCGTTGTATGGACGAATCCATTTATTTTTTTTGTAAAATATTACAATTAAATGGTGTAAAAAAATTATGATTAGGCTAGAAATTCTCCTCAACTCACAGGGTTCGATAAAATTGAACGCAAAGTTTGCCAAAAACTCTCAATTTTTTTTGGATTTGAAATGGTTTTTTTCCGTTGCTGTTAGAGCCATTGCAATGAAAGTTTTGTTCCCGTTTACCTTAATAAATACGTAAAAACCTGATGTTATTGCATTTTTCTTAGTTGCCGTAGTTTTTATAAAAAAATAAAATTTTCAAAAATATAAATAGATAGGTTTCTGTACTTACTTCTCAGTACAGCCCGAGCGGCCAAGAAGGTTGGACCTATGTCAAATTTCGTGACATGACATTTCATCTCTGACTACGTAAAATATACCCTAGATTAAATCATAGCTACTACTGGTACTATAAATTTGCCACAGTGTAACATAAAACAAACTGTCACAGTATAACGAAATGACATAAAACCATCTTCATCGTACATTATGATCGATAACCTGTATTCACATCATCATCAGCCTGGTAGAAGTATATATTTTATGTAGCATATAACTTATCAAGTACATTCTAGGGCACGTTCCTATCGTGCGTGACCAGCGAAGCGCAATGCTTTTGTTAAATACCTCCATTTTTGTAGTTGCATAAGTAGCTATCTTCCTATCTACCCAGTGCTTTCCGTCATCATCATCAGTAAGTAGAAGTCCACTGCTAGATATAGACCTCCTTTATACATTTCCATGAAAAAACAATTTGCCGATTTCCCACGATCTTTAGAATGTCATCGGTCCATTAGGTGGAGGGGCGCTCTGGTTGCTTAGCACCGGTTATATTGTCGTAGCGACCCGCTTTTTGATTCTAAAGGCGTGTGTTCAAACCCCGTCATGCACAAATTAGTTTATCTGCCAAAAAACCTATGTGCACTATGTCAGTACACTCTAACGGTGAAGGAAAACAATAAATGAAACCAACGTGAAGTAGCAAAACTTTTGAGGCACATTCATAATCCACCACACCAGCTTTAATTTTCTATTGACATGACAAGAAGAAGACTCAAAAACTAGTAGCCGATTTTAGGCCTTTATAAAAATAGTGTCGATTTTGCAAAGAGTTTGGGAGCCCATTACAATGAAAAGGAAGTATATATATATATATATATATTATGGACAATCTACACTACACTATCTAGCCCTAAACTAAGCAGAGTTAGTATTATGGGAACCAGATAGCTGATGTAATACTTAAATACATTTTGTTTGTAAATACATAGGTACTTGGAAAACAATATAACATCCAGATGGAGAACAAATATCTATGATCACCACACAAATATTTGTTCTCGGTGGGGATCGAACCCACGACCTATGGCGCAGAAGGCAGAGCTACTAATAAATGAGCTGAGAGCCCAGTCATAACAATAATATCATGGGTTTTGAGTATTTTTGATTGCCGTCTTTTAAATCTGGAGGTGCCTGTAATGTCCCGAATTCTGGAACTTTCTGTCAAAGGCTTCATGCACGGTGCGCTCAAATACCCAAATACCAAAATACATGTGCCTATTTCTATACACGCAGCAAGGAGTTTCCCAAGATTTTGCGTTTGACAGAACTTTGAAGAGTCAGTTGGGGTTGTCGAAACTCTTTGGTATACCTAATATTTTTAAATGCCGATAAAATACAATAATATAAGTCGAATAGACAGTGTTATTTCACAATGCTTCACTGATCTCCACCGCAATGAGCACCGAAGGCCTAAATGAGTGCAAAGCTACCCATAAATAATTTCCATTTCAATTCATTTATGAATTGAAATGAAAATTATCTATGCATGTAATGTATTGTATTATGTATATCAGTTATCTAGCACCCATAACACAAGCTTTGCTTAGCTTGGGGCTAGATAATGTTGTGTGAATTGTCCAGCATTATTATTATTATTATTATTATTTATTTCCATAGGCATGAATTCTATGCACTAAGTTATACTTACTAGATTTACATACAGATCTGGAAGTATAACCTTTTAGATAAAAGAAAAATTTACTAAATTGGATCATAAAATTAAATGACGAAGGTATGCAGTAACAAACAATAAAACAAAACGGCTTAGCCGATTTTGATGAAATATTACTTTTCAGAAAAAAAAAGATTAAAAGGGAGAAGACGAAAGAGAAGAAAAAAGATAAGAATATTATTGTACAAAAAAAATTGCCCCCTTGCCCCCCAGGACCCCCCCTTTTGTGAGTGCTACCGGATGCCGTCGAGATAGGGGGTTTTCGATTAGGGTTTCGTATAGAGGGTTTCTTCCTGAATTGAAAAAACAAAAAAACACCCCCCTCTTGCCCCTTTTTTCACCCCCCCCTTTCGTATCTTCCAAGCGGAGTGACTTGCAAGACTTTTTTTTTGGGTCATGTAGGGAAGGTGAGATTATTTTGAAAGCAAAATAAATTTTGCCCCCCTCCCCCCTCTAGACCCTTTTATTATTTTTGACCCTTTTTTTCGAGTGGAGCATTGCGGCGAGCGAATGGGGAACAGTGCGGCGAGCAAAGCGAGCCGTGCTGTGACCCCCCCCCCCCCCCCCTAAGCCCCCCAGAACCCCCTCCTCCTGAACCCGGGGGGAGCGTCGCGGCGAGCGAAGCGAGCCGTGCTGTGACCCCCCCCTCAAGCCCCCAGAACCCCCTCCTCCTGAACCCGGGGGGAACGTTGCGGCGAGCGAAGCGAGCCGCCACGCGACCACGCCCACCCTACTGAAATTTAGAACCCCCTCCTACTGAAATTTAGGGTGTCTTAGGGGTGTGAAAAAATGTTCACTAGACTGAGTTCAAAATTCAAAATGGCGGCTGTGCCACTTCCGGTTTTGCAAAAATCGTCCGATTAAGGTCGTTCAAACGGTTCATTCGACTGAGGACTATGATTGGAGATTGAATTTTAGGTTTTTTAAGGTGTTTGATTGGATCTTCACTTGGTTTAGGGTTCCGCCCCTGTGGGAACGCATTGAGGACGCGAGCTGCTTGCAGCTCGCGATGCACGCGACCCGGTAGTCAACGTTTGGGTTCCTTCCAGCGGTTTCGACCCGTTAAGGGTTTTGGCTTGACGTACAATTTAGGGTTCCGTATAAGGTTTTGATTGGGGTTTTACTACATTGAGCAATTTGATTAAGTGTTCGACTTTTAGGGTTCCTTAGGACTTTGATTGGAGTTTCAACTACACTTAGGAGCTTGATAATGTTAACATTTTTAGGGTTCCTTAGGACTTTGATTGGGGTTTTACTACATTGAGGAACTTGATAAAATAAACAACTTTTAGGGTTCCTTAGGCCTTTAATTGGAATTTTACTTCACTTAGGACCTTGATTATGTAAACAATTTTAGGGTTCTTTAGGACTTTGATTGGGGTTTTACTACACTGAGGAACTTGATTCACTGATCGACTTTTAGGTTTACTTAGGACTTTCTTTACTACTTTTTGGGGTTTTACAAGTGCAAGTGTAATGTAAAACTGGGAGTAGCACACCGACACGCGAGCTGCTTGCAGCTCGCGCACACGAAAAAACTAGTTAAGGGGCTGACGTATGGAAAATTTTCATACAAACGGAATACCAAAATGATTTCTAATTTAGACAGATTTACACTATATTATTGTAATAATTGTATTTGCATAGTATTTATCTAGGTTCCTCAACAGTTTTTATTTCAAATTACTTACCTAAAATGAAATAAACACCAATCGCATTTTGCACATTTTTATGCTAAACTTATCAAGTTTTCTACCTATTGGTTTCGTACTAAAAACAACAATATCTTACGTGTTTTTTGTTAAGGAACCTAGTTTATATTGTCTAGTTACAGAATAACAATACTATGTAAAGAATACAAAAAGTTTTCAGTCATCATTTTTGGTATTACGGAACACGATCAAATTCATGGCATTTTCGAACGGCTACTATTGCTATCGCGCACGCACGGTGCGGGTGGCGGGGTGCAGGGGGAGGAAACGCTTGAAGCACACGGGACACTTCGGTTGTGTGTGTGAATCGCTCGGACTTCGGACTAGTTAAATACCTACACTGGCATAAAACATAATGCTTAGATATTTGATAATTGTTAGTTTAGGAAGGGTACTAAGTGAAGATGGGAAATACTAAGTACCTAGGTAGGTTGTAGGTTGGGTAAACGAAATTAAGGTGCAGCACTAGGTCAAAAAGTCTGCCGAAATTTCGAAAAAAGCCAACATTTCGACTAAAACAAATTATGAACCATTAATTTCTATACAGGGTGGAATTTTGTAATGCCACCTGGAGGGAAAGTACTCTTAATACTGCAGATAGAAAATTTTACTCAAAGGAAACAAATAGAAAGCAATTTCTAAAATTAAAAATAAAATAATTTTTAAATTAATTTTTTTTTTTGAAAGGAATAAATTTATTCTTTTAAAGAAATGAATTCGTTAAAAGAATAAATTTGTGTATCCAAGAGAATGGAGCCCATTTCAAGCAACTAATTTCAAGTAACTAGTTAGTTATCCATTTTTTGTAAATAATTAAATTAATTTAAGATTTCCTGGTTTTTCTTTCATTTAATTTATCATGTTTGTTAGAGAGATTTCATCCTTATAATTGACTAACGATCGATGCAATAAAAGTACAAGGTATAATTTTTCTGATTTTAGCCGGTTCAATTCCCGGGTGTGAGAGAATTTTCGAAAAACTTTGAATGCAGTTTGCTTTCTATTCAAAAATAAAGGAATGTTTCCTGTGAGTAAAATTTTCTATCTGGAGTATTAAGAGTACTTTCCCTCCAGGTGGCATTACAAAATTCCACCCTGTATATGAAGTATTGATAAAAGGTCTAAGAAAAATTACAACAAATTATTTTTTTTCTTTATTTATTTGTAGTTCAAACAAAGCAGCCAAGTGTGAGTCGGACTCGCCCATGAAGGGTTCCGTAGCATCAATTAACATAATATAAAGGTTTTTGTAGTTCGTCGAAAGGTAAATTGCGGTTTACGATTTATGACGTATAAAAAAAAACTACTGACTTGATCTCGTTCAAACTAAATATCGTTGGAAGTTTACAAAGTAATGTACAACATATATTTTTTTTGGATTTATCATTCTCTTATTTTAGAAGTTAGAGGGGGGGGGGACCAACTTTTTTCTACTTTGGAAGTGTCTCTCGCGCAAACTATTCAGTTTAGAAAAAAACGATATTAGAAACCTCAACATCATTTTTGAAGACCTATCCATAGATACCCCACACGTATGGGTTTGATGAAAAAAAAAATTTTGAGTTTCAGTTTCAAGTATGGGGACCCCCAAATTTATAGTTTTAGAAAAAAACGATATTAGAAACCTCAACATAATTTTTAAAGACCTATCCATAGATACCCCACACATATGGGTTTGATGAAAAAAAATTTTTTGAGTTTCAGTTTCAAGTATGGGGACCCCCAAAATTTATAGATTTTTTTCTATTTTTGTGTAAAAACCTTAATGCGGTTCACAGAATACATCTACTCACCAAGTTTCATCAGTCTAGCTTTTATGGTTTCGAAGAAAAATGGCTGTGACACGGCCGGACAGACAGACAGACAGACATGACGAATCTATAAGGGTTCCGTTTTTGCCATTTGGCTACGGAACCCTAAAAACTGCTACCACTCAACGTCCGGTGGAAATATTGATAAAAGGACTGAGAAATACTTGAACAAAATAGTTTTTTTTTTATATAACTGGAGCTCAATAAACAGAGTACCGCTCAACGTCTGGTGGAAATATTGATAAAAAGACTTGGAAAAATTTCAGCAAAATATTTTTTTTCTTTATTTATCTGGATCTCAAAAAACCGACTACCGCTCAACGTCAGGTGGAAAGATTGATGAAAGGACTAAGAAAAATTGGCACAAAATATTTTTAGTCTTTATTTATCTGGGGCTTAAAAAAACTGCTACCACTCAACGTCAGGTGGAAATATTGATAAAAAGACTTGGAAAAATTTCAGCAAAATATTTTTTTTCTTTATTTATCTGAATCTCAAACAACCGACTACCGCTCAACATCAGGTTATAATATTGAAAAAAGGACTAAGAAAAATGGCTACAAAATATTTTTATTCTTTATTTATCTGGGGCTTAAAAAAACTGATACCACTCAACGTCAGGTAGAAATATTGATAAAAAGACTTGTAAAAATTTGAACAACATATTTCTGTTTTATTTTTCTGGAGCTCAAGAAATAAACTACAGCTCAACGTCAGGTGGAAATATTGATAAAACGACTAAGAAATTAAAAAAAAAACTTTATTTATTTTGAGCTCAAAAAACTGCTACCACTCAACGTCCGGTGGAAATATTGATAAAAAGACTGAGAAATACTTTAACAAAATAGTTTTTCTTTATATAACTGGAGCTCAATAAACAGAGTACTGCTCAACGTCTGGTGGAAATATTGATAAAAAGACTTGGAAAAATTTCTGTAACGTTCACTAGAAGTTGCTTCATGCAATCAAAATTGAGTTCTATATAGTAATTGTGATAAGACATAAATAATTTTTTTTTCAGTTTGTTTATAATCATTATATAAGTATCCACCTATAGTAGGTTAGCTTGGTACACTTTTTTCGCGAGTTTTGTGCGAAAGCCGAGGTCCATGTAATTGTAGGTCGATGTTTGCAATCGTTGGTTTTGAGAATGTAAATAAGCAGAATAAAAGCAACCTAATTGCTCAACGAATAAAGTATATTTTTAAATGCAGTCACATTATTAGACTTTCTGTACTTTGGTAAGTGAGCCGCTTTGCGTGTTTTTTATTGCTGTGTGTGTGTGATCGATGAGGTCTGGCGAACCACACCCCACCTGCTGTTGAGCGGACCTCCACCCATGATCTTCAACTGTAACGTCATGACTGGTTTTGAACCCACGCCCCCCAACCGCTAGGCCGATGAGGTCTGGCGAACCACACCCCACCTGACGTAGAGCGGATACCCACCCATCATCTATTACTGTAACGTTATCACTGATTTTGAACCCGCACCCTCCAACCACTAGGCCAATGAGGTCAAGCAAACCACACCACACCTGATGTTGAGCGGACTCCCACCCATCATCCTCTACTGGAACGTCATCAACCACAACTCCATCGCTCCGCGCCGGGGTCAATGGCTCTCTCAACTCAACTCGGAGTCAATGGTTCTCTTTACTCTTCTTCAATTTGGTCCAGAACCCGCACAAACCCTACCTGATGAATAAACTCACTCGTATCATGTTAGAGAATTTCCTGGTGTCTTTTCTAAGTGCGTAAATAGCTACTCTGAAGGTTCTTTATCGGTTCAGGAATGTTGTTTTTTGTTTTCACTTTATTCTTGCATTCAGAGCATGACCAATCCTTGCTTATTGAATACTAGAAAAGCGAAACAAGCAAGCAATAAGCTTAGAGGGTTAGTCAGGTAATGCAGCCACAAAAAATAAAAACATAAAATTGTAGGGTGCAAAAAGTCAACTCTCTTTGACCAGATTTGAATTCCCGCCCACCTCGTCCTCTCAGTGTGAATCCGCACGCCCTAGCCACTAGCCTATCTGACGCTTAGTAACGTTGACGAAATTAGGCAATGCATAAAAATCGTTAGCAGTGGCTGACGCACACGCACAAGCACGGCACTATGGTTGGATTCACGTATAGAAGTAGCGCGTCACACGAGCGCCTGTGTGTGTATACTACTATTATATATTCCGTGGCGCCCGCATCAAATGAATAGAGATAGCTATATTCGGAGCAGTTTTTGCTCACGCCTCGAATTGAAGTTGCGAGCTGTGTACGTCGGCCCGTTAATATTTAGGCATCCGATTTAGGCGTCGCCTAGGTTTAGTAAAAACGGGTGTTAGTAACGTTGACGAAATTAGGCAATGCATAAAAATCGTTATCAGTGGCTGACGCACACGCACAAGCGCGGCACTATGGTTGGATTCACGTATAGAAGTAGCGCGTCACACGAGCGCCTGTGTGTGTATACTACTATTATATATTCCGTGGCGCCCGCATCAAATGAATAGAGATAGCTATATTCGGAGCAATTTTTGCCCGCGCCTCGAATTGAAGTTGCGAGCTGCGTCCGTCACCCTCTTAATATCTAAACTTAAACATTACGGTATTCTAAATCGCTCCATTGACTTATTACAATCGTACTTGACTGATAGAATCCTTAAAGTTGATGTGGGCGGTGAGAGATCTTTTGGGTCAGTTATTGACATAGGGGTGCCACAAGGTTCGATATTAGGTCCTTTCTTGTTTCTAGTGTACGTAAATGACCTTCCTTTTTTGGTTAAAAAACTATGTGAAACAGTACTATTTGCTGACGATACCTCATTAATTTTTAAAGTCGATAGATAGAAGGCTAATTACGATGACGTTAACGCATCTCTGTCGTAAATACTTAACTGGTTTAATAATCTTTTACTTAATGTTAAGAAAACTCATAAGTTTTATGAAAAAATATTTTTTGAGTGTCAGTTCTAAGTATAAAAATCATAATGCGGTTTACAGAATACATCTATTTACCAAGTTTCATCAGTACATATAGCTTTTACAGTTTTGTAAGTACCATACTTCAAGCAAATAAATTATTTCTTTTCATTTCATTTCATTTTTTTGAAAAAAAGTGACTGTGACATACGGATGGACAGACAGACAGACATGACGAATTTATAAGGGTTCCGTTTTTTACCTTTAAAAAATACAAGTGTTCATTCACCGACTACCGACATTTATGAACTTGCAACTCACTCTGGTTTTGCATAATATGAGGAAAATCTCTCTTGGTGGAAGGTTTCTTTTATTAAATCTGGGGCTATTTGCTTGTTATACTATATAAATTAGACTACTACTACTACACTACTATATAAGTTAGATTTAAAATGTAGCGTTCGTGGTAGTTTAAAAAATACCGCACAGCTTGCCATTGTTATCACCAATCCTGGATGAAAAATATGCAATGGAAACTCTGCGACGGGAATCAGCTAACATAACAATTGGGTTATATTTATTTACTGAATATCTGTCTGTGTTTTTGTCTAACGAAGCGTATTCTAGTCAACACATTGTAATGTCGTGACAAATGTCAGACCCAAGCACAGAATAAGTAATAGTTGGTATCAAATACATGAATTCACAGCTCAGGTCAGGCAACGCCATCTTTATTTTAAATTTTTCCAACTTTCCGGTCGTGTTTTGTTTTTAGACCAGCGTATAGCGGAGGCTTAAGAGCGGGTCGTGCGAAAATTTGAGATTTGTTGTTAAAAAATTTATAACTAAATAACTAAGTGACATTTTAAAAATCGCAAAACGCTGACATACGATTTTCATTAGCGTTAAATAGAATGTCATGATAAATAGTATATTTTTTGACACACTTAAATTCGAATTAATCTCAAATGTATAGTCTACAATTAGTCCGATTGCGATTTTTAAAATGTCACTTAGTTATTTAGTTATGAATTTTGTAACAACAAATCTCAAATTTTCGCACGACCCCCTCTTAAATACACATTGGCATTGCACAACCTCGCACTTTTTCTACGTTTTCCGTATATCGTAGCTGTCGAGGCTTCTAAGATGAGGTCATTGATGAATCTCAAGTAAAATACTCAAGGAAATCTGCCATTCTCTCTTCGAAAAGAAAGCAATAAAATAAAATTGCAAAATGAGCCGAGATGAGCCGAGAATTAGGCTCCTGGTTTGACCTGAAATCTCTAAGCACCAGCATTAAAAACCTGTTTTCTATTAAAATTGTCTTTTAAACCTCTTTCTTAATTAAGTCACTGGAAAATGACAATGTTATTTGCATAGATAGATAACCCTTTAGTCTTTAGGGCTGTTTCAGGGATTTGAAGTGTAATAGACCTTATCTCGATGGAGCAGTGATTATTTTAGCTTTAGTGGAGTTTCAGTAGACATTTCGATAACGTCTAGATTGGGTCTGATTCCGATTAGTATAAAAAGAAGAAGCAAAAAAAATAGAAGCACTCCGGAAATGCCGACAAACACGTGCTTTTGAATTTGCCAAGAGTTCGAAAAGTTCTTAATAAGTAATTTAGTTTCTATTAATAACGATGATTTTCCTTAGTTTGTTTGTTTTTAATGATTCTTATGTATTTTAGTTTAATATTCACAGAAACTAGCAGCCGCCCGCAGGTTCACTCGCCCCGTTCCCATTACGCAACGTTCCCGTTACTTTTTCGGGATTAGTTACGTCGGTCTTCTGGTTCTAAGCTACCTTCAGACCTATTTTCAGTCAAATCCATCCAGCTGTTCACGCGTGATGGCGTGACCAAAAGAAATAGGGATTCAATTTATAAATATAGACATAGAAGGATTTTTACCGGAAAAAATCCTTCCACGTATTAGTCCACTGGTTCACTATCATATTTCAATAGTAGCTTAGCAACCATTAAATAGGTAACCTACCTGACCTCTAGTACGTTTCCACGGCATTTGCAGTTAGCTGTAGGCCTAGTACAAGCTCTGTCTGGCTCTGTCTTTGGCTCTGGTTTTGAGTATTTGTGAGTGCTTACCAGTGTATAATACTGGTAAGCGCACCCTAGCCAACCATTTTATTATACGCTTCTCTCCATCCAAAGGCTATCTGGAAGAGATCACTCTTCAGCGATAAGACCGCCCATTGTACAGTAGTTTGTGTTAAATTGTTACTTGTTTTTCCATTGTTAGTTTTAAGGTGTGCAATAAAAAATTATCTATTTTATTCCATTCCATTGCATTCCATTATATTCTAATCTATACTGTATGTGTGACGCTTCGACGTAGGATTTATTTAAACAGCACTCACACAGACTCAAAACCATAGCCAAAGACAGAGCCAGACAGAGCTTGTGGTAGGGCTACTGCTGTGTGTATTTTGACACTAATTGAGCTGGCGCCCGCTACCTCCAAACGCTGCGGCAAAATTACATAAACACTTTCATAATAAGTACTTTTATTATATCTAGTATGATCTAAAGCTAAAGCTAAAGTAAGATCTAAATTTTTAACTAGCTGATGGAACAAATATATGGCCCACCTGATGTTAAGTGGTAACCATTGCCTATAAAAAAGCATTGCCTCTTAGGTCACGCACGCCAGAAACGTGCCCTACGATGCACTTCCATGCGTCCATCAACTTGAGGCATACAGATGTTCAGCCTCACGTGCCAGTAATTTCAGTAATTTCGGCATCCACACCCTTCAAACCGAAACACAGCAGAACGAAGAAGACTTAGAAGTCATGAATGAGTAAAATAAATTATAGTTTAAAAACTAAAAAAAAACGCTTTTATAACTAATTGAACTAAAAAGTTAAAAATAAAACTGTAATAATCAATTGAAAAATTTAAAATTATTGTACAAAATAGCGTGGGGTGCTTTTTATAATGACTTCAGATTATAATAAACTATTGATAAAATATTTACAACAATCAAAATCAAGCCCCCCACGCTTTTTGTACAATAATATAAAATTTTCAATTGATTATTACAGTTTTATTTTTAACTATTTAGTTCAATTAGTTATAAAAGCGTTTTTTTTTTGTTTTTTTAAACTATAATTTATTTTTTAGTTTTTTTTTTTTTTTTTTTTTTTTTCATATTATTGCATTGTCATCGACCTTTGACAGGTGTGCAAAGTTTGAATCAAATCTGATCGTTCAAACTAGGACAAAATCGAGCTCAAAAGGGTCGGTTACATACATACATAAAAGGTAGACATCAAAACCACAGCCCATTAGTGCAGAAGGAATATTACTGCCAACTAAGGTATGAAGTGTGAGGCTTTTAGTTTCCTCAATGTTTTCCTTCACCTTTCCGGGTGCTAAAGCTCAGAAAAATAATAGAAACCCGCAATAAACGACAAGAGCATAATATACTCACGTCACCTACGGCTAAGTAGAGGTAATACACGAGCTAACGCGCGTACAACTTGAAGGTTCGACTGTATACACACGCGTGCTTGCTCCATTATCAAAACACAATGTTTTTTTTCATCATACAACTAACACAAGTACGCGGTTTCCAATTATAAGGTCATGGGTTCATCCAGTCGTGTACCAATGAGTTTTTCTGTGGAAAAATGTATTTGCACTATGCCAGTAACGGTGAAAGAAAACATCGTGAGGAAACCGGTGTGTCGTAGAACCTAAAAAAGTTCGAGCAACTCAAGTCAAACTTCACGCAAAAAGCGCCCGCCTGCGGAAACCAGTCCGCACACCAAGTGCGGACTGGTCGGAAAATTCAGATCCAAATGAATTTGGCAATTTTTTTGCCAAATTCATTTGGATCTGAATTTTCAAAAATCGTTTCATAGTGAGCGCTTTACTCTCTTGAAAGAGGTTGAGTTATGGGGAATCGGAGATGGAATTATAAAGAGTCATTGCGTGAGTGGACTTCTTGTTAATAAATATAAATTTTTAGATTCTCAAAACTTTAGAATTCTCAAATTATAAGAGCTTTCCAAGATTAAGGTAATAAGTAAGACCATCATCATCATCGGCCCCGCCTTCCGATCCTAAGGTCGTGGGTTCAAACCCAGTCGTGTACCAATGAGTTTTTCTGTCGAAAAATTTAAGTACACAATGCTAGTGCTCTCAAACGGTGAAGGAAAACATCGTGAGGAAACCCGTGGCTTAGACAGCTCCGCACGTATTGACCATGTCTTTCCTGTGGATTAGGCCGACTAAGCTGTCAGGATGGTATAGGTGCTGGGCAAGCCTATCCCATCTAAAATCCTGTCCCAGGCACTATAGCGTCCCGTAAGTAGGGGCATGAGTAATCACCAGTTGCCCCTGACGCTATATAAATCATCTACATAGATGCAAAGGCCTGTTTACTTTTTTTTTTTTTACATCATCATCAAAGGGATTACTGCTGAACAGAGACCTCCTTTAAACATTTCTAAGACGAAAAGACGAATATCGTTGCTCCATTGGGTGTTCTAAGTAGTGAGTGAGTTCTTTGGAGTGAGACCACAAAGTGCGGTTTCATGCGTGTATATGTAGTTGAGGCCTGCAACTTGTTCTACTTGGAGTAATATGTTTCCCAGTAAACATGCCTCAGTAACTAAGCATATCCGCTAGTTAAGGCTTGGTGTAGGCGAATACAAAAATATTAATAATAGACGTGACAACATCTTATTATCCGATGGAGCTGGCTGCACGCATGAAAAAAACATGACTCATGCGGCGTTACTTCGCTCTGAAGCGTTGCATTAAAGGCATGAAGTGCAAGCAAGAGTGCGGAACGAGCGACAAAGAGGCACAATCGCCTCCGCGTTCGGCAGCGTTTGACATTTCTGTCTCTTTCCTACTTGAGTGAGCGATGCGTCCGCGTGGACAGCTGTATGACGTTGTCACGTTCAACTATCGTCAGTAAACCGACTTTACAGACAACCAATTTTTTTTATGAGCGTTCGAAGTGAAAATTCCAATGTAAAAATATTAACTAGCAGAAAAATCTTACAGTTAAAAAGTTATAGTGCGTTACTCTTTTTCAATTTTTAAAACTAACCACCTACGTTATAATAGACATATTTGCTTAGAACCCTTTCACTATTTACATTTACCATTGGGTAAGAGATGACAATATTTATATAATAAGGCAGGCGATACAAGCTGTCGCTGCCCACAGGCTTCCAGTCACAACCACAAAACGCCGCCACTGTCATATTTCCTGTAGTTTTCATACATTTGAGCAAAAAGTGTTTTTAACCCAGTTGGCACTGATCGTAGTGACAATCCATGGTTTTTCACAAAATAAAAACATATTTTTTTGCAAAAAAAACCATTAAGTAGTTTTACTATTGTTACGGAAGTGGGTACAGGGATTGGAAGGAAACGACGGATTACACCGAAAGTAGCGATTTATTCGCACTACGAACACGTAACACTGCACTGAACGCGTAGCACTGCACTGAACGCGTAGCACTGCACGAAACGCGTAGCACTGTCCGACACTGTCCCCGCGCACTATGCGTTACACAGTCCAACGCTGTGCTCCGATCACTAACAGTCCACTGGGAGCACTTCACCACTTTGCACTTCACTTCACTTTTCACTGATCACTTTTCACTTTCACTGTTCACTTTTTCCACTTTTCCACTTTTTCTTCTTGTTCCTTTCTTCAGATCACTTTCCACTGAACTGCCCGTAGACGCGCTTGCAGCTCCTTATATACCCGGAATTTCGATTGTCATTTATTGGATTTCGATCGTCATTTATTGAATTTCGTAAGTCTTTTCGTTTTCTTCTGTTGGATTCCGATCGTCTTTTCCTTCTTGCATCATTTCTTGTTTTAGTCCAGAACTTTCGGTTCTTTATTTGAATTTCTTAAAGAAGGCACTCGCCGCTACTAGAATTTTCTGGTAACATTAAAATGTCGAACAAAAATCTTCATAGCTGAACCGGGCTCGAACTCGCGTACGTCTGCTTTGCAGTCGTAGCTCTGACAGCCCGGCCGTTGTGACAATGACGATGTTTGCCAAAAACTTCACTGCCTTGCACGCTTACGTAGTTACGTCAGCACGGCGTCACACTACCCCCTCCTTAGACGTGCTCGTCCCGAGCATCGTTAGAGCCGTAGTACCGTGCCAACCTGTCCACATGAACCACTTTCGCTGGACTTCTTGGCGTTTTCCGAATTCTATATGTGACATCATTGATCCTCGTAATTACTTGAAAAGGGCCTTCCCAACTCGGTTGTAGTTTTGGAGATTTTCCTTTCCTTCGAACGGGGTTGTGAAGCCAAACAGCAGAACCTTCTTCAAAGGACTTGGAGTTGACGCTTCTGTCGTATCGCGTTTTCATTCGCTCACTAGCACGCAGATTCTCTTCCCTCATATGCCCGTGAACTTCCTCCATTTTCCTTCTCAAATCTTCCGCGTATTCCGAAATACAGCTAGGCGTATCTGGAGGACAACCCGCGAGAAGATCCGCTGGAAGTCGAAGCTCTCTTCCAAAGTTCGCTCGGGCCGGTGTAGTAGAGGTACTCTCATGAACCGCAGTTCTATACGACAGAAGGAACAGAGAAATGTACTCGTCCCAATTGTTCTGATGGCTTTCAACAACTTTTGCCAGATGCCGCTCTAGAGTTTGGTTGAACCTCTCCACCATTCCATCAGATTGCGGATGATACGGCGTAGTCCGAGTTTTGTGTATCCCCATAATCTTGCATGTTTCCTGAAAGACTTGCGACTCGAAATTCCTGCCTTGGTCACTATGGATTTCAAGGGGTAGTCCAAATCGGCAGAAAACTTCATTCACCAGTTTGCTAGCCACAGTAACAGATTCTTGATTTGGTAATGCAAACGCTTCTGGCCACTTGGTGAAGTAATCCATTATTACCAAAATGTAACGATTTCCACTATTCGTCATTGGAAACGGCCCGGCCACATCCAAAGCTATTCGTTCCCAAGGAGCACCCACGTTGTATAACTTCAACGCTCCCCGACTTCTTGTTTGTGGTCCTTTGACAGAGGAACAACTCGTACATTTCTTGCACCAGTCTTCAACATCTTCCTTGCAGTGCAACCAGTAATAACGTTGACGAATTTTCACCAAAGTTCTCTTCACACCGAGATGACCGCCTGATGTTCCGTCGTGATACGCTCGCAGTATATCAGAAATCTTTGACTTCGGCACAACTGTCTGAAGATGATTGTCTTGTCCTGATGCACTCTCCCATTTTCGACATAAAAGACCATTGTGTAAGAGCAGGCTATTCCATTGTGCCCAATAGCTCTTAGTTACTGCACTCATTCCGGCAACTTCACTCCATCCTGGGCGTGTGGATCCATCTCTCACCCAATTGAGTATTGGTCTAAGGTCTTCATCTTCTTCTTGTAGTTTACGCATGGCATCGCTGCTCCAATCATCATTTACTGTATCAGTTCTTATAACTCGGACCATAGATTTTTCTTTATCTTCCTGTTTCACACAGTGTTTGCAGTCTTCAGAACACGGCCGTCTTGACAAAGCATCAGCATTCCCATGAGACTTCCCACTGCGATGCTCTACTACAAAGTCGTACTCCTGTAGTTGTTCAATCCATCGCGCAACTTGTCCTTCAGGATTCTTGAACTGCAGTAG
This sequence comes from Thera britannica, assembly GCA_939531255.2. Lineage (NCBI taxonomy): Eukaryota > Metazoa > Arthropoda > Insecta > Lepidoptera > Geometridae > Thera > Thera britannica. Next base: position 21,657,904 of record OW618037.2, read on the forward strand.
CCACTTCAAGGCTGCATGATCTGTTCTGACTAGAAATTTCCGACCCAATAAATACTTCTTAAAATGCTGAAGTGTTTTGACAACTGCTAGTAGCTCCCTTCGAGTGACACAATAATTCCGCTCTGGTTTTGACAGGGATTTACTGTAATAAGCTATCACAACTTCTTGATCCCCTTTTCTTTGTGAGAGTGTTCCTCCTATCCCTGTATTACTTGCATCTGTGTCAACTACAAATTCATTGCACTGATCCGGATATCCGAGTACTGGTGTTTCACATAACCGGCTCTTAAGTTCCTCGAAAGCCGCCTGGCATTGTTGGTCCCAGACGAAAGGCCGTTTTTCTTCTGTTAGTCTATGCAATGGCTTCGCTATATCCGAAAAACTCTTGACAAAACGACGGTAATAAGAGCAAAGTCCCATAAACGCCCGTACTTGTGTTTTGTCCGCAGGCACAGGCCAATCTTTAACCGCCGAAATTTTTGATGGATCCGTTTCGACGCCGCTTTCCGAAATAACGTGTCCCAAATAGTTCACCTGCCGTTTGAAGAATGAGCACTTCTTCTGGCTTAGTTTCAGATTTGCACTTCTCAACTTGTTAAATACGGATTCCAGCTTCTTCAAATGGTCATCAAATTCTTGCCCCACTATTATAATGTCATCGAGATACACCAAGCAGGTTTCTCCCAGCAACCCAGCAAGGACACGTTCCATTAACCTCTCGAAAGTAGCCGGGGCGTTGCACAGCCCAAACGGCATCACTCTGAACTGCCAGAGGCCCTTTCCTGTGGAGAACGCGGTCTTCTCCTTATCCTTAGGATCCAACTCCACCTGCCAATAGCCACTTTTTAGGTCCAGCGTAGAAAACCATTTCATGCCGTTGAGAGTATTCAAGGTGTCGTCTATCCTTGGTAATGGATAACTGTCCTTTTTGGTCACGTCGTTTAGGCGGCGATAGTCAATACAGAACCTCGTTGACCCATCCTTCTTCTTTACCAAAACCACTGGTGAGCACCACGGACTGGACGATGGTTCGATTACTTTATTATCCTTCATGTCTTGAATCATGTCGTCCACCTCCTTTTCTCTGGCAAAAGGAATTCGGCGGGGTCGTTGTCGTATAGGTTGTTCATTTCCAGTATTGATTTTATGCTGAACCATGCTCGTCCTTCCGATATCACCATCATTCTTCGAAAATATATCGGAGTACCGACGTAGCAAATTCTTCGCCTTGAGCAATTCAATACTTGTCAAATCTTGCTTACATTTTTCTAGTATACTGTTAACGTCGATTGTACTTGGTTCCGTCTTTTTGGTTTCCTGACAATTCCGCAACCACACGATTTCTTCGCTTCGCCCTATTAGCGTTCCCTTCTTTAACACCTGTTCTTCATTGCTCAAGTTCAATACAGGTACCACTGCTTCCATAGATGAATTGACGACTGTACGTGCCGGCAGCCATGATGACTCGTTATCCACTTTTTCCAGTATTGTCCAACGTCGCTGTTTCAAACTTTTATTTCCGGGAAAAATTACTGGAACTAGCGTTTGTGATCTTGGCAACAGTTTAGTGTTCCTAATGCAGTACACCTTGCCCTCGCCACCGCCCCTCATTGGTATTTCGTCTTCCCCACACTTCAGGACACCGGAGTGAATGTCGAGCTTACATCGATGATCCTTTAAGAAATCAAGGCCGATAATGCAGTCATCCACAATGTCAGCTATTACCGCTTGTTGCCAGTACAGCTTGTCACCAATCTTGATAGCCACTTTCTGTTCACCTGATACTGGTATATGCTGGCCGGTAGCCGTTGTCAGCTGGTAAGCTCCCTTCTGAACGTTGATCTTTCCGTTTCTTCTTGTCAGCTGTGTCCCAATTACCGTACGTGACGCTCCAGTATCCAAAGTCAATGAGCACGGACTTCCATTTACTGATCCATTAACAGTTAAGCTGTTGCCATCTGTACTCTGACAAATCTTGATTTTCGGGGCTTCATGTCCACCAGTCAGTGCCCACCCTTCAGCTCTGGCTGGAATTAGTTTCTCTGCTTCTCCAATGCTTGTACACCAGCATCGGTCCTTCGTCTCTCCACAGTTGTAGCATCTAGGGACGAAAGCTCTGTGTTGGCTTACTTGCGCCACTTCAATTGAATTTATTCCCCTCAGACGTCCACTCCTCGGGTCTCGGCGAACGGCTTCCACCTCGAGCGCATGCGCGACGGCTTCCTTGATGTGACCGTGATGACCCAAGCGCACGGCAGCTCTTACTTCCGCGTCGAAAATACCGTCGACAAACGACTGCAAAAGCATGCTGTCGATGACCGATGCCGGCGATGTTTGGTACGCCTTCCGGACCAACTTCTCTACCTCCAGAAACCACTGTTGCAATGACTCATTTGCTTGTTGGCATCGATCACGGAGTTGAGCGCGGAAAACATGCTCCAGGTGTGAGTCCCCGTAGCGCAATTCTAAGGCTTCCAGCAATTGCTCGTAGGTTGCATCGCTCCTCAAGGCCTCCAGCACGGCCAAAGCCTTGTCTCGTAGTCCCAAAGTAAGCGCAGTTTTAGCCTGGCTCTTGGTCCACCCATTCAGGTTTATCACAGCCTCAAACTGTAGCTTGTAAGCCGCCCAGGAAGAGGTTCCATCGAAAGGCGGGACTTTGAAATTTCCGCCTGCAGTCGATGCACTTACTATGGTTGCTGAGCCCGGGATACCATTTGTTTTGAGCTTCCTGATGTCTTCTTCGACGGAGGAGAGGCGGTTCCCGTATTGTTGTACAGTTTTGACACCTTCCTCAATGGAACAGAGGCGAGTCCCATGTTGCTGTATAGTTTCCTCCACCGCTTCTACCCTGCGCATACTGTCGGTGATAGCGGTCAAAAGATTCTTCTGCAATGCGCACATCTGTTCCTCTCGCCGGTGGGCCTGCTCTTCCTGGCGGCGGGCGTCTTCTTCCTGGTGGCGTGCCTGCTCCTCCTGGATGGCGCGCAGCTGCTCCTCCTGCCGGCGGGCTTGCTCCTCCTGCCGGCGGGCTTGCTCCTCCTGCCGGCGGGCTTGCTCCTCCTGCCGGCGGGCATCCTCTTCTTGGCGGCGAGCTTGCTCCTTCTGGATGGCGTGCAGCTGCTCCTCCTGCCGGCGGGCTTGCTCCTCCTGCTGGTGGGCATCCTCTTCTTGGTGGCGTGCCTGCTCCTCCAGGATGGCGCGCAGCTGCTCCTCCTGCCGGCGGGCTTGCTCCTCCTGCCGGCGGGCTTGCTCCTCCTCCCGGCGAGCCTGGTCCGCTTGCATGGCGCGCAGTTGCTCAAACAAGGCGCCAAGGTCTGGTCCAACCTGGGTCCTCATCGACGAAAATCCCGAGGTTGCTCCACCGGAGTTGTCTCGGCGCCCAGGGGTTTCTTCCTCAGGAGCCTCGGCGCCGGAGCCACCCGCTTGCTGCGAGGCAGTCTTAGCGCGAGTACTCATGCCTTCTCTCGGCATGACAGGCATTTTACCTTCCAATCCCACTTCTGACACCAAATGTTACGGAAGTGGGTACAGGGATTGGAAGGAAACGACGGATTACACCGAAAGTAGCGATTTATTCGCACTACGAACACGTAACACTGCACTGAACGCGTAGCACTGCACTGAACGCGTAGCACTGCACGAAACGCGTAGCACTGTCCGACACTGTCCCCGCGCACTATGCGTTACACAGTCCAACGCTGTGCTCCGATCACTAACAGTCCACTGGGAGCACTTCACCACTTTGCACTTCACTTCACTTTTCACTGATCACTTTTCACTTTCACTGTTCACTTTTTCCACTTTTCCACTTTTTCTTCTTGTTCCTTTCTTCAGATCACTTTCCACTGAACTGCCCGTAGACGCGCTTGCAGCTCCTTATATACCCGGAATTTCGATTGTCATTTATTGGATTTCGATCGTCATTTATTGAATTTCGTAAGTCTTTTCGTTTTCTTCTGTTGGATTCCGATCGTCTTTTCCTTCTTGCATCATTTCTTGTTTTAGTCCAGAACTTTCGGTTCTTTATTTGAATTTCTTAAAGAAGGCACTCGCCGCTACTAGAATTTTCTGGTAACATTAAAATGTCGAACAAAAATCTTCATAGCTGAACCGGGCTCGAACTCGCGTACGTCTGCTTTGCAGTCGTAGCTCTGACAGCCCGGCCGTTGTGACAATGACGATGTTTGCCAAAAACTTCACTGCCTTGCACGCTTACGTAGTTACGTCAGCACGGCGTCACACTATTTTCCGTGTGCACTAAGCCTTAATAAACAAACTTCAGTAACTCATCACCTACTAATTTGCCGGAGAGTTCGCTCGTCTGAACACGCCTTATTCCATCAACTTAACAGCTTTAAGATCTGATTGCGAACCTAGGCTTAACTTCCATTAACTATTCATTACTTTAACGGTTAAATGCGTATTAATAAGCTTTTGCTCATGAATAGTTCAAGTTAATTCTTTTAGCTTATTTATTAATTATTATTTTTTATCCACAAGCTGTTTAAAAGAATCGGTTGTCTGTAAAGTCGGTTTACTGACGATAGTTGAACGTGACAACGTCATACAGCTGTCCACGCGGATGCATCGCTCACTCAAGTAGGAGAGAGACAGATGTCGAACGCTGCCGAACGCGGAGGCCGATTGTGCCTCTTTGTCGCTCGTTCCGCGCTCTCGCTTGCACTTGAAGCCTTAAATAAAAGCTCAGAGTGAGGTAACGCCACATGAGTCACGCTCACGTGCGCGCAGCCGGCTCTATCGAATTATAAGACGTTGTCACGTCAAAAAATCGTTTTGCGCCTTGAAAATGCAACTAGCGGTCACCAATCCTTTCAATGCTAAACGTTGCTTTACTTGAAATAAACTAATTTCTCTACGGACGCTCAAAAGTGACTGTAATGGTATCACAAGGATCACTTTAAAACGTTTGTCGTATTCTAAAAAGTTATTTTAATTTGATATCTGCTACGCCGTAGCACCGTTGCTACAGAATTCGTAGACTCGTATCATCTACGTTCTACGCTACGAAACATACTCGAAACTCTCGTTTATCTACATCGCTTCAGAAAAACATTTACTCCACTCGTTTCACACAAATTTGAACCTTAACCCCTTGGAATAAGTACAAGAAAGTACTTCCTTATGTCTCTATTTGTTTCCGCTTCCCAATTTTCTTGATTAGATTAATGTACGGCCTATGTACTCTCGGTAACTCAATACGAACCTTAATTTATTAGTGTCAAGGTCTCAATTTGCGTAACTTGGTGAACTTTGACTCAGGGTTGTCTATGTAAATGTAAGATTACTTTAGTTTTGATTTTGTTCGTATAAAAAAGTCTTTCATCATTTTGGGTTGCTTTTTAGGGTTCCGAAGTACACCAAAAAGTATTTATAAGGCTAATAGTAGTTCAGCTCTTTGTGGAAGGTTCAGCCGGGAAAGTACTACCATCTTTTGCTTATTTCTGCCGTCAAGCAGCGTTGATGTATTTCCACTTGTAGGGTGTGGGTTTCAGGGCCTGTTTGATTCAAATTGGTGGTTGTGTTTCTTTGGGCACGTTTTTAACGTGTGGGACCTTCTAAGCAATGCTTTGGTTTAGGCCATGGTTACCACTTTACAAGTGGACCACTATGGTTGTTCCATCTGTATTTATTGACTGGCCTCTCAGCTCAGTTGGTAGTAGCTCTGCCTTCTGCGCCGTAGGTTGTGGGTTCGATCCCCACCGAGAACAAATTTTGTGTGTTGAACGCAGATGTTTGTTTTCTGTCTGGGTGTTATATTTTATTCTAAGTATGTATTTATAAAGAATAAGTATTATAATTATCAGCTATCTGGGGCAAGATAGTGGTGTGTGTAATTGTCCACAATATTGTTATTAATTTTTATTAATAGCAGCGTATAAGCATTGCTATTCAGCGTGGCAATGCCGCCAGCGTCTTGGGGACGCTTCCGTTTGGCATTGATTTGGATCGGTTGAGCTATCTCTAGATCGTTTGTAACGATCTGCAGATAGCTTAACTGTTTCTTGTGTATTTTGTACATTTTGTAAATATTTGTTTAATTGTAAGTTTCTTCGTGTAAATAAATATTTTTTATTTAATTAATAAAAAACCTATTACACAACATATATATCTAATATTCCTGAGGAGGAATTCTTGTAAACCAATTATCTAAATCACTATAGTGTGAATATGTAAAGTGACAATACAATTTAACTAGCTATCACATGAATAAATTATTCAACTTCGGTTCCCCTATTCGAAGAACAATGAACTCAATCGATATTTAATTTAGATTGTTGTCGTGTTATTTTGATATTGGTGACTTCGACTTGTTTAAGAAATGAAATATCTTTACTTGCACGAAGTATTATGGTAAATGGTGGTTTTTATGTAGAAATAAATCTCACATACGTCGCCGGAGCGGACACTGACTTTCAAAAGTGTGCACTATAAAAATAAACTAAGATTAGGTTCATTAATAATTAAAAAAAGTCGAACAGCTCTTTACTTTATAAAGCCCTTTTTTTACTATTTCGAGCGTCATTCAAATCAGCCTATGGGCTGATTTGAATGATTTAGCGAAAAACATGCAAATATGGAGGCATCAGAACTTATAATTTCTTAATTGACTGACCTCTCAGCTCAGTTGGTAGTAGCTCTACCTTCTGAGCCGTAGGTCGTAGGTTCGATTCCCACCGAGAACAAATATTTGTGTGCTGAACACAGATGTTTGTTCTCCGTCTGGTTGTTATATTGTATTCTAAGTATGAATTTACAAAAAAAATATACACAGGGTTATTCATTATTAGCTGCAAATACTCAGGAATTAGGTTCAACAAATAGAATAAAAAATATTTATGAAATTATTTTTTTTAAATTTGATCAAAAAAATTTTCAAGTTTTTGTATCGAAATTTTATTTTTATTAATTTCTTTACGGCTATTGCATAATGATTGCCATGGAGGACAGGACGATGACCCACCCAGGCGGTGACTGAACGCAGAGTGTCACTCACGGCGCGCGGGCGCGGATCAAAGGTCAAAATAGGTCAGGCGCCAATGATTCCTTTATCGATTTTCTCGGGATTTTCATAACAAAACTTAAAAAAAATCATTTCATAAATATTTTTTATTATATTTGTTGAACCTAATTCCTGAGTATTTGCAGCTAATAATGAATAACCCTGTATAAGTATTATATCAGCTACCTGGTTCCCATAGTACAAGCTCTGCTTAGCTTGGGGCTAGATAGTGTTTGTAGTTTATTTTTTTTATTAGTAGAGGTGTATTTTGACCGTCTTCACTATGAAAGAGGAGATTCTCAATTCGGCTGTATTTATTTTTTATTTTGTTTAAATGGTGACCCGGCTGTAACATCCCTACCTCCGTTGAACAATACAGCCGCCACATTACTAGCCCTGATTAGCAAACATGGCGGCCTACCCGCGCCAATTCGTCCCAATGATTAGCCACGTCAACACAGCCTGATTGTCCTTTGAAAGCTGTTTCACATACTAATTCAGGAATAAGGGAAACTTGAGCTACCCTCAAAATGTGTCTTACGTCATATTATGGAATCCTCGGGTGTCGTGGTGCGCTAGAAGCCTATCGGTGTAGAGTTCATCCAATCTTAAACTGCACGTCTCACTACTTCAGTCAGTCAAAGTTAATTGTTCTTTATTACCTACATCACAAAGATCATTTTGAAGTACTTTGCTGTGAGCCAACGTCAAGAAAACGTGGTGGAGGGGCGTGCATTATTAGACTGGTTTATACTATTTTGTGCATGATTTTATCTTGTCTCAGGATAGCACGGGACTGCTCTCTCTGTCTCTGCTTGTCTCATACAAAATCTATGGGATAGTCGATAGATACTAGGAACCACGTAAAATGGCCGTATTAATGGACTTACCTTTAATAGTATTACGTTCGCGCGTTGTGGTGTGCCAGAAGTCTATCGGTGCCGTACATGGTAGGTATAGGAGTGGTGATACTAGAGCAAATATTGCGGATCTGCTTCCTCTGTCTCATACTAACCTGAGTGATCACAATACAAAATAATATAAGTTAAAAAACTTGAGAAACCGACTTCATGAAAGGGTTGGACCGATTTTGATGAGATTTCTATGGAACCAATCTGGAATGAATCACTATTTTTAAAATTGGCTCTAAAATTACGAAATTATGCGATAACAAACAAAGAAATATTTGAAACAAAACGGCTTAACCGATTTTGATTATATTTCTATGGAACCAATCTGACAGTATTAACCTTCCAGATAAAAAATAGTTGTTCAAATCGGCTTATAAATAATGAAATTATGCGATAGCAAACATAGAAAAAAAGAATACATCCAAGTTGAGAACCTCTTTTTTTATTTGATTGGTTAAAAAAAACTAAAACTAATCTAAACTCAGAATTGGGGGGGAATTTTACTGATGTTTTGACGTTATTACAATAAAAAGCGCTAGTTAAAAAGGTTGTTATTAGTAATCTTTAGATCTTCGACTGTGGCTAAGGGTATAAGTTGTAATTAGCCCTCGAGCAGTCGCGTGGAACCACCAACTTGGAGTTCCCGTCAAACGCAACGTAATTGTTTCGATATTAAAGCGAAATAACTTCCTCTGTGCTGGTCCTGCCAACTATTACTAGATTTTTTTTGCAGTTTGTCAACTGCAAAGTCAATATAATAATTTCTTGCACGCTTAAGGGTTAATTTCATGGATTACTAATCCACTAAGCAAATATTTGAAAGATCTGTAAAAAAACATCTAAATAACTGACAAATATTTAACTGGTCGATAAGCAATCCTTAACTGGCCTAAGAGCTCCTTCTGTACATCTTAACAAACAACTTTTGTTCTACGACTTTCAATAATTCGTATTTTTTGTTCCATACAAATTAAAAATAGCAAACTTGTCACTTTAAATAATTATAACTCTATGCCCCGTGGCGTGGCGCGCTGGCAATTTCAATGAAAGGGGCGCGCGATGCGAGGTCGTGATGCGATTCTGGTCACTGGTCATTACCATGAAGCGTCTACACTATACAGAGCTAAAATTGTTACAAAAACATAAAATATTTTTTTGGGAAATGTATTGATTTTTGGCAAAAGTCGTAGAACAAATATTGTTTGTTAAGATGTAAAGAAGGAGCCCTTAACTGGTTTCTTATATAATTACCAATAACCCTGTATATTATACATCTACAATTCAGGGACAAAAATCTATTTTATTTGATGTATGGACGGAGAGAAAGCAAAACGAGTAAAATAATTGTGATTTGCAAAAAAACAATACCCTATATTTCGCACTTTTTTGCGATCATGGTGCATCTAAATTTGCCGAAATATCGGAAGTCACAAAATAAAATCATGGTAAATGTGCCGCTGTCCATAGAAATAGTGTTAAAAACTTTTTTATTAGCGAAAACTGTTGAGCTTTTAGTTGTTCTATACTACCACTATTATGTATGTGTAATTTCTAGTTAAATAAGCTGTTTGTTTTCCAAGAATACAAAAAATAAAATAAAACCATGATACATAGATTAAAAAAGATATTCGTGTATAGGAAACAAAACATTTTGACAGAAATCTTCATTTAAATATTATGTGTCATCGTTTACTAAATACTAGATCTGGCAGAAAAGGGCAAAGTTGGCAACACTGCCGGTTAAAAAACATTGGAAATCTGGACTTGAAAAGTTTATTATTAGATTACCTCTAGATACTGACCGAGTGGGATGAAAGTATCATCATGATGATCATCATGATGATTATCATCATCATCCTATATCAGCCCACTACTGGATGTACTGCTGGATGTATGTATAGGTCTCTCCCAAGATACGCCACTGAGCCTGGTCTTCGGCTCTTTTCCTCCAGTGCTTGCTACATTTCGCAGATCGTCGCCACAACTTGCTGGAGTACTTCCTACACTCTGCTGACGCGGTCTCTACTCTAATATTTATTCGTTTACTTCAACAAACAGTAAAATACACAAACATTTTAACATTTAACAGGTTTGGAAAAAAACTCTTTTAGGGTTAAGCTCGCCTATGAACATGTCCTGTGTTATCACTTATTTGTAAACGTTTCTGTGTGTGTAATTAAGAATTATGAATTGTGAACATTTTGAGCTATCTACAGTCCAACAAACGATCTATAAATAGCGCAATAGATCAAAATCAATACCAGCCTAGAGACTATTAAGCCTAGTATCAAGCAGGTTTGGGTTCTGACAGACTACGATTGAAATCAACTGACGTCCAATTGAGGTTAATGTAGAGACGAAACTTATTATCCTGATATCCGGCTTTATCAAAAGCCTATTCTTTGCTTTAAAAAACACACACTTCGTTCTGCTAAGTAGTAGTAAAGAAGTCGCGAAATAATCTGGAATCATAAATCATTTATGTTTTACAATAACAAGCAATGTAAAAATATTTTTTTTCTGTCCATTGCTTTTGTGACATGGCATGTTTTCCCTCTGTGCTGTTATTTTATTTTTTAAGTAGGTGTAATTTACTTTATACAGGGTTATTCATAATTAGCTGCAAATACTCAGGAATTAGGTTCAACAAATAAAATGAAAAATATTTATGAAATGAATTTTTTAAAGTTTTGTTATGAAAATCCCGAGAAAATCGATAAAGAATATTTCCTTCCTTTGGAATCATTGGCGCCTGACCTATTTTGACCTTTGATCCGCGCCCGCGCGCCGTAAGCGACACTCTGCGTTCAGTCACCGCCTGGGTGGGTCATCGTCCTGTTCTCCATGGCAATCATTATGCAATAGCCGTAAAAAATTAATAAAAATAAAATTTTGATACAAAAACTTAAATCAAAAATTAAAAAAAATCATTTCATAAATATTTTTTATTTTATTTGTTGAACCTAATTCCTGAGTATTTGCAGCTAATTATGAATAACCCTGTATAATATGTAATGCACTAAGCTAGGTTTGATTATTTCTTTTTCATCTTTTCTTTAAATTGTGCTTTTAATTTTTTCCTACCAACAATTTTAATATTTTAGAGCTTAAAGTACTGCAACACTAAACTTAAATTATGTATAAATACGATACCATTCACAAAACTTTCAGAAACTTTGACATTCCTGTGTTTTTATTTGTATTACTCATATCGTTTCCGGCTACTAATTTGGGACATCTCTATCTAATATCGATTACTTCCGACCGTCCTAATCTGGGTCCCCACCGCACTAAACCAATGTGGAGCGAGTTCACAAAACAGCTTACTTTCATGCCTTTGGATACTGACATGCGATCGAGTGCCATCGTTACATGGCTTTTGTTCAACTGGCTTTGAGCTTGTCTGTTATTGGTTTTTAATTGTTTTGAGATGTTGATACAAATACATTTTTTTTATTTAACTAGCTGATTGAACAAGCATATAACACACCTGATGTTAAGTGGTAACCATTGTCTAGCATTACCTCGTAGGTCACGCATGTCAGAAACGTGCTCTACAATGCACTCCCCCGCGTCCATAAACTTGGGGCATACAGATATGTATGTATTATATCAGCTATTTGGTTCCCATAGTACAAGCTCTGCTTAATTTGGGGCTAGATAGTGTTGTGTGGATTGTCCACGATATATTATTTATTTGTTTATTTCTAGCTAAACATAACAATAACTCTAACTTAGTTTTCAAGAGATCTCTCTTTAAAGAATAAAAAATGATTGGTCACTCAAAAGAATACGTACCTTTTTTACAGATTTTAAAAAGATTTATTTATACGACTAGTTTTGCGAAAAACTTTTGTTTTCAGTGTTGAAATAAAATCACCACCGCATACTTTTATTCTTCCAGTTACCGCACCAAAAAGGCACCTGTCAGGCGGCAAGATAGAATGCAGTACATTTTATCACATCACAACTCTAAAACACTATCACAATACAGTCCACTCTCACATTTCACGAAACAAATTGGAAACAGTATTTTATTTCCAGAATGCTTTGTCCAATAATATTTTTCCACCGTTTCTTTTGTTAACACTACGGGGTTAATAACTTTGCAAGTGTAACAATAGTTATACTCGGGTTTCTTCAATGTGGCAAAAGACACTATAATATGGCCGTAGCATAACGGTTTCCATTTTTAAACTTTGAGGTTAGTAAATTGTCATTCAGCAAGCCAATTGTCAAACGTCAAAGTGCCAAGTAACAAATTACTAAAATCTAAAATAGTCGTTCCTTTCATTGTTGTCATTAAAAACAATATGGTAAACTGGGCACGCGCATTTCTATTTTTTTATGATTTTTATTCAAAGAAAAAACTTATATAAAGCACCTTAAATCAAATTTATGAAATTGTATAAAAAATAATAATAACATATTTGATTGTTGTTAAACATAAATTAAGCAGTAGTTGTATAACCATGGAATTCCGCGAAGTCACGCCTGAATCTATTAATTATTTTATTGTTGTTACATATGTTGGTACATTTTTTCTAACCACCTAATTTATTCTTTTGATTTATGTTTTAAATTTACATTTTCAATTAAACCATTTGATTTGGACACAAGCAACCAATCCAAAACTATAAAGTTCAACATTGGTTGAAAAAATTGACACGCACACACTTAAGCTATCTTGTGTATGTGTGTCAGGTGACGCGGATAAATATCTCAAGAGAGGCTCTGGTTACCCGCGGGCCTACGCTGCAGTACGGGCTAGTTCATAACGGAACTTTAAAATAAATAAACCAATATTTAATTCATTCTTAAACCAATCCACGCATTCGAAATTTCGAATGTCAACTTACAACTTATTAATAAAACTTTATTATTTATATGGTAAATGTCTTCCAAAACAAATGATTTTATTATAATATTATTATTAATATAACACATATTTAATATAGTAATGGTAATAATGAATAATAATAATAATTGTACAATGACTAAACGTGTTACGATCTACATGATAATAAAAATACAGAATTGGCGTCAAATTTCTGCATTGCATTTATTTTAAGTGGGTTTATTTTTAATTTTTTTTTGTCTATACATAGATATTTACAGTAAAGTTGTAGTTAGTTTTTTTATTAAAGTTATGTGTTTACAGTTTATCACTCATTCGACAGCAAGCAGCATGTAGCTAGTAGGTTCTTTATAAAACAGAAGCATTCAATAAAATATAAATTCTGCACGAGCATCAGAGATAATAAAATTCTTTTTTAGACACACTGAAATGAAATGCAAATAACGCAACAGTGCATATTTAAAAAAAGAAATAAAACTTGATAAACAAACGTAGCCTACAAAGTTCAGTAACCACAGCTTAACAATATACGCATACGGCAGTCGCCACTGCGCATGTGCCAGTTCACTCATTCGGACTATTTGTTTTGTCGTTACACTATCAAAAAGCATCGGATTGCCTTGAAAGTAGCATCCTTTCTGCTTATCCTTGGCCTTCTGTGCCCCTGACTACACCCCACAAGTGTTTTCGTGTCGTGAAAGTGAATATAACGAAGTGACGTACGGAATCAATCATCTGTCAAGTGTTCGCGCCAATAACTTTGACGTTTGACCACGCGCGCTCGGACGCTCGAAATTTGAATTTGTTGTTTCCTGCCAGTGACTTTTCTTGACTTTGGAGTGCAAAATTGTCACTTGAGATATCTGCAATACGGCAGTAAGCACCCGTGCGGTAGGCCGAGCACTTGGCGATAAGGACCAAAATCGCGTGAACTTGAGCAGTGATCACCCAAACTTTCCAAGTGTTTATTATTTAATTGAAGAAAAACATATCTCCGTACTGAAGGCTTCCAAGATGAATATAACATCGACGGACGGTGAGTGTTTTAAATTAAAAACATCTGCAATGTCAAATTTACTAATTGGTTGCATTTCGTTTGATGCGGATATTTTTTTGCAAACAAAACTAGTTCTTCTGCGGTTTACGTTTAGGTTTAAATTTAATAGATCACGCTGTGTATTGCTACCATATTTCGTTAAGCATAAGGTCGAGATTCGTGTGTCGATACATCTATGCGTATTTTGGGGCTAAATGAATGTTTGCGTGTTGAAAGTGTTCTGTTAGAATATTGTGTGGTTTTTATTATTGTTTTAGAACTAAATTAGTTTTGTCGGGCGATGGAACGTCTTTGTTGAGGGAATCGCGATCATTTGTCTTGTCCAATGTTGGTGACAGCACGATAGTTTATTTCCTTTTCTATTTTGTTACAAAAACGCTTTTATAAAGACTAATTTCCCTATTTATTACTGTCAGTGTTTTCATACAAATCTTTCTTTTTTTTAAGGTTTATTTTATAGAGTTAAGTTACTTAATTTTGAGTATTTAAAACTTTAACCAAAGATAATTTATGATTTGAACTAACTGGAGCCCTATAAGACGGGTAGCAAAGTACCATAATACAAACCTATCTGTGGTTTCTAGCCCCATGGATATAAGGTTCAAAATCGCAGGTTCTTTGGCAAGTAAAATGTATTGAAAAGCCTACGCCTTACCACTGCAGATATCTATCCTTTATATTTTATACAGGACCCTACGTGTTAGTAAGGGTAGAGTTTTGGGGGTAGAGACTTATGCCAAGCCCAGCAATCTCATCATCAGTAACCTGAAGAAGCCCACTGTTAGACAGTATCGGCCTTCTAATACCACGGTTTTTTTTATACAACTTGGTAATGGAACAAGTGTATGGTCCATTTGATGCCCGTTCCTGACGTGCATGACCTACGAGACTATGTAAAATGTAAAAAAATCGGTTGCCTGTAAAGTCGGTTTACTGACGATAGTTGAACGTAACAACGTCATACAGCTGTCCACGCAGACGCATCGCTCACTCAAGTAGGAGAGAGACAGATTTCGAACGCTGCCGAACGCCGGAGGCCGATTGTGCCTTTTTGTCGCTCTTTCCGCATCACGCTTGCACTTAAAGCCTTAAATGGAACGCCTCAGAGCGAGGTAACACCGCATGAGTCATGTTTTTTCGTGCGCGCAGCCGGCTCCATCAAATTATAAGACGTTTTCACATCAAAAAAAATATATTTCCTTATAGGCATCCTTAATGTCAAGCGGTTACCTAAGCCTATGGACGCGTGCAATACCAGAGGCATCACAGGCGCGTTGCCGACCTTTTAAAACATTTTGAAAGAAGAATTTTTAAACTGAACTGCTTAAGCTAATTTTTTGTTGATTTATAGGGTTCATTATAATTAGGACAAATTTTTCAATATATAGAGTTTGTTTATATGATAAAAATATATCTACATATATCTTTGTGAGGAAATCACTAAGATTTTATTATTAAGCGTATCAAAGAGAAGAGCGTGGGTTCAAATCCCACTCATTCATAACAAAAGCAATTTGTTAAAAACACGACACAGAAAATGAAGCCACTTGAGTTCTGTAGTCCTACCTCAAGTTCTATCTGGCTCTGTCTCTGGCTCTGGTTTTGAGTCTCTGTGAGTGTCGACTAAATAAATTCTTCGTCGAAACGTCACACACACAGTAAAATACACTGGTGAGCACTCACACAGACTCCAGACAGAGCCAGACAGAGCTTGTGGTAGGCCCACTGAAGAAAATTACCCGTTCCCGTCATGGCGTGAGAATTTGACCCTCTCACGTAAATGTTTTACTGTATTACGTTTTGGAGACAGTGACATACGTGCCAACGTGAAACGTTAGAAGACGGAGGCTTTATGAGAGGAATTAGGGCGGGCGGAACTAATATATCATCAGAAGGTATCCTTGAAAGCTCTGGCTGCTCTAGCAGAAACTGCCTTTTGATTCTAAGGTCGTGGGTTCGGGTCCGGTCGTGAATCAATGCACTTTCTAGGTAAAAATGTACGTTGCAGGATTTTATCACTTTAATCCTTAAGATTCTTTGGACTGTCTATAAGAGGGTAGGCAGAGGTACATCCAAATATTACATTTTGCGTATTTTGCAGTGCTAGATTGCTAAAGTCAAAATCAAAACCCTCCTTTTGGCTTAGTTGCATTTGGGTGAAAATTCGTAATAAAATAATATTATAAATTATTCCTACGTTCATTTTCGTTAGAACTTTTCCAGATCCTATCAAAATAAACCTGAGAAACCCATACACAAACGTCGTAAAACTATTTCCAGAAACTCATTCGAAAGGTTCATCCTATACCCTCCATTCTTCATAATGAAAGCCTTCGTAAACTACATACGTACCTACCTTTTCGTAGAATAGTTTTAAGGCTACGCCGAACAGAGTAAGTTACCTTCTTTGTTTATCTTGGGTAAGTCTATGTGTATCGAGGCTGATACTCAAATAAAAAGATTTAACTTAAAGATAAAAAGTTTGATGAAAGTAAATAAAAATACCAAAACGTTTATTTACTTTTGTCGCTGCCTGTACAGTTTCAACAACATTCTTGAAAAGAAAAAATCATCTAAGGTCCATCTAAGGTCCAAATTGTTTGCTTTATACAGCAAAGTAGACAAACAAGCATACGGCCCACCTGATGGGAAGTTGTTACCGTAGCCTATGGACGCCTGCAATACCAGAGGCATCACAAGCGCATTACCGACCCTTTTAAACGCCCTTTTTGAATAACCCTATGCTATAGTCCGTAGGGAAAACCTCAGAAGGGAGATCATTCCTATAGCCTGAGCATTCGTGGAAGGAACCTAGGTTCCAAGGTGTGAGGTTGAACTCTCTGCCTATGGCGAGCAGTGCGATGGTAGAATGAGGCTATTGGCATGACTTCAAACAGTTCTTCAGAGAATACCATGTGTCTATCGCCAAGCCGACGCTTTTTGCGTGTTACAACAAACACCAGACACGTGTATTAACGCCCTCTTTACCAAGAATTTACCAAAGAGCGTCATAATAATCATTGTTATTGTGGCCGGGCCTTAACATTCGTAGCATGTACGCGTAGACTCGTAGGCACTCGTAGGCGCTCGTAGCACGCTACGCATTGCTACGGGGCACGCATGCGTAGGTGCAAGGATTCCTTTCATTAATTAAAACTTTGCTTTGGAAGGAAAGCTAAAGTTGAATTAGAGCTAGCTCATATTCGTTTTGGTCCCTAACCCCCGAATACTGAAACGCAACTCAGATTTAAGCACGTCTCAAACGACGAATATTTGACAGATTTTCATTGAAAACTGTCAAATATTCGTCGCTTGAGACGTGCTTAAATCTGAGTTGCGTTTCAGTATTCGGGGGTAAGTCTATTGCCATCTCTATTTGTTAACATGAAAGTGACAGTGACAAGAGACTTTTAGCGAACGTTAAAAAGTGCCAAGCTTTATAAATGAGCGTAGTGTAACCAGTGATATTTTTTTATGCAACTAGCTGATGTAACAACTGAACATCAGGTAGGCCATATGTTCCACCTGATGTTAAGTAAACATCGCCTATAACGAATGTATGACCTATGTTTTTAGTACTTGTTGATGAATTAGATGGGCTCGCCTGATGATGATTATGAGTTTTTTTTTTACAAAACTCTAAGAAATATCAAATATGTATATTTTTTTTATTAAAAAATATGGTTGTATATTCTGGATATGCATAGGCAACCATATTTTTTGTAAAACCTTTTTATGTGAAGATTAAAAAAAATATTAAAAATATACCGTGTTGCGTTAGGAAGCACCTTAACATAAAAACAGGATTGACTTCCCAAACATCAATTTACCCAAAAATAACTTCCGCTAACAAATCCCCGAACTAAAACCCCGTGACGTCACAGGACAAACAGGCGGACAGTCCAAACACGCATCGTTATGTATTTATGAACGGACTACGCTCCATTTATATTGAGTTGTACTTATATGACAATAAGTGGGTTGGTTTGGAAATTGAGATTTTAAGGTTTAGTACCTACTTAGTTTGTAATATCGTCGTATCTTTCTTTTTTTTTTAATTTCTTATTTTAATAGTGTGTGTGCTGAAGCAGCAAATAAATAAATGTCTATGCCTATGTCTATGTCTATAAAATAATCTGTTGTAGTAGCTTCTGCCAGCGGTTTTCTTCACTATTAAGAAAGAAAGAAACATTAATTTGTCGCGAACATTTTCAATGTATTACCCGTAAGTTAAAAAGATGATATAGATAGAGAATAGATAGTTATAATACATACATCTATTTTAAACAACCCCCGTTATAATACAATGTTCCGTCGCAAGTTATTTTAAAAAAAGAACAGCAAAACCATTTGAAAGCAGGAAATTCTCGATTCATTCAGGAGATGGTCCTCTATTTATAAAAACTATGCGATCCGCGATGGCGATCAGCAAAACGCTATCAATTATATATGACGGCAATATTTGACAGCATTTCACTGATCGCCATCGCCTAGATGTGTGCTGTGCAGGCTTTAAATCATCATACATACCCCTTCTTTCTAGAAACTTACTACAAGCTCCCATAGCTAGCCTATTCCTTTCTTAAGCCTAGGTCACAGCTGTGATTTAAGATCAGTTTCAGCATAAGGGCTTGCATACATCTGCAGGGCTACCACGAGCTCCATATGGTTATGGCTATGGCTGTCAAATTGTGTACAGATAGGCTGACCAACACATTCATTTTCTTCTTGGGTTTGAATGTGTTGACACTGTTGACACAATTTTGACAGCCATAGCCATAACCATATGAAGCTCATGGTAGGCCAGCTGAATCCCGAACATATTGCTTCTATATTTGACAGCGACACTGATCGCCATCGCAGGAGATCTAGATATGCGCAAGGCTTTATTCTCGAAATACGCTACATTCGTGAGTTAAAAATTTATACGCGTGACACAAAGAAGGATTTTGATATTCATTTCACGTACCGATACCTTTTTGAATACTGACACCGCTTTATAGCGAACGTCTTTTTGTCTTATTGTGACGTTTTCTTTGACTGGCCTCTAGCTCAGTTGGTAGTAGCTCTGCCTTCTGCGCCGTAGGTCGTGGGTTCGATCCCCACCGAGAACAAATATTTGTGTGGTTAACATAAATGTTTGTTCTCTGTCTGGGTGTTATATTGTATTCTAAGTATGTATTTACAAAAAAAAAAATGTATTCAAGTATTATATCAGCTATCCGGTTCCCATATTACAAGCTCTGCTTAGTTTGGGGCTGGGTAGTGTTGTGTGAATTGTCCACAATATTTATTTATTATTATTTAATCAACATAGTCTATGACTGATGGGTACACCAAAAAGTTTCTGAAGTTACCGACTTCATCTAATCTATGGTGAGTAGATCAAGAGACGGGGAGGGGTGAAGAGGGGGGGAATAAAGCAAACTTTGAAACTTTTAGCACAGTTACCGGCTTTAGTAATGGGTACCATCATTATAGAACTGCGGTGGTCTAGTGAGTAACTCTTTCTGAAACTAAGACCGTGGGTTCGATTCCAGCCGTCTAATTTTACACGTAACTTTCGTAAAATAACGTAGGTTTTGTACATTTTGTAAATATTTGATTTATTGAAAGTTTCAATGTGTGAATAAATTATTATCACTCAACTACACTTGTATCTAACTAAATAAATAATAAATAAATATTTTGGACAATCCACACAGCTAGATTATTTGCTATAGTAATTTTTTTACTGACTGTACATTAAAGTACTTTAAGGTACTCACCAAGACAGAACCTGTACGAAGTACAGTGGCGAATTGCTGAGTCGTGCTGCTATGGGGCTTAACCCCCATACACTTTTCAGGATCGTGCCCTCGGGACTTGCCTGAAATAAATAGGAAGGAATAGGATCTGTTTCACCTCTGATGGTAATTGCACCTAATTTATGCTTCGAGTAACTCCTAATAGAAAACTTTTTAGAAAACACTAGCTTTGTGTACACCTATATTCCAAAAAGAAAAACCCATAGGTAAGACTGGAAGGGAAGATTACTACCACTAGACCACTCAGTAGGCCTCACAAGCTCTATGCTTCTGTTTTTGGCTCTGGATTTGATTCAGTGTGAGTGTTGACTAAATAAATCCTACGTCGAAACGTCACACACACAGTATAATACACTGGTGAGCACTCACACAGACTCAAAACCAGAGCCAGAGAGACCCAGACAGAGCTTGTGGCCTACAAGAGAAAAAAAGACAAAAAAACAAACAAACTAAGACCTCAAATATATTAACACATCTCTCTTTGATAAGCAGTTGAAAAAAAAAGACGTGTGAACATGCCTTACGATTTGCAAAAGTTTTTGTTTATTCTGGATCACCATTCAATATTTCCTCATAATAACAAGTTACTTTTACCCAAAACTCGAAGTAAACTTTACCTCAATAAATGCAAACACATGGGATTACGCAAAGTTTCGAGTAATCTTTTGTTTCCCGAATAAATAAAGGCGAACCCGGCACAAATCAATACCCACTTTTATTACAAATTGGTTAACACCATATCAAGATGGAACCCGACTAGAGATGGGTGGTTTACTGTTTTCCGTATCCGGTTATTTCTATCCGGCATTTTTATATTTAACTTTTGGTAGCGTAGAGCAGGAAGAGTCTAAAAATAATAACAGTATGTATATATAATAATTCTTCTTCTTATTGTGGCACTGATTCTTTCAAACCAGTGCAATGTGGTGAAAGGATTTCAAGTGCACCTCAGAGAGGCTTTTTTCGTGCACTCGATACATGTTTAGTTTAGATTCTGCGAAATACCGGTCTCCTCATGATTGTTTCCTTCACCGTTTAGTACTGGCATAGTGCACATACATTTTTTGAGATAAAACTCATTGGTACACGACTGGATTTGAGCCCACGACCTCAAGGTGATGATCAGAAGGAAGGGCTGCTACCACTAGAGCACCAGTGCTCCAGTGTAAAATAATTATAGCTAATTAACCCATTTAAATGATACCACTCCCTACGAACATAACGCAGCGCGGGCGGTTATTATTTTTTTTATTAAAAAGAATATTAAGCAAATAGAATTTACCACTGAGGACAGTAAGTCCTGAGAAAAGTGCATCGACTTCTAAATTCCTCCATCATTTGGCCTTCATCTGTCTGACTATTTCTTGTTTAATTAACTACGAGCTGGTATGACTGAGCTTTGCTTTTTTTTTGTAAATTGATGGCGTTCTCCGTGACATTAACTCGTGATTTTGACTACTCAACAACAGATGGCGCTAAAATTTTTAATTATTAAAATAACTTCTCTCCTGAGTCTTTTCTGAAAATGAATCCTAGCTAGATCGATTTATCGCCCCCGAAACCCTCTGTATACTTAATTTAATGGAAATCGTTGGCGCAGTTTCCGAGATCCTAAATAATATAATATATAAACAAGATTTTCTCGTTTAAAGGTATGAGATTACTGAATAAATTAATTGAATTGAATTATAGTGTGTTATTTTTTTTCGTCTTTTGTCCGGCTGCCCAGAAAACGGTTAATATTTTTGATTGTTTTGCAAGCCCTTTTGCGAGTCCTGAATTGTATTCACTTCTTAATCCCTATTTCTTGTTTAATTATTAATTGTTGATGAATAAATGAATTGAATTAAATTATAATGTTTAACTTATTTCCGTCGTTTTGCCCGGCCCAGAAGACGGATAATGTTTTTTACTCTCTTGCATGCCCTACAAACCCGTTGATTGGGTGCTATATGAGTTTTGTTTTACAGCCGACCGGGGGAAGGTCTATCGAGCCATCAAAAACAGGGCACGGCAGAACTACTTCACTTTTTGCTGGGAAAGTAGTTATTTTTCTCCTTGTTTTTTCATGACACTTTTATTACGCAAGACGCATAAAGATTTGATTCCACGGGTCTGTGTTATAGGCTAGTTACCACTTAACATTAGGTGGCCATTCTTGTTCCATCAGAAAGTTGTATAGGACCTGTAGGCCTAGTACAAGCTCGGTCTGGATCTGTCTCTGGCTCTGGTTTGATTAAATAAATCCCACGTCGAAATGTCACACACACAGTATAATACACTGGTGAACACTAACACAGACTCAAAACCAGAGTCAGAGACAGAGCCAGACAGAGCTTGTGGTAGGCCTACTGTAGGCGTGAACAGACAGTCAGCCAGACAAAAGGATTTTTATCCTATCTCTAAATTAAGACGCTTCGCTGACTCGGTTAATAATTGTTTATGTTTTAAAATTGCAAACTTATCGGTCGTTAAAGCGAAGCAAAAGTTACGAGAAATCTTTCAGTTTCAAGACTTAATTTTTTAAATCTTGTTCATTTCTCTTTTCAGGTAAGTTTAAAGATAGCAGAGAAACGTGTCTTTTCACAAAAGCGCTAAAAGATTTCACGAGGTAAGTGCTATTGAAAATACTTTTTTTAGAAAATCATCTTGTTTGTCTGGAAAATGCTTTGAAAGATTAAGGGGGTAGGTTTTAACCAAGTGAAATGCCCCTACTTACGGGACGCTATACGGGAACATCATCTCAGTCCAGATAGATAGATATATAACACTTTATTGTACATCACAAGAATAAGACGTAACATTATGAAAATACTAAAACTATAGCGAAGTACAATGAGCGGTCTTATCGCTATGAACGATCTCTTCCAGACAACCTAGTCTAGTCATCCGAATCCACAGGAAAGACATGGTGAAAACGTGCAAAGTTAACTTGCGATGTTTTTATCACGGTTTGTAAATGCTAAAATATGAAGGTAAGTACATACTTTTTAAAACAAAAAAAAACGATGACACCACTGATGCAAAGACATAGGGCAGTGCATTGTAGGGCACGTTTCTGACGTGCGTGACCTGCGAGGCATCACTTTGCTTAAGGCAATGGTTACCATTTAACATGAGGTGGGTCATATGCTAGTTTTATAAAAAAAACTTTTCCGCATTCGAACCCGTGATCATAGATGTTTGGAAGGGGAACTTGCCACCACTAAACTACTGTACTCTTTGACGTAGTATAATACTTAAATAAGGATATCCGTAGAAGAACCAAGGTCACCGACATAGCTCGTAGAGTTAGCAAGTTGAAGTGGCAATGGGCAGGCCTTATAGCTCGAAGAACTGACAACCGTTGGGGAATAAAGGTTCTCGAATGGCAATCACGACCCGGAAGACGAAGCGTCGGGCGCCCACCCATCAGATGGACCGACGACATTGTTAAGATCGCGGGAAGTCGATGGATGGAAAGGGCTCAGAATCTTTCTTCCGGAAATGTGTAGGGGAGGCCTATGTCCAGCAGTGGACTTCCTCAGGCTGATGATGATGATGAATACTTAAATGCCGATAACTCTTTATCGACATAAAATGGTTTCATAGAATTTACGGAGTGTATTTATTTAAAAACGCGTATTTAAATTATAGTGCTCCAATAAAGTGTAGGTCGATGACCTGCATATCACTGAATATGGATAGTCATCGTTTCCGATCAATTAATCAAAATGAAATATCGTTCGATTTATATATCCATTTATATTCCATTTATATCGAAGCGATTATCTACTTTACTGTAGCGACGAACGTAGTCTACGCTGTAGGAGTAGTGCATTTAAAACCCTTTCAACACACTAGTTCGGAGACAGAAAAATTGAGACTATTTATAATTTAATCGTATGTACCTCATCATCCTCATCATTATCATCAACTTGTATTAGTCCACTGCTGGACATAGGTCTCTCCCAAGACGTGCCACTGAGCCCGGTCTTCGGCTCTTCTCCTCCAGTGCTTGCCAGCTACATTTCGCAGATCGTCGCCCCACCTTGCCGGAGGGCGTCCTACACTACGCTTACCTAAACGCGGTCTCCACTCTAGTATTCGTTTGCTCCAACGATTGTCTGTTCTACGGCAAACATGACCGGCCCACTGCCACTTCAGCTTACTAATCCTTTGAGCTATGTCGACCACCTTGGTTCTCTGTCGAATAACTTCGTTCCGGATTTTATCCTTCAGAGAGACTCCGATCATAGCCCTTTCCATAGCTCGCTGAGCGACTTTCAGTTTGTGGACCGACCCTACTGTTAGTGTCCACGTTTCGGCAGCATAGGTCATTACAGGTAGGACGCACTGGTTGAAAACTTTCGTCTTCAGACATTCCTATGTACCTACTACATTCGTATGTACCTACTGTTTGTTTAACCAGTTTTGGGAATAGGACATCCCTAATCGAATCAAACAGCGTGACACATCTCTAGTGGTTGAGAAAAAGAAGCGGAAGAAAAGGAATATGGCGTCGTTACGTGTTGTTGTATTGTTCGTGGTGTAATTAAATAAAACAGAATTGTAGCTATAATCACTGAAGAGTTTTCGTCCTAATACTACTCACCTTAAAACCTCGGCCTGCCTCCATGTTTGCTATACCCTATGCAGGGTCCATGTGATACCTACTTACACATACAAACTATGTAAGTAGAGTCTGTTCAGAAAGAGAGCCGTCGTGGTCAAATTGTGAACTAACGTTTCGATTTTTATATGGCAGCTCATCCGTTTCTTTCCGCCCTCCAATCCCACGACGGTTCTCTTTCTGAACAGACTCTACAAACTAAACCAATCATTGCATTGTAAAGCAATCATTGTATTGAGTATTGAGGAGCCACAGGCTAGTGTGGTACGGTCATGTCATGAGGAGTGATGAAAGTCATGTAACTAGGAGATTTATGAGTATGAATGTAGATGGGAAGAGGTAGGTCAAAGAAGAGATGGACGAACAGTGTGAAAGATGACATGGATAAGAAAGAAGTGAATACAGAGATGACGGCTGATAGAGGAGAAAGAAAGAGGAGAATACGGAAGAGAAACCTCTTTGAGGCGCACTTTAAATCCTTTCACCACACTTGGTTCGAAAGATTCAGCGACACGATAAGAAGAAGAAATATTTCTTTCGTCTTATGTTTCTTACGGGGAGAAAACATTGAGAGGAAACCAGCATATCGCAGAACCCAGAGTTCGAAAACATAATTATGTATCAAGTGCACTAAAAGAGCCAAATTGAGGTGCACTTATCACCACACTGTTTTGATAGAGCTAGAGACATGACAAGAATAACAACAGCTCACTGGGTAGCCAATCATCGAAAAATAAATAGTAGTAGAGCTCTTTGTGAAAAGCTCGTCCGGGAAAGTACTACCACATTGCTTATTTCTGCCGTGAAACAGCATCGCTGTGTTTCGGTTTCAAAGGTGTGGGCACCGGGAAATTACTGGCATGTGAGGCTGAACATCTGTATGCCTAAAGTGGATAGACACAGGGCAGTGCATGGTAGGGCACGTTCTTATAGTGCTTGGCTTACTAGGTAATCCTTTGCTATAGGCAATGGTTACCACTTAAAATGGCCGTTTGCTTGTTCTATCAGTTAGGTGTGTAAAAAAACCTCATTAGAATGCCCGCGAAGCCTCCACCATCGATATTCTGTAGGGTCTTGATTTACAGCGTGATTGCCTGGAACATTACTCTACTGGTGATGAATTACAGACCTCTGACGGAACACTTTTAACCGACTGTGAAATGAAGTGGTTATTGATCGGGATAAGCGAATTAAAATTCAGAAACAGTAGGCCTACCACAAGCTCTGTCTGTCTCTGGCTCTGGTTTTGAGTCCGTGTGAGTGCTCACCAGTGTACGTATATAATACTGTGTGTGTGACGTTTCGTAGGATTTATTTAGTCAACACTCACACAGACTCAAAACCAGAGCCAAAAACGTCTGTTTAATATAAAACGTGTTTTATATGTAAAAAAAAAAAAAAAGATAGCTCAACTGATCCAAATCAGTACCAAGCGGAAGCGTTCCCAAGACATTTTTTTTTTTTAAGTAGTTTTAATCATTAACTAGTGGCCGCCCGCGGCTTCGCTCGCCCCGTTCTTAGTGCACCTCTACGTTACAAAAAAAACACACCCTCCAAGTTTCATGCTTCTAGGACTAACGATTTAATCTGTGCGTTGATTGTCAGTCAGTAACGTAAGAGTTTTATATATTTAGATAAAAATTTCAGTTATTATATCAGTTTGTTTCATACAGAAAAAGAAAAGAAAGAAGAATTAAAAACAAAACTGACGTGCCCTCCGAAGCAAAGAAGCGCTCTAACGTAAATGCTATTGGACACCCATTTAAATGTTGACACGCATCGGTTTGAAATTACCACGCAACCCCACAAGGCGTATCAAAAGTCCAATGCTAATTAGAAAATTATAACTAGACAGGTACAAAGAATCTTCATGGAAAACTCTTTAGCTAGTTGCTACAAGGCTTGAAGCTAATTAGCGCCTGTTCATATTTCATCTCCGCTCTGTATGCTTCGTATAGTTTCCAAGGCCTTGGTAAAGCTAGAACTTTTTACATACGGCTTTTTATCAAAGCTATGTCGAATAAAATCTGATTTGGATCAGTTGAGCTATCTCTAGATCGTTTGTAACGATCTGCAGATAGCTCAATTGTTTCTTGTGTTTTTTGTACATTTTATAAAATCTTAATAAAATAGTCTGATTTATCATAAAAAAAAGAAATATTGCGCGTGCCTGCGCGTGCCTGCCTTATGCTGCCTCCCTACGTTGCGTGGTTCTGCAGATCATCACGCACAGCCGACGACGACGCACGGCAACGCACACAGACAGGGCTCCTGTGCTACCGCGCACCTCTGCGCACGAGACCGTTCCCATGGTGTGTCGTGCGAGCTGATCCGCCCCCGTGCGCGATATCACACACCGGTGGGAAGGGGCTATTATGTTTTCCGTCATCAGTCACGCGCAGATTTATCTTGCGCAGGATCAATAATAAATTGATGATCATTATAATAGTTATAAAGTTTAAGGTCCTTTCACCACACTCGGTTCGAAAGAACCAGTGACACGATAAGAAGAAGAGTTATAATTAGAAAAATTTAAAGGGTTAAAGTACGATAGTTCATTATTAAATTATCTAGTTCATATAAAATGTATTTTTTTAAATAATTAACTATTTTATAATAAAAGTGTTTGGTATTTAACGTATATTCTGTTGTAAATAATAAATAAATAAAATAAAAAAATAAAATAAAATAAATAAAAAAAACTAAACTTTTTGCAAAAAAAAAAGTTACAATAACAATCAATCTTTTATTAAATGTTGTCGCTAAAAGATATTGGTAACATTAGATATGATTGTGAAAGACAAGCATGTGTTTTTATCTGACCTTGACCCCTAAATTTATGTATATTGAGCAAGACCACTAGATATAAAAAATACGGCTATAGGTATATCCGATCTTCCAATATCAAAGGGCCGTGGAATCAATCTTGCCGATAGGACGACCGCCATTGATTCCTTTAAAACAGCCAGCCAGGTAGTTTCCGATAATACGAAGCGCGCCTGTTTATTGGAGCTGACATAGACCTAGGTTACGATAGAACTGGGCAATCGCACTGACCTGAATGAAGGTGAATTTACAGTGCAAATGGAGATTGAAATTGGTTAACAAACGGCAGTACTTACAGTCAGTCCCAATGGGTTACTTCCCAATTTGTAAAATTAAAACACATCTTGTAATATTGGTGAGCATGTAAACAGCGCCATCTACCCACAAAATAAGTAAATATGGTGCTATGGTGGCCTTTACTTATAGTGAAGATAGTTATAGATAGTGCAATCCACGAAGGCGTGCCCCACTATTCCTCCTTACCGTTTATAGTATATGTGTGCAAGCTTCCGTCGATGTTTGAGTGTTATCGGTACACACTAATTACCTATGAGTGCACACGCACACTACAATGAATAGACTACGGTTCGTGACTGCCGCTCGGATAAAACTCCCCGCACCCCGCGAGGGGCGCGTCTTCGTGAATTGCACTATCTATACAGGGTGTAATCGTTAAGTGTGCACAGGCGATTATTCCGTAACTATTGCAGATATCAAAAAACTTTAAACTGATATCGAAAGTACTTTACCTAATGAGTAAAATGACATTAATAACTTTTTAAAAATAAAACGAGAAATATCCAAAAAAATTACATTAATCACTCCCATACATTTTATTTCTTAGTAAGTACAAAATTTTGTGTTCAAAGCATATGTTCGAATTTGAATTTAGAACGAACGCCAAAGAGTATCTTTCTTTTTGTTTTTATTTATTATGTTGCTTTTCAGCTAGTTCAAATCAATACAATATTGAAACAAGGTTTATTATAAATTTGAAGTGGTAAGATAATTAATCTACACGTGTATCTACTTGAAATTCATTAATACCTTCATATCGTACATAATTATAAAATGACAAGGGTAAAATGAGTAGGTACTATTCCACTTAAAATAAGGAAACTAAAACCTTTCTACTATCTCATACTAAATGTATGGGAGTGATTAATGTATTTTTTTTGGATATTTCTCGTTTTATTTTTAAAAAGTTATTAATGTCATTTTACTCATTAGGTAAAGTACTTTCGATATCAGTTTAAAGTTTTTTGATATCTGCAATAGTTACGGAATAATCGCCTGTGCACACTTAACGATTACACCCTGTATAGGTCTACCAGAATCTCATGATAAATTAAGTATTAAAAATTTGTTGTGTACAATGCTGGGAAAATTGGAATAAACGATCTTGATACTGATTAATTTTAATTTATGTCGCTAGTAATTGATTAATTTGATTAAATAGGTGACGATTGACGTTACCACATGAAAATATTTTTTTTTTTATTCATTTGAATGCCATGAGATTCTCGTAGACCTATATAGAGTATCTTCGGTAACTTTTAATATCATATTGTATTAACTTTGACTTTCAAATATAATATTTTTACTAGCCTCTCAGCTCAGTTGGTTGTAGCTCTGCCTTCTGCATCGTAGTTCATGGGTTCGATTCCCACGAAGAACAAATATTTGTGTGGTAAACAAAGATGTTTGTTCTCTGTCTGGGTGTTTTATTGTATTCTAAGTATATATTTACACAAAAAATATGTATCTAGTATTATATCGGCTATTTGGTTCCCATAGTATAAGTTTTGCTTAGTTTGGGGCTAGATAGTGTTGAGTGGATTGTCTAATTTTTTTTTATATTTACGAAAGAGAGTAAGCGTAAAGGTCCAATTTAACACTAGAGTTTATTTTCCATCTAAACAAAATTCACAAGCTATTCGATCAGACAGTTCTAATCAGCCTTACGTCTTCGCAGGACCAGTGTTTATTGGAGCCAATAAGAAGGGAGTAAAATAAATCAGTAGCCAATAGGGCGCAAGTCGTGTTTCACGCTATCGAGCTCGCCTTGAGAGAGGATAGCATTACCTTTACCACAGAATATACGAGTGTACCGAACGTATAGATAGACCACTGTTACTTAAAACTGTAGGTCGATTCCACTTAACAACAAATCACGACGAGTCATCCTGAAGCCTACCACAAGCTCTGTCTGGCTCTGGTTTTGAGTCTGAAATCTGGTCTGAAGAGTCTGGAAGGAAAGAATTAATCAGGTTAATCCTATAGAAATATCGGGACGGGATAATGTACACCACGTTATTGTACACCCCGTTATTACGTTGCCAGTTAAGCCACATGCACATTGGAGCAATTCAAACATATATTTTTGCTGTTTTGTTCTGGCACTGGATACTTATACCTTTTCCTTGATGATTTATAGGGCGGATCCGACTAAGATAGGTTAGTTAGAACATAAAAATTTCACAGCGACCGCCGCAGTGCCAGAAAATGTTTTTTTTTCAATACCCTCAAAGGAGCTATCATATTTAAGAGATCCCGTTGCGTGTACATTAACTGGCCATACATTAATCGAACCCGAAATATCATGGTAATAGTTAAAATTGGTTCAACAGTTTGACCATGAAATAGCTTTATTAAATTTTTTAAACTTTACTTGGCGTGTCACTAGTTATTTCTAATAATTAGTGTGGAGAAAGAATTGCAAGTGCACCTCAAAGAAGAAAGACCTTTCTTTCGTACACTTCGAGCATATCTTCGAATTTGTTTAGTTCTACGAAATGCCGGTTTCCGCTCGATTTTGTGAGAAATGTCCGCCAATAATTATTTATTTATTCTCCTTTCTGTAGGCCTACCACAAGTTCTGTCTGACTCTGTCTCTGGTTCTGGTTTAGAGCCTGTGTGAGTGCTCACCAGTGTATTATACTGTGTGAGTGACGTTTCGACGTAGCATTTTATTAGACAGCTCTGACACAGACTCAAAACCAGCGCCAGAGACAGTGCCAGACAGACCTCATGGTAGGCCTACTCTTAAGTACACAACCAATAAACACGGAAGAAAAGAAAAACTAAAATGTACAAGTTGAGTCTGTTTTGTATTCATGACTTCAATAAATAATGGCAGGGCGAGAAGAGGAAGTACTAATGGTTCTCGAATTAAAAAAATCTTATGTTAAACCAACATCCGCCGGCTGCTCTACTCGCGTGGTACCTACCTAGATGATATACCTATCATCATCATCATCATTTCAGCCCGGTAGCACCCACTGCTGAGTATAGGCCTCCTTCATTTTCTGCCAGCCTCCTCTGTCCTGTGCGTCTCTTGTCCAGGTGTTTCCTATACATATACACCCATAAATAAATAAATATTATATAAATTTGGTCGACAATCCACTCAACACTATCTAGCCCCAAACTAAGCAGAACTTGTACTATGGGTACCAGATAGCTGATACTTATATACTTTTTGTAAATATAAACATAATAATATTTAGAATACAAAAGAAAATACTTGTAAAGTATTTCCTAGTAGGTTCATGTAGTCCTACTACAAGCTCTGTCTGGCTCTATCTCTGGCTCTAGTTTTGAGTCTATGTGAGTGTTGACTAAATAAATCCGACGTCGAAACGTCACACACACAGTATAACACACTAGTGAGCACTCGCACAGACTCAAAACTAGAGTCAGAGACAGAGCCAGACAAAGCTTAAGGTAGACCTAGTGAGCACTCACACAGACTCTAAACCAGAGTTAGAAACAGAGACAGACAGAGCTTGTGGTAGGCCTATAGCACACACTGTCGTGAACTTTGATAGTGCATTATTTGAAAGCGATAAACTGATCGCTATCGCAGGCGATCTAGAAGTGCACAAGGCTTTAAAGTTGGTGAATCCCGATCGAGAACAAATAGTATTCACTCAAACAAATGTTAGGGGAGGTCGCTCGCTCGATTTTGATCGCCTGTATTTTTAAAAGGCCCTGCATTTTATTTTTATTTAATTACTTCCGCTGACAATAATATTTGAAGTTTGTTTTCAATTTGGAAATAACTAGAATTATTTGAGCTTGTTTTCTGTATTTAATTAAAGATAAACTAGTCTTTCGGTAACCTTCGTTTTCTTTAACAAAATTAAATAAAGAAATTTAGAATTTGATTTGGAGCCTATTCCACTTTTATTCTACTTTAATTTCTACTTTTATTCTACTTTAATTTCTACTTTAATTCTACATTATATTATGCGAAAGTTTAGATGTTTGAATTTAGGTGGCTTTCGACGGATGGACCGTTTAAATAAAACTTTGAAATAATACAAAACCAGTTTTAATAAGTAATTGTATCGTATCCTAGTTAGTATCTGGAATTTGTATCCTGAAAAATACAGTAGGTATACACCATTCTAATGAAAAATGAACAGGCCCTTTGAAATAATGTTTTTTTTACCAACTTTATATAAAAAGGAGGAAGTTCTCAATTTGGTTGTTTTTATGTTCATTATAGCATAACTTGGTCTAATATGAGGCGATTTAAAGAATTTTTTTTATAATCTGAAAATACCAACATTGATCCCATAAAAATTCCATCGAAATCGGTTCAGCCGTTTGGCCATGAAGTCGTGTTTTCATGTTTTTTTAACTTAAATTATTTTAAATAGATTTAAATAGATCGTTCAGCACACGAACGAAGCCACGGACAGCAGTCAGTATTTCCAATATAAACTTATTTTGATGATATCATTTAATTCACCCTCCATAAAGCTTTCAAAACTTTGTAAAAGTCAACCCAATCTCGAAAATACTCCAAATAACTTTTAACTGAAACCGCAATGCAATCACATTTGAGGATCTTTTGAAATGCTTTGAAAATACGTTCTATCAACAGCACAATAGCCTTTCACACTAATGACTGCAGATACAGACGTGCGCAGACAGTTTTTTTTTTTAAATTACGTTTTTTTGACTTGACAACGTCTTATAATTCGATGGAGCCGCCTGCACGCACGAAAAAACATGACTCATACGGCGTTACCCCACTCTGAGGCGTTTCATTTATGGCTTGAAGTGCAAAAGAGAGCGCGGAACGAGCGTCAAAGAGGCACAATCGGCCTCCGCGTTCGGCAGCGTTCGACATCTGTCTCTCTCCTACTTGAGTGAGCGATGCGTCCGCGTGGACAGCTGCTATACAATATTACATTTACATGTTTTCCTCAAGTATGAAGTGCAGTGAAAAGTGAATGTGGTGTCAATTGTTTATAGCAACGATAATTGCGGCTTATGACGTAGTCACGTTCAACTATCGTCAATAAGCCGACTTTATAGACAACTGATTTTTTTTTCTCATAGACCACTTTTAAAATTTTGCTTGTATGGTGGACCCCCTGCCCTGCAGCTTCATTTTTAGGGTTCCATAGCCAAATGGCAAAAACGGAACCCTAATGGATTCGTCATGTCTGTCTGTCTGTCCGTCCGTATGTCACAGCCACTTTTTTCCGAAACTATAAGAATTATACTGTTGAAACTTGGTAAGTAGATGTATTCTGAATGTATTGAGAACCTCCTTCTTTTTTATCTGAAGTCGGTAAAAAGTTAACTTGTCTTATAAAAAAAGCAAATTTAATACGTACGTATGTAAATGTGGTTTTGAAAAATCGCCGGCCTACCAGAGATCCCTTGCGGGCCGCCGCGTGCTGTGAATACCAAAACCACTCGATTACTATCGTAAATTATGGGCTCGAGGGTGTGATGAATTGGATATGGTGTACCATAAGTTTGAGTAATGTTTATTAATGTATTGGATGTTTCAATACGCAACAATGGGATATTTCAGACGGGAGGGGATAATGTACATCATGATATTGTACACCCCGATACTACGATGCCAGTTAAGCTAATTCATGTACACTGTGGCAATTCAAACATGGATTTTTGCGTTTTTGTTCTGGCACTAGATACTTATATGTACTTGTCTTTGATACGTTATAGGACGGATCTGACTAGGATTGGTTAGGTTATGTTACAACATAAATATTACTCACAAGGCGAGCGAGCAAAGCCAGAAAATGATTTTTTTTTACTATAAAATTAAAGGCGTTATCCTCTTTAGAGCATCGCTTCATATTCATCGCTAGATAGACAAAACTAATAATCGAAATATTTTATCTGCTACAGTGTACACGGGCCTTAATAATTTCCCAGTGGAAAACAAGTGGAATCGTTTTAACTGGGTGTAAATTAACTGGCTGTACATTAACCGGACCCTTTCAGATAGCCCCCACAGCTCAGTTGGTAGTAGATAGAAAGATAGATAAAAAAAGTAAACAGGCCTTTTAGATGATTTATATAGCGTCAGGGGCAACTGATGTTTACTCGTGCCCCTACTTGCGGGACACTATAGTGCCTGGGATAGGATATATAATATAGATTACAAACCAGAAACCAAAAACGTAGCATTCAATCGTCAAAACTGTTTGAAAACAGCACAGTTCCACGGATTATTTAAAAAGAAACTTAGATCTAGGCAGACGGCAGACATCTAGGCAGATTTACGTAATCATCATCATCATTTCAGCCCGGTATCACCCACTGCTGGGCATAGGCCTCCTTCATATTTTGCCAGCCTCCCCTGTCCTGCGCGTCTATAGTCCAGGTGTTTCCTGCGACCTTTACGATGTCGTCGACCCATCGCGCTTTCGGAAGTCCAAGATTTCTTCGGCCCGACTTCGGCCACCATTCGGTCAAGG
Organism: Thera britannica; assembly: GCA_939531255.2. Lineage (NCBI taxonomy): Eukaryota > Metazoa > Arthropoda > Insecta > Lepidoptera > Geometridae > Thera > Thera britannica. Next base: position 21,691,748 of record OW618037.2, read on the forward strand.
CCTTACTCCACCGACCATCACCACGTCTAGCAAGATTCACGTAATAAGCTTACGCAATTTTCGTCTTATTACTTATGCTTCATCATCATCATCAACCTGTATTAGTCCACTGCTGGACGTAGGTCTCTCCCAAGACGTGCCACTGAGCACGGTCTTCGTCTCTTCTCCTCCAGTGCTTGCCAGCTACATTTCGCAGATCGTCGCCCCACCTTGCCGGAGGGCGTCCTACACTACGCTTACCTAAACGCGGTCTCCACTCTAGTATTCGTTTGCTCCAACGATTGTCTGTTCTACAGGTACGATTCCACCAAAATAGTGTGCAGCACATTTGCTTACAAACATTTTGTGCTAAACTCCAGCAGTGCAGGTTCTAAGCTGGTATCGCGTTTGGCTTCCATCTCCACTGGTAAGGCTGTGCGTAACTTTTGTAAGCGCACAGTTCAGCACATTTGTGCGCGAACATGTTCATAAATTTTATGATTTTATCATTCGTCCATTCCATTTTAACTTGGTTAATTAAAACAATGTACGCGCACAAATAAATGTTTTCTCTCCGGTGGCGGAAGCAAGACTGAGTTCGCGAACAACAGGTTTGTACGCGTCGACGCGAGTCCACTGCCTGCATGTGTGCGCGCACAAATGTATACAGATGTGCGCGAACATTCCTAGAATGTTCGCGTACAATTTGTTATTGTTTGCTTTAGTAAGTCGACCAGAATAAACATTTGTGTCGCACAATGTGCATTGCAGTGCCGCACAGTTCAGCACACTGGTGGAATCGCACCTTACGGCAAACATGACTGGCCCACTGCCACTTCAGCTAACTAATCCTTTGAGCTATGTCGACCACCTTGGTTCTCTGTCGGATAACTTATGCTTACCATCTCCAAACTACAAGTACTTAGTTTAACTTTACAATCAGCAAACCCTAGATAAATATTCTTGTTTCAACAAAGTTACAGCCAGTTGGTATCAATTCGGTGCCTATCTATTGCCCTGAACCACTACTACTCAGCTTTTAAACAAAACTAAGCTTTATTACACTGATTTACGATTCAAATTGGTACTTACTCGTGAATTCAAGACAACCTGTCAGTAAGACTGTAGTCTTGTGATGTAGCTTACCTATACGACAGTGACGGAGTTTTCCACCAAACATTTTTGCTACCACATTTCGTCTACCAAATGTTTTCGTGTGAGCACGTGTCTCTCTCTTTTGTATGGAAAATTTATGAGACAACATTTCGTTTCGATCGTCTCTACGTAATGTATTTTTGCTGTCTCATCTTTTCTCCATACAATAGAGAGAGACAAATAGGTGAAACGAAAACAACATTTTGTAGTCGAAACGTTGTTAATGAAGTGGGACTTACAAAAGAGAGAAACAAATAGGTGAAACGAAAACAACATTTCGTATTTTTTTAAATAACCGGATTCAGACTGCGTTTTCCCCAGAAGTGAGGTGAGGAAAAAGGTGTGCGAGGCAGGAATAAATATATCAATAGGAATGATGCCCTACGTCACTGACTGTGTGATTTGTGGGTGTGTGTGTGTGTGACTTGCCTGTCAGCTCAGTTGGTAATACATATCTCTGCCTTCTAGGCGTAGCTCATGGGTTGGATCCCCACCGAGAACAAGTATTTGTGTGGTGAACACAGATGTTTGTTCACTGTCTGGGTGTCATATTGTATTCTAAGTATGTATTTACAAAAAATATAAATTAAGTATTATATCTGCTATCTGGTTCCCTAGTGCAAGCTCTGCTTAGTTTGGGACTAGATAGTGTTGTGTGAATTGTCTATAATATTTATTTAAGTTTTTCTGCTAAGAAAAAGAAGCTTCGAGAACGTCAGAACTTTGCAGTGGAAGTTCCACGCTAGCACTTGCATGTCTTCTGTACTATCAATACGAAACTTGCTCGATACCCGTAAATTCCAACTTGGGAGCAACAGACAAGTTTTAGCACTGGACTTGTGTACTACTACTTGTAGTTACGAGGGTAAGTTTAGAGGAAAAGGCAATAGATTTTACAGTGCAGCTATTACTTCGGCCACTGTCCAAGTGTGCACCCCTTGTCGCAGCGGTACACGATACTTTTTGACGTGACAACGTCTTATGATTCGATCGACCCAGCTGCACGCACGAAAAAACATGTCTCATGCGGCGTTACCTCACTCTGAGGCGTTCCATTTAAGGCTTGAAGTGCAAGCGAGAGCGCGGAACGAGCGACAAAGAGGCACAATCGGCCTCCGCGTTCGGCAGCGTTCGACATCTGTCTCTCTCCTACTTGAGTGAGCGATGCGTCCGCGTGGACAGCTGTATGTCGTTGTCACGTTCAACTATCGTCAGTAAACCAACTTTACAGACAACTGATTTTTTGACAATTTTTTGTCGACTGATCAAATTAATTCGGACTTGCGGTACAAGTAAAGTCTTACGCACATCAATGTGACCAGCTGTGATAGCAATCAGTGTATCACAGCGATAATTAATAAATAATAATAATAAATAAATATTGTGGACAATTCACACAACACTACCCAGCCCCAAACTAAGCAGAGCTTGTAATATGGGAACCAGATAGCTGATATAATACTTGAATACATTTTTTTTGTAAATACATACTTAGAATACAATATAACAATATAATTGAGAGCGATACAGTCTTTTTCTTATCGTGTCACTGATTCTTTCGAAACAAGTGTGGTGAAAGGATTTGAAGTGCGTCAAATAGAGCCATTCAGATGCGATTTTATAATTATAAATAATAATGAACGTTAGAAGAATAAAGGAATCGGGCATAATTGGGCATACCTAAACAATTTGAAATAAGTGTTTCCTGTGTTCTTTATTTTCTTTGAAGTAAATTGTAGAATTAAGAAAGTGGTCTATGTAACGTAAAGTGATACTAAATTCTATTAGAACTACTACAGTCTATTTGTAACTTGATTCTCTTCGTTCCAAATCTCTATAGTCCGATTCCAGAATAGCTTAAGCAATTCCGCTGTATTTTAGTTGGTCGCTCATTTTTCACTCAACTCAACTCTCAAATTAATAACTGCTTGAACTAACCTGGCGAGAAGTCAATTTCAAACCTATGAAGAGAAAAGTCTTCATAGATTTTAGGAATGTTTTTATCTTCATTAATATCAAAAAATCGGTTGTCTGTAAAGTCGGTTTACTGACGATAGTTGAACGTGACAACGTCATACAGCTGTACACGCGGACGCATCGCTCACTCAAGTAGGAGAGAAACAGATGTCGAACGCTGCCGAACGCGGAGGCCGTGCGTGCCTCTTTGTCACTCGTTCCTCACTCTCGCTTGCACTTCAAGCCTTAAATGGAACGCCTCAGAGCGAGGTAACGCCGCGTGAGTCATGTTTTTTCGTGCGTGCAGCCGGCTCCATCGAATTATAAGACGTTTTCACGTCAAAAAATCAAGAAGGTTGAGGGTTCAAAAGTCAGTCATAGTTTTTTTTTATATTATTTTTATAAACATTGTGAACAATCCACACAACACTAGGTATCTAGCCCCAAATAAAGCAGAGCTTGCGCTATGGGAACCAGATAGCTGATATAATACTCAAAAAATATTTTTGTTAAATACATACTTAAATACAATACCCAGACAGAAAACAAACATCTACATTCACCACACAAATATTTGTTCTTGGTGGGGATCGAACCCACGACCTATGGCGAAGGTAGAGCTTAACAAATGAGCTGAGAGGCTAGTTAAAAAAAGCTGGAACAAATCCTCTTTTTATCGTGTCACTGGTTATTTCTAACCAATGTGGTGAAAGGATTTTAACTGTGCTTCAGAGAGGCTCATTAAAATCCATTTTTCAGTGGAACAATTTAAAATCTTAACAATTACTATATTATTTTATGGTTGTTTTTTTTTCATTCATGTAATAGAAAATTTACTGGTGATTTTGTGTTCTTTATTTGAAAACTCACTGTATTTTTCGTTAGAGAGAGACTTAAAACTCACAGAGAAAATAAAAATACGGATGCTTAAATACGATCTATTCTAGTCCCAATTCATTTGGAATTTAGTTCTAACATTTGGTCCAAAGCTTAGGTAAATTCCAGAAATTGCTCTTTGAATTTTCCAGTAACCAACAATCAATAAGTGACTCTCGACTATTGACTATTCCAATTTTCTATCGTATCGTAAAATTTGAATAGTTGAAGTGGTTTTCAGTAGAATCAATTCTAAAGCGTCAAAATTGTGAAAATTGGGAGCGTGGAAGATGAAAAAAGGTGTCAAAAATGGACTTCAAGAAAATTGGTCAGAACATGAGTTTCCTTGTTACGAACAAGGAAACTCATGTTCTGACAAATTTTCTACTGGTTACGAAATAAAAATTGTATAACTTTTCTCTTTCAGTTTTTTTTTTCTTAATTCATAACCCGGTTATAGACTAAAAACTGAATAACAATTTTTTTTATCTCGGATACGAACTACGAAAAAAAATCCCTCTAACTGGTTACAAAACTCGGTTACGTACAAGCAAAAGGGTCAAAATTGGTATGAGATTGCTTCACGCGAACCAGATCAAGCAGGATTTCACCAGTACTTCTAACAAAACTGCACACAATTTTGAAGAAATTCCACAACATACAAGCCACTACAGCAAGAAGGAAGGATAAGCCAATCTGAATACAAGCGGCGTTTAAGGCAAGTTATACAAACGACGATTTTATTATAGCGATGTATTATAGCCACCCTTGCCACGGTAAACCCACGATTTATGCGGGATGTGTCAGGATGGGCGCTACGCTGAAAGAATGTGGTATTTGACGTTACACTTTGGTGGCACAGAAACGCAAAACTTGTAGAAGCAGTTAGCTAGTAAAATAATCCAAACTTAATTTATAAAATCACTAGCGGCCTGTCCCACTTCGCACGAATGGAAATTTATTTTTGAAACATATAAAAATAGCTTATGTTACTCAGGGTGAATGTAGCTTTCTAATAGTGAAATAATTTTTGAAATCGGCACAGTAGCTTTTTAATTTGTTCATTACAAACATACACACAAAAATACAAATCTTTCCGCTTTATAATATGAGGCTATAATATAAGGCTTTTGACACGTGAGAATTCATACCATAACCATATTTGGAAATTATTGCTGGACAAGACCATAATTAAAAAAAACTAATTTTCATAATTTTTTATTAATTTTTATAGTGTTTACTACACTTAAGGAAATCACAAAGATTTTTATAATGTCCCAAAAGTTAAGAGCCGAGCGGGATCCCGCTCGGCTCTTAACTTTTGGGACATTATAAAAACTAATTTTCAGTTCATTTATTAGATTAATAATGTATTTCATTGACAGGCAAATGATTTAATAAATATTACATCGCTTCGATTTTACAGGTTTTAATATTCAATATTTTTGTTCCATTTTGCTATACATTAAATGGTTTTTGGGAACTCCCAAAACGGGTTTCTCGGTAGCGCTAAGGCTTGGTGGGGTGAACTCCCCGGATTGTCTCCGGGGGGGATGAAGAGATGCTGCTAATGTGAGTAGTTCCCTTGAATCGCTGAAGCAGATGAATTTTACGTGCCCGAAAACTAAATACTTAATAGCATATAATTATGAAAAACAATCGCTCACCCCGTTCCCGTTGTTTTTTCAGGCTAAAAATTCTACATCCTTCTCCTGGTTCTAAGCTACCTCCCCAGTCCCTACCAATTTTCAGCCAAATCGGTTCAGCCATTCTTGAGTTATAAATAGTGTAACTAACACGACTTTCTTTTATAAAAATAAAGATATACTTCCATGAGTAGGTAAACAGTAGGCCTACCACAAGCTCTGTTTGACTCTGTCTCTGGCTCTGGTTTTGCGACTGTGTGAGTGCTCTCCCGTGTATTATACTGTGTGTGTGACGTTTCGACTTAGGATTTATTTAGTCAACATTCACACAGACTCAAAACCAGAGCCAGAGAAAAAGCCAGACAGAGCTTGTGGTAGGCCCACTGACGTCATCATGACCTAGGTCGCAATCAAGCTCAATCATATATGCATAGTTTCCGTTCTTCGTCTCAGACGCACGAGTTATTAGGTGAAGGTCGTTGGTTTTATATGCTTTGCTTTGCTTATTATACCTTAGTTTTCTATTACTTACAGACTGGCTTCACAACTCTGCTGGCCTACCATGAGCTCCATATGGTTATGGTTATGGCTGTCGAAATTGTGTCAACAGTGTCAACAGTGTCAACACATTCAAACCCAAGAAGAAAATGAATGTGTGGGTCAGCCTATCTACAGGGTTATTCATTATTAGCTGCAAATACTCAGGAATTAGGTTCAACAAATAAAATAAAAAATATTTATGAAATGTTTTTTTTTAAGTTTTGTTATGAAAATCCCGAGAAAATCGATAAAGGAATCATTGGCGCCTGACCTATTTTGACCTTTGATCCGCGCCCGCGCGCCGTAAGTGACACTCTACGTTCAGTTCAGTAACCGCCTGGGTGGGTCATCGTCCTGTTCTCCGTGGCAATCATTATGCAATAGCCGTAGAGAAATTAATAAAAATAAAATTTTGATACAAAAATTTGAAAAAATTTTTGATCAAATTTAAAAAAAATAATTTCATAAATATTTTTTATTCTATTTGTTGAACCTAATTCCTGAGTATTTGCAGTTAATAATGAATAACCCTGTATACACAATTTGACAGCCATAGTCATAACCATATGGAGCTCGTGGTAGCCCTGCTGTTCTTCTAGGATTGATCGTGTGGAACTGGCACCTAGACTCACCGAGCTTTAAGACGTTTCAAAGTGATCCTTGAGATACTACTAAATAAATACATTTTTGATTTGATTTGATTTGTTGGTTGGGCTGGTTTGTGGGTTTAATTACTACCAAAGGCCTCGTTTTTCGTGTTTTTTACTTTTAGAACAATTTTTTTATAAAAGAACCCAAGCTCTTCCTGGCTCTGTCTCTGGATCTGGTGGTGGTCTGTGTGAGTGTTGTATAAAGAAATCCTACGTCGTAACGTCAGACACACAGTATAACACTGGTGAACAAACACAGACTCAAAACCAGAGCCAGAGACAGCAAGCCTACCATGAGCTCTGTCTGGCTCTGGTTTTCAGTCTGTGTAAGTGCTGTCAAATAAATCCAACGTCAAATTGTCACACACGCAGTATAATTCACCGGTGAGCACTCACACAGACTCAACACCAGAACCAGAGACAGAGCTAGACAGAGCTTTTGGTAGGCCTACAGGTTACTTTTTATCAATTTTAGAAAAAATGGTCGCCACCACGCAGCCGGAGCCGATAGTTGTACATAATATCTGTTAAAAACTCCTATAAACTGAGGTTTTGCGAATAGAGAATTCAGCGTCAGAGGCAACCTTTCAAGCACAAAAACAAGCACAGGATTCCAGTCCTAAACTTTTTAAAATTGGCCAGGTTATGATCACGATTGGCAGAAAGCCCGCGAGGTCAGACAATGTGGGGCAATAGGAACATCCATTGGACTCAGGCCAACTGTTCAGATCTGATATAGGTACTCGGTTTGTAGACTTGTCTGCAAACCATGCAGATAAAAAATTAGAATGTGTCTGTAACTTATTAATGAGAACATTTGAGGTCACTGGTGGTCTAGTGATAACGGTCCCGCCTTCCATTCCTTAAGTGTCGGTTTAAATCCAGTCGTTCTCTAAATTAGTTTTTATATACACTATGCCAGAAAATCGACGATTCATAGAACCTTAAAAGTTCGAAAAACGCCAAAAAGAAAGAGTACACGAAAAGAGCTTTCAAGGTTCGAAGAATTCGCCATCCGGGAGCTAGTGACACGACAAGAAGAACAATGAGAAAACATAAAAAAGCATTATTTCCAAATTTCTCAATTGTTTTCTAGAAGTGTCTAGCAGAATCTAATTTTTTTAGTTCATTCGATATTTGAATCTTATGCCAGAGCTTCACAGATGAACTTTTTTTTGTTTAATACTCTAGCCACCGTCATGATTGTCCAAATAAAAGCCTATGGAAGCCATAAATGAACGAAGAGGAAAGCTAAGATCATTAGCCGATTGCTTGGAAAAAACAAGCAAACACAGCTACGAGTTCCAATAGAAGGATGCAAACACTCCTGTTACAAAATTCGGAAATGTCCCGAACAGTAGAAAATGGCGAGTAATTTAGCAAAATGTCCGCCATCCCGCAACGAACAGCATCTTGAAAGCATGTCAAATGGAAACCAGTTAAGTTGAGCACGCTCGAACTTAGAAGCAACTTAGTTTTCTTAATTGCTTGTGAGGCCCAGTTTTGTGCACATGTGAATAGTTTCCGCCTATTCATGTGGCGCAAGCTTAGATAAAGTAGAACTTTGCTTACGTTAAGCAATCATACAAACTTAACCATCGCTGCACCCAATTTTTCTTGTTAGTTCTGTAAATCCCCTTCCTCATGAACTCTTAGTCCCCTACGCACCAAGTCCAATAACATTAAAAATAGTCGAAAAGTCTCTGAAACTCTTTTGTTCTGCGATGACGAAGACTCTGAAGATAAAATGTCTTTGGTATACAAAAGATGTGTCATAACAACAGCCGGCTACAACAATCAAACACACTTGAATCTGTTTCGCACATGTGTACTACACTCGATTACTTCTGTGAGCGGTTCCGCCCTTAGATCCTAGCTTTAGCAATGGCCTCTCGTTGTTGTACGTAGTTTATATACGGAGAAGTTTGAGGTACGTCTTCAGAAGTTTTAGCGATTGTTTTCATTTGCTCCTCGAGCTGAATTAACAGTGAACTGTATAAAATTGTGTTTGTTCTAGTTAGTTCTCTGTAGTTTGGAGTTTGGAGTGTCACAGGGCGTTATTCTTGGACCACTTCTAGTTATTATGATTATTTTCTCTGCGTTTCCTGTTCTTGCGGGCTTTTGATTTAAACAGGTAGCTTGCTGGCAGTTATATTCTATATAGAAATACTGAGAACTAATGTTCACTATAAAATCCTCTATGGCAACTATAAAACAACCGCTGTGGCTCGTAAACGACAGACCCATAAAGGAAAAGATTCGGAAAGATTTACCAGTGTTAATCGAAGTGACTCGTTCCATAATGCAACATTTTCTATGAATCCATAATGTAAGCCTTACTAAATGCAACAACAACCTTTCTGATCCTCACAAACCCTCCACCATCCCGAATTAGGGCATTAGGGGCGCCCCTGTACGTGCCGAAGTGGAGACGATTTCGGACGACATGTTTTAGAATTTTTATGTAACTGGCGACTGTTTTGTATACGGTCAGACGCGACGGTATTTTTATTTGTTTTGTTACAATTTTTGTATTTGTTCAATGCTGTACCAGCTGATTTTGATATTTGAATAATTCAGTGGGTACTTAAATTTGAACTGGATAAAAGTATTGAATTGGTTCTCGAATGAAGACCGGAAGACGAAACGTAGGGCGCCCACCTATCAGATGGACCGACGACATTGTTAAGATCGCCAGAAATCGGTGGATGGAAAGAGCTCAGAATCGTTCTTCCTGGAAATATGTAGGGGAGGCCTATGTCCAGCAGTGGACTTCTTCAGGCTAGTGATGATGATGAAAAGTATTGATGGACTTTTACATAGCACTCCAGTTTCAAACCAAATGCTCGTACCATGGAAGTTCATATTCAGCACAAAGGCAATTTTAAAAACTTATGCTAAGAGAAAGCTAGGAAAATAATTATGTAGAGAAGCTCCGTGGTGGGACAAAATAAGCTGAAAATAAATAAATAAATACAGGGAACCTTACTTATATCAGACTTGTGAGGAAAGTCACAGAACACGAGCTAGTTTTGTATAATACTACGAATAAGACGTGACTATATTTTTAAATCCGAAGGTAGTGTCGCGAATTTGTATCAGATTTATAAAAGTGGGGAAAATTGGTTGTAAATGTAAACGGTATAGTACAGGGGATTGTCTTTTGAATAAAACTAAATTGTTTATAAACAGGGTGAAAGAAAATAAAACTAGACACACAGTTTATTCTATGTTATCTTCATCAAAAAGCTCTTGTTGGATGGGTTCATTGACAAGACGTGACATTTTGATTTACTATTGATATTGTAATTTAGTCTGACATTTGATTTTGCTTATCGATGTGTATTTATTTTATTTGATGACTGTGTATTTAAATGTTTATTGTTTTTTTTTTGTAGCATGTTTTTTTTTGTAAAAGGATTATTAGTGAATAAATGAAATGAAATGAATGAATCAGCCTGAAAAAATCTACCGACGAAGCCGATAAGTATGATTACCTTACCAACTTACCACCCGAAAACACTGTAAATCACTGGAAGTCATCAGAAGGAGTCACTCATCTACTACTACTAGCTGACTAGGATTAGTCAGCGGATGGGGAAGTCACCAGAAGAAGTCACTCAAAATCATCCTTTTCAAAATAATATCGTAATAAAGCTCTATTGTGGTGACAGTCAAACATAGTGATCGACTTAGTACCCAGTAGCGAGAGGAATAAGACAAGAAATAATGATGATGAGAATTTTGTGGAAGGCTCGACCAGATGAAGGCGATAATACAGCGGTCTGGAAACATAACAGCGATAGCAGCATCGCGGTGTTATGTGATTCTACTTCAATAAAACACCTCACATTTATACTTCACTTAAGCGCAAGGAGCTAGCTTTGAAACTTTTTATAGTGATCCTTGTGATTCAAGTTTCAAATGTATAAATATAGCGATACAAGTATCGTAGTGGTATGTAATTCTACTGCCTATAAAATATCTCACATTTATTCTTAACTTAGGAATAAGCGGGCTTCTAGACCCTTTAGCTTTGAAACTTTTTATAGCGATCATTGTGATTCAAGTTTCAAGTATATAAATTATTTTTTACGTGACAACGTCTTATAATTCGATGGAGCCGGCTGGACGCACAAAAAAACATGACTCATGCGGCGTTTCCTCGCTCTGAGGCGTTCAATTTAAGGCTTGAAGTGCAAGCGATAGCGCGGAACGAGCGACAAAGAGACACAATCGGCCTCCGCGTTTGGCAGCGTTCGACATTGTCTATCCTACTTGAGTGAGCGATGCGTCCGCGTGGACAGCTGTATGACGTTGTCACGTTCAACTATCATCAGTAAACCGACTTTACAGACAACCGATTTTTTATTTTGACTTTGGCTTCAAAGCTAAAGTCACGAAGCATAGTAACAGCATGTGAGAAAAGATAAAACGTGAATTCGGAGATACGAAAGACGATATCATTAAAATGGTCTCCAAGCAAAATGTCGCGGTGAAGGGAACTTCAGATAAATATTCTAACTTGAGGGTGGCGTTAGTCAAATCTGTAGGCCTACCACAAGCTCTGTCTGGCTCTGTCCCTGGCTTTGGTTTTGAGTCTGTGTAAGTATTGACTAAATAAATCCTAATACGCCGATACGTCACACAGATAGTAAGTCACACAGTCTTGACTAAGTGAAGGGGCACCACACTGGAACTCCACTGCTTTTATTTTAGATTATTTTTGATTTGTAAAAGCATCATATAAAAAAACGGTAGGAACCGAGTTGTAGTTTGTTGCCTGTTCTTCTAGGCATTGTCGCGTGGAACTGGCACCTACACACACCTAACTTTAAAACGTTTCAAAGTGATTCTTGTAATTGAACTGAATAAAGACAATTTTGATTTGATTTGATTTTGATTAGTATAATACACTGGTGAGCACTTACACAGACTCAAAACCAGAGCCAGAGACAGAGCGAGACAGAGCTTGTGGTAGGGCTGCTGAAATGTTTTCGGTGATAATCACTATGTGGAGACGAAGAGGGAGATTGGGGGTGAGTATTTCATTGAGAGTATCGACCTAGAATTTCGAATGCGCTTTGGAGTCAATAAGGTTATTTGGAAGACATCGATTCTTTTAAAAGTCAAAAATGTCATAAATTTAATCAGTAGTATCACAAGGATTACTTTGAGACGTCTTAAAGCTAGGAGAGTCTAGTGCCAGTTCCACGTGACCAAACCTAGAAGAACAGGCAACAAACTACGGCGTGGTTCCTACCGTTTTTTTATATGATAAGACGCGACGTATTTTGCGATAAGATATTGTACAATATCATATTTACCATGTCTAAAATCATTCTCTAATGTATTAGTATTTTTCCTGGCGATGTTTTCTTTCACCGTTTGAGAAGAGAATGGCACATGAAACTCTCTACATATTCCAGAAATCTCAAACTTTAATCAGTCCTCGTCCTGTTAACGACGCGATAGCTAAAACCCTTGTTTTTAAACAACGACTGCCGTTATTTAGCGGACAGAATGCAGAGGTTACGACTCATAATAAATATGTATTTGTGCTCACTATTATTTTACGCAAACACGTTAGATAGGTCCTAGTTATGCAAGCTCTGTTTAGCATAGGGCTAGACTAAATAAATAGATCGTTTAGATTGTCCAAAAAAAATCTATTATTTGACACACAGTTGTTTTTGTAAAGAGGATAGTCTAAACGTCTAGAAGGACATCAAAGCGAACCCACGTTGCCTGTTCTTCTAAGGCTTGGTTGCGTAAATTGGCATCCCGGCTTACCTATGCTGTAAGACGTTTCAAACTGATCCTTATGATACAACTGGATAAACGATTGTTGACTTTGAACTTTTTTGGACCTTTGTTTATTAATTTTTTTTTAAATAGTTTTGTTTTATTTTCTATACGCACAGGATACAAGCTCGCTGACGTTTGCTTTCCTTCACTGTTTACCTCGGTCAATTTTGGTTACAAATATTTCCCCGTCATATGAAGGTCAAAGCATCTTTAGAATGCTAGAACTAAGAAACCAACTTTGCAAGTACAATTATGCAGTCGCGTTAGTAGAATAATAAGTAGAAAGGCAATGGCATGTCTGCACTTGCTGAGAAGATAGACATTTCTCTAAAGTTAGGTACGAACGCCCACTAGTACGGTACGTTCTTTAGTACTTTTCAACCGACTTCAAATAAAAAAAATCGGTTATCTGTAAAGTCGGTTTACTGACGATAGTTGAACGTGACAACGTCATAAGAAAATACACAGATGTCGAACGCTGCCGAACGCGGAGGCCGATTGTGCCTCTTTGTCGCTCGTTCCGCGCTCTCGCTTGCACTTCAAGCCTTAAATGGAACGCCTCAGAGCGAGGTAATGCCGCATGAGTTTTTTTGTGCGTGCAGCCGGCTCCATGGAATTATAAGACGTTGTCACGTCAAAAGGAGGAGGTTTTCAGAGGTTATTTTATATTTTTTCTAATGGTTACTACCAACTGAACTGAGAGACCAGTTGGATGGCCGTACCGCAATATACTCAGCATTTTCATTATTGTATATTAGCAAAGATATGCTATTGTATTGAAATAAAGAAAAGCATTTATTCATACAAACTGTACACGACAAGAAATAATGCTTACATAAATTTATGTATAATTTGGAAAAAAAAGAGAACAGAGAAAAAAAAAGAGTAAAAGGGACAGCGTAAATGTGTCACGTATAATACGAGAGTTCTGGTGTGTGTGTGGAATGCTGCCATGTACGGTCTGTAGGCCTACCATGAGCTCTGTCTGGTTATGTCTCTGGTTCTGGTTTTGAGTCTGTGTGAGTATTGACTAAATAAATCCAACGTCAAAACGTCACACACACAGTATAATACAATGGTGAGCACTCACACAGACTCAAAACCAGAACCAGAGACATAGCCAGACAGAGGTCATGGAAGGCCTACAGACCGTACATGGCAGCATGAGCTGAGAAAGACTTCTCAGCGCTGGTTTTCTCATCACGCCCATAAAGTTTCTGGAAATCTAAATCAAGTCTATTCTCTGTTATTCTTAGGTTCAACATGGCGGTTGAAACTTTATGTTATTATTACAGACAATGATATGTTTATATAGCCAAAGCCAGTTTACTTATGTTCATACCGCAGTCAAAGTAAAACGGTGAAGGAAAGCATCGTGAGGAAACCGGCATGTCGTAGAATCTAAAAAGTTCGAAAACATGTGTCGAGCGCACGAAAGGAGCCTCTCCTCCCCACTACTTATTATACTCTTTGAGCCTCTCTGAGCTTTTCTGAGAACTAGTGACACGATAAGAAGAAGAAAAGAACCGTTTATAGTGAAAATCACAATATACCCACATTTTTCAAATAATAAAGGCGTGTGATGATAAATATTTATTTAGTTATATTATGCTAATATATTTTAGTGTGAATAATGAACTATTTCAAACTGCACCGTAGAATAAAAAACAGTTACTACGTGCAACCTTAATCCAAAGAGTCACAACACGTAATCGTGCGTGACCTGACCTTTTTGTTCTCAAGACCACGATCTATTATCGACTCTAATTACAAATGTAAAAAAGCTATTTTCGTCTGCATTCTTGAAACCGCAATGCAGGTACTATTAAAGGTTGACAGAAACTTAAAAAAAGTAAGTTATAGGTGAAAACATGTAAAGAATTGGTTGGCTTGGTTTTTTCGCCGGACATACCTATGTAAATAAATGTAGTTTAGCTTTAAGACGTTTCAAAGTGATCCTTAAGATACCATACAATAAATAAACTTTTGGGTTTGATTTCAAGTACGCAAAGTGACATTAAATATCTCAAGTTTTCTGCCCCTGTGCATACAACCACGGACGCCGGCTGAACGCGTTTATCCTTGCGCAAATCTAGGCGATCTGCGATCGCGATGGCGATACGTTTCAGCATAGAATTTGCACACACTGCCACGAACTTTGACAGTGCGCAAGACCTAACAAACTCAAACATGAAATAAAAAAGTAAAACCAAGTGGAAACACTAGCTAAGAAAATAAAATGGAAAACGACTTGTCTAGAAATAATGGAATCGAGATTGGGTATTGGCAAGTTTTAACGAACCCAGTGGAAAGTCAATCGTGCCCAATTTGTGACCCCATGCATCACTAAAAAGTTACCCGTGAACGCTTTATCTAGGCAGCTGACATACAACTTTTATTTTGATCCGTGCGTAAAAAATTTGGCACATCATCATCGTCCAGTTTTCTAATCTAAAAATAAGTAGTTATTAATCTAATGTCCGTATGTGAAAACGATATGCTTGAATCTGATCATAGATTTTTGACACTTTTCAATGGAGAACTGTCGAAAATTTATGCTTGTGACTTGGTTGGGACTCGAGCGTTGTTTCTGCAGACGGCCCTATGTGTTCATAACACACTTTTAAAAAGGCAAAAACACAATGATCCTGGATCTTTATTGTTGCTGTAGCTTATGGAACAAGCATACCACATCCACCTGAATTTAAGTGGTAATCATCACATACACTTATAACAAAGCATTGCCTTTTAGATCACGCCCGTCAAAAACGTGCCCTACGATGCACTATATAAATACTGCTGCTTCACGGCATAAATAGGCATGGTGGCAGTACTTCATATACATTTCACACTTTGTACACTATCAACCGTTTAGTGTTTTCAAACTCAAAAGGCCCAAAAGAAAATACTCAAAAGATTTCTTTATGAGTTTCTTTATAACCAGTAGTTCCGTATTATCTAAGAGCTGGAAGGCTTCGAAGTTAACGTGTAGAGAAACTGGCTTAAATCCTATACTAATATTATAATATTAGTATAGGATTATAATATTAGTATAGGATTTAAGCCAGTTTATAATCGCGAAAGTTTGTAAGTCTGAACGGATGGATGGATGTTTGTTACTCTTTCTGTAAAAAATACTGAATGGATTTTAATGCAACTTTACAATAATATAGCTTATATACATCAGAATAACACATAGGCTACAATTTATAAAGATTGTAGCGGATTGTAGTAGATTGTAACGGAGAAGTTGTAAGTCACGGGAACGGGGCGAGCGAAGACGCGGGCGGCTGTTAGTCATATAATAAAAACGAGGAAACAGCTGTAAGTAATTACCTACTTTCATTAGAGTGGGTTGTTGAGTTTTTTGACATTCAACGCGGAGGTAACAAAAGCTACGTCACGATTCGCTTTCTGTGTTTAGTGATGTAGGATAAAACCTCATTTAAAAATGGAGCATTTGACAAGTAGCTTTCAGAAACTTGAACGTCAGCCTCATGATATAATGTACAAATAAATGGAGCTACGTGATGATCCAATCTTCAATATTTATAAAGATTGTACCAATTAATATAACGATTTATTTATTAAATAAATATTTTGCCATAACTTTATGTAGTTTTTGCTCTGTTCATTATAAACTACGATGATTAGTTATGTCGAGAACCCAGTGATTAGACAAACCTAACTTGAAAATGTAATAAACTCTAAGTTAAATAAATACAATACAATAAAAAATACACAAGAAACTAGAGCTGCCGGTAGGCCCGCAGTACGCTGACTCAATTATTTGTCATTCCCACAACCATGCATATGCAAGTGAAGAGTTAAGTGAGGTTTGTTCATGTCGAGTTAACCGATAGGTACCGATATAGTGTGATAACATTAAATTATCCTTTCCCTTTGTGCTCGTATTTTTAGTTTATGTTTAGTATGATAATGTAGTTCCTAGGTTTATAAACGAGGCAATAAACGTTTTTTTATTTATTTTTATTTATTTTATTTATAAATGCTTAAGTTTGTAAATATGGATGTTTTTAACTCAATAACTCTAGAACGACTGAACGGGTTTGGATGAAATTTGTTTTTTAGATTATGGTCTGGAATAGCACATAGGCCCATAGAATAGAATAGAATAGAATATAACTTTATTGTACACCATAAATCATCAGGTAAACATGGTCTAAGAGAATACTTAAAAACTAGAGGTATTGTACCTCTTCGGTACTTCGGGCGGTCTTATCGCTAATAGCGATTAGGACTTTTTATCCCGTTAAAATGTATGGTTCCCGTGGGATAGATTTGTTTTTAATCATATGTATAAGTTGTGTTTATATTATAACTCAAGAACGGCTGAGCAGATTGAACTGAAAATTGGTGGAGAGGTAGCTTAAATCTAGGAGACGGATATTGGATATTTCCGAAAAATTAATGGTGAAGGAAAACATCATGATAAAACCAGCATGTCGTTCAAAAACTTGGTTTTAGTATAAAGTATGGAAAGAAGAGGATGGGTAATG